>LQNS02007217.1:3045655-3063874 GCA_001587735.2 Parhyale hawaiensis
CCGTAGTGCAGAGTTGTTCGGTTTGATAGATAGTGCTGTGCAGTGCAGACTGGTGCTGCACCTGCTGTGCAGCACCCGCACCGCTCCTGCATTAGCCTAATGAGCAGCAGTCAAGATTGCAGGACACACAGAGCGCCCCTCCTAGGTGAGCTGACACTCGTGCTGCCTGCGAATCCGAGACACTCCGAGGCACCTAAGAGCTCTCGAATTCTTGGCGGCTTTTCGAAGAGACATTGGCTTATATTCGCGAGAAATCTCGAATTTCGGCAGATTTTTTTTGACAAGACGTTCAAATCTGTGCCAGCTATTGCTAATGTTTGACGTTTTTCGGTAAGAATTTCGATTTTTTGGAAGGTGTAACGCATGTTTATGGTATTTAAGAGAGGGATATTGGCAAGTACCTCGAATATTGGTAGTTTGTACTTGATCTTTGGCAGATATCCTTGGTGATAAGCGGCTTTTTCGAAGAGACATTACCTAATAGTAATTATTGAGATCTGTCGAATTTCGACACTTTTTCCAGAATTCGTTAAAGTGTTGAGAAAATATTGCAAGCATTGGTGGTTTTTCCAGGACAGAAAATTTCGTTTTTGTGGAAGATCATACCTCGAATATTTTTATAACGGATTCAGAAGATAGCTCTGTAAAAAGTATAAAATATTAACGGATAAGTCAGATCGACAATGATTATGGGTGTTTTAGTAAAAAAAGCATCCGGCATCATTTTAAGACGTCATTCGAGACTACCAGGATTTCAGGATACGAACGCAGAGAAGCATTACTATCATTTCAGAGAGTCGCAACTTTAACTAAAACGCACTGTTATAGATTCTAATACAATCATTCAATCAAAGAAAGTTGTAGAAATACCTAGTGCTTAAAATGTTCATCGCCGTCAGTAACGGGGAAGTGGAGTCGCCAGCTGCTCTATATTTCAGCAGAGTTTGGCTAGTTCAGTACACGGTTCTGTATTGTTGTGAACCTAGTCATAGTCACCGCCTTCCAGACTCCGAAAATGAACACCAAATGTCGTATTTTTGGTGTCCCTTGTTTTTTTCTAAAGCGAAAATTTAGGCCTTCCCTGCTGGCCGCTGCAACACCTTTTACGGCGAGTCAGAGTGCATTTGTTCTAACTATATTGACATTTGTTCTAACTATATTGACATTTGTTCTAACCATAATGACATTTGTTCTAACCATAGTGACATTTGTTCTAATCATATTGACATTTGTTTTAACCATAGTGACATTTGTTCTAACCATATTGACATTCATAATTTTGTTTTGCAGCTTCACGTACAGTTGTCTAATATTTTTCAACAATGTCTGTGCAAACAAGGTGTATTGTCATCGTTACTTTTCCCTGGTCTTCAGAAGGTAGTGCTGCAGCTGATTAGCAATACTCACTAATTATTTCAACAAAACAGCGGGCCATACGAAGCAAGGAATAATACTCGACGAGAGGATCTGATGATTAGTTAAGTTTTAGATACTTAGCCAGTATCAAAGTTTCGTGATAGTTACGTGTCGAACCGTATCATATATCGATACTATAATTCTCTGCTTCGTAAATAAGTCTAAATTACGAAGGTGATTCAAGTTTTTCCTACGTAAAGTCAGATATTTTTTTGGTGCCATGAGATACACTGAAAATACGGGGATTTAATGGTCCTGTTCGGTTAACTAACAACCGCGGAATCTAATGCTTCTGATGGGTTAACTAACTACCGCGATGTCTAATGCTTCTAATGGATTAACTAACGACAGCGGAGTCTAATGCTATTGATGGGTTATAGGTCCAGGAGAACAGGGGATCCTGACCATCCCTTAGACTCCCCCATATTGATTGCACAGCCCGCTGTCCTGATGACGTTAATTGAAAAAAATCCTCATGACAAATGGACTTCGGGTGAGCGCTGATATCAGTTCGGCTGCAGTGCCTCGTGGCTGGATCCTCAAGCGACTTTCCAAGCTGCGCATATCGAGTGCTCTGGGCTATTAGATATGTTGTTTTATGAGTATATAATTTGTAAACCGACATGCGTATATGCGTTAAAGTGTTCACCGGATTTCAACCCAGGACGTCAATATAGCGTCCCGGGTTCAAATCCTGGTACCACTTTAAATAGTTCTCTAACTCAAGAAATGTGCCTACTGTGAGCTTCTCTCTTTCTTTCATAGAGTCGTGTGCGAGCGGGAATTAGTTTAAATATATGCATCTCCTGTGTATTTACTTAATTTAGATAGCAGTGGTAAATTGCTCCCCATACTTATTTAGTCATCTATTGATGTTAGATGGTATTGGCAAATTGCTCCTTAAATTTATATTTTTTTCATTTATATTAGATGGTAGTGGCAAATGACAGGAAGATCTCCGTAAATTGCAGCCAAGTTTCATAACGTTCGTGAGTCAGGAACTTGGCCAAGATATTTTCTGTCCATTAGCATGAATCGCCCCCACTTAACCTTGATGAGTTGCAGTCTCTTTTTTTACTTTTTTGAGATGGGGTGTTGTGATGAGCCCATAGAGATGACGGCCGAGAAAATGGACCTCTGGTTTGTTGATGCTCTAGGGATGCTTCAGTAGTGGTGGTAGTTTCAGGGCAGTGCTGCAGTAGTTCCGCAGTTGTTCTGGTTGTACGGCAGCTGTACTGAGCGTGAGGTAGTTATGGAACAGTTGTACTTGCTGCATGATAGTTGCCGAGTTGTTTTTTCAGTAGGTGTAAAATTACTGCAATTATAGCTCCCTCAAAGCTACTGCCTGCAACTATTCCACAACTAACATGCAAATGTGGCTACTTGTAGTTTTAGCTACATGGAATAGTTGTGTAGCCTGTACATTAGGTTGGTCAAGCACTAGTTGGCACAGATTATATTCGTATGCCGTATATGGTATGCACTAGTACTAGGTCACACTGATAGTCCCCGCCCGTCATATATGATCTCTAGATCCTGACAAGATCGCTTTATGTTTCCTTCCAGTTTCTTCCAAAAGCCCGCAAGGTTTTATATGAATAACCGATAAATTTCTGAAGACTCAAAGGACTTTGCTGCCTTTGAAGTGTGCCCGGCAGTTATGTTTTTGTTTCATAAGAGTTCAAAACAGGCAGTGTTTTGCTGCGCTGATGGCGCTGCGGCCGCCATCTTACAGTGTCTTGCGTGTATCTAAATTTATAGTGCCGCTTACCGTCTTACGTTCGATATACCTTACGACCGTCTTACGTGCAGTATACCTTACGACCGTCTTACTTTCGGTCCCTACATATACCTTATCCCAGGTAGCAAGCATATATTATATTAATATTATTATAACGTTTAAATGTTATTTTCGTGTTACATATCATTTCTAATATGAAATCATTGTTATTTTGAGTTTACAGCATATTTCTTTGTTGTGTTTATATCTTATACTATGATAATATAATAATGTTACTTATCAAAATTATCTCTTAACATTAATTTAATGTTCAAAAATATATTAATTTAACGTTATTCCAAATATTGAATGATGTTTTAGACTAACAAGTGAAATATGCTTCTTCAACATAAAAAATATTGAATAAATATCAAAATGATGTTTTAGACTAACAAATCAAATATACCGCGCACGCCAGTAATTTGTTGAGTTACCGCTTGAATTCGTATTTCACACCTATGTTAATTTTCTAATGCTTTTCACTGTATACGAAAGATAAATGTTTGAATGTGTAATTTTTACTAGTATCACATGAACTTTACATCTGTATATGTGCAAACCTACTGTAATGTAGAGAATTGAGTAAGTATCTTGAATCTGATCATCCGTTGTTTGTTGAGCAAGGCGGAGTCCAATCTGATTTTGTAAACACGGTCCGAGATAAAACTGATAAATAACTTTGTTTTTGCCTAAGCCTCTCTTGCCACGTTTTTCTCGAAGGACAGGTTAAGCCTGAGTGGGTAACTTGTCCTGGGATCCCTCTGCTGAAGCCTTAGCGGAAGCACACGGCGACGGCTGCACCCTCGTTCTTTCCAGGTCTGCCATAGTCTGGCGCGTAAGATTTTAATGTTCGTAAATAATAATAGAATAACATGGATCTCATAGCAATAAAATAATACAATTGAAATGTCATGGAACATTTTTTCAATATTACTGTAATATTACACAATAACCATAATTTGACAGTTATTAGAAGATAAATATTTTATTACTACTAAAATATTGTTAGAAACATTGTTTCAATATTAATTTATTGTTTCTTCGTAACATCTTACATTATGTAACAATATTATTTTAATACTAGTGGACCCGTGCGTGAAGAATTCACGCAATAACCTATACGTTTGCCTAATGCCTCTAGGCCGGTGCGGAATCTCTTCTTCTCTTATTTGCTTCTTAATTTTCTTCTTTTCTTCATTGATCCTNTCCTTACGACCGTCTTACGTGTGGTATACCTGACGACCGTCTTACGTGTGGTATACCTTACGACCGACTTACGTGTGGTATTCCTTACGACCGTCTTACGTGTGATATACCTTACGACCGACTTACGTGTGGTATTCGTTACGACCATCTTACGTGTGGTATACCTTACGACCGTCTTACGTGCGGTATACCTTACGACCGTCTTACGTGTGGTATACCTTACGACCGTCTTACGTGCGGTATACCTTACGACCGTCTTACGTGCGGTATACCTTACGACCGTCTTGTGGCATACCTTACGACCGTCTTACGTGCGGTATACCTTACGACCGTCTTACGTGCGGTATACCTTACGACCGTCTTACGTGCGGTATACCTTACGACCGTCTTGTGGCATACCTTACGACCGTCTTCCGTGTGGTATACCTTACGACCGTCTTACGTGCGATATACCTTACGACCGTCTTACGTGTGGTATACTTTACGACCGTCTTACTTGCGGTACCTATACCTTATCCCAGGTAGCTCTCGTATATTATAATAATATTATTATTACGTTTAAATGTTATTTTCGTGTTATATATTATTTCTAGTATGAAATCATCATGTTATTTTGAGATAACAACACAATATTTCTCTGTTGTGTTTATATCTTATGCTATGAAATATTGTAATAATGTTACTTATCAATATTATCTCTTAACATTGATTTGATGTTCAAAAAATGTTAATTTAACGTTATTCCAAATATTAAATGATGTTTTAGACTAACAAGTGAAATATACTTCTTCAACATAAAAAATATTAAATAAATATTAAAATGGTGTTTTAGACTAGTAAATCGAATAAATATACCGCGCACGTCTGTAACCTGGTTGAGTCTCCGCATGAATTGGTATTTCACACCTATGTTAATTTTCTAACGTTGTCCACTGTATACGAGAGATAAATGTTCGAACGTGTAGTTTTAGCTAGTATCATATGAAGAGTACATTTGTATATGTGCAAACCTCCTGTAATTTAGAGAATTGAGTAAATATCTTGAATCTGATCATCCGTTGTTTGATGTGTGAGGCGGAGTCCGATCTGATTCTGCAAATACGGTCCGAGATAAAACTGGCAAATAACTTTGTTTATGCCTAAACATCTCGTGTCACGTTTTTCTCAAAGGACAGGTTTCGCCTGAGTGGGTAACTTGTCCTAGGATCCCTCCGCTGAAGCCATAGCGGAACCACAAGGCGACGGCTGCACCCTCGGTCTTTCCAGGGTCTGCCATAGTCTGGCGGGTAAGATTTTAATGTTGGTAAATAATAATAAAATAACATGGATCACAGTACAATAAAATAATATAATTAAAATGTCATGGAATATTTTTTCAATATTACTGTAATATTACACAATAACCATAATATGATAGTTATTAGAAGATAATATTTTGTTACTACTAAAATAATGTTAGAAACATTGTTTCAATATTAGTTTATTGTTTCATCGTAACATCTTACATTATGCAACAATATTATTTTAATATTTCCGAATAATGTTATCCTAACATTTAAATAATCGTTTAAAAAATATTATTTCGATATTGGGGATAATATTCTCCAATGTTACATCATACCACTTCTTTATTATAATTCTGCTTGAGGCTCCATCCGTCCGTATCTACGTCCGTCCCTGCGTCTGCACGTTACGCTTTTCTCTGTGAGATAGCGGCAGCTTCAACTTGCAAGAAGCTCTGATTTTCGTTTGAACGCAGTTCAACCATAGTCGTTTTCTTTAGCTCTTCTTGGTTTGGGTTTTGTTTATCGACGACAGAGGTGTCCAACTTTACCCTGGTCATCAACAGTGATGAGCGCTTCATATTTTTGCGCGTCATAATTTTCGCGCTTCGTATGTACTCGGATGATGCGGGTCTCAGATGTCGAAACCGGAGCTTTGCTCTATGGAATTTTAGCTATCTTTTGCGTTTTGTAACTCTTCTTATTCCAGCTTCCCAGTCGATACTCGAGTTCCTAGAAATTTCACTGTTCTGCAGGTATATTTAGAACGCAAGTTTCCAGTCTACGAACTTCTTAATCTCGTGCATCGACTGGGATCTTCATCAACATTTATTATCTGTTCCTCTTAACATGCCTAACAATCCTTGTTAATTTTATGAAAATCCGTCCATAGCTTTGTGAGTTATCTTTGTTACAGGCAAACACCAACTAAGCGGAAACGTAACCTCCTTGGCGGAGGTAAAAAGCTATGGACGGATTTTTATATAAAATTTTTTGTTAGGTATATCACGAAGAGTAAATGACCAACGTTTTGTGATGANTAATATAGTTGAAATTTTATTACCCACGACGCGTTTCGCTGTAACCTCAGCTCATCAGGTGGGAGGATCGAAGATGGTGAATAATTCGTTGAAATCTTGAAAATTTTTTAGCGGTTATCACATAAAGATGGTATATATGATACCGGTCTGAGGAAATCTATAAATGACTTTTTCTCTAATACAAATGTTTTGTCGTTTTTCAAACTAAATCCATCCTGTTGACCCACGCGTCGTGGGTAATAAAATTTCAACTATATTATTTGTTTCTGATCTAATTCTTCAATATATTTATTTATATATAAACACACGACGGTTATTCTTAGTATTAGATTTCCGAATAATGTTATCCTAACATTTAAATAATTGTTTAAAAAATATTATTTTGACATTAGGGATAATATTCTCCAATGTTATATCATACCACTATCTATATTATAATTCTGCTTGAGGTTCCATCCGTCCGTGTGTACGTCCGTCCCTGCGTCTGCACGTTACGCTTTTCACTGTAAGATAGCGGCAGCTTCAACTTGCAAGAAGCTCTGATTTTCGTTTGAATGCAGTTCAACCATAGTCGTTTTTTTAGCGCTTCTTGGTTTGGGTTTTGTTTATCGACGACAGAGGTGCACAACTCTACCCTGGCCACCAACAGTGATGAGCGCTTCATATTTTTGCGCGTCATAATTTTTGCGCTTCGTATGTACTCGGATGATACGGGCCTCAGATGTCGTAAACGGAGTTTGGCTTTCTGGAATTTTAGCTATCTCTTGCGTTTTGTAACTCTTCTTATCCCAGCTTCCCAGTCGATGCACGAGTTAGTTGAAATTTCACTGGGCTGCAGGTATATTTAGAACGCAAGTTTCCAGTCTACGAACTTCTTAATTCTCTAAATAATAAAGCACAGTTATTGCTCGCTTGCCCCCTCGCTTGTTCCAATGTTGGTCCGTCTCTCCGTCACGCGGTTGAGAGTTTAATAGGAGAAAATTCATGTATTGAAAAACAAGTTGAGATTACATACAATATTAGCGCTTGGACTACCGGTGACAATTATAGCTCTGGATCTCCGGCCTCTGAATCCCGGGCTCTGAATCTCCAGCCTGTGGATCCTTAGCCCCGCTTTCATTGCTGAATGATATCGTAGTATAGTTGAATCTTCACGCTGAGCAGACGCCTTTTTATATTGAATTTACATCGCAGCCAAATTTCGACGCTTGAGGTTCAACAATCAGTTGGTATCCATAATACGGTGAGCCCTGGGCATTTCAAGTGAATTCTTTTAACTGAAGTGCATTATTATTTTTTTAAGGGGGGATATTTTGCTATCGCAAAACCCATGGTTGTACAGCTTGCGTTTCACTAATGGAAGATCAGGCCTACAGGGTTGAGACTTATAATATAGCACAACCTATACTGGGATCCGGAACAATAAAAAGCTCAAGCACAAAATTTTGCCGTCATTTTTGACGGCTGGGCCCTCCAGTAGGGAAATAGTTCTGAAAGTCTTCTGGGTTCTTTATTTATATGTAACTCGAACTTTTGGACTATTAAACGTTGCTCGTCTTCAGGGGAACAAAATTTTAAAAAATACAGCAACAGAGCTCAGAAAGTACACAAGAGTCGTGTCCTGGCTACCGACTATATAAAAAACTCTAAATATTTATCAGATTTTCGTCGCTCAATGTACTTCATTCTTACGAACATCTTACGTGCGGTATACCTTACGACCGTCGTACGTGCGGTATACCTTATGGCCGTCTTACGTGTGGTATACCTTATGACCGTCTTACGTGCTGTATACCTTACGACCGTTTTTAAGTGTGGTATACCTTACGACCGTCTTACACGTTGGTAACTTTTTGAGTTATGACTGACAAACAAACGGTTCAACGGATCTTCATCAACATTAATTATCTGTTCCTCTTAACATGCCTAACAATCCTTGTAAATTTTATGGAAATCCGTCCATAACTTTGTGAGTTATCTTTGTTACAGGCAAACACCAACTAAGCGGAAACGTAACCTCCTTGGCGGAGGTAAAAAGCTATGGACGGATTTTTATATAAAATTTTTTGTTAGGTATATCACGAAGAGTAAATGGCCAACGTTTTGTGATGAGCTGTTTCTTTGTCTCTGCATTTGATTTATTGTTTATTAGCAAAATAACTTAAGAAGTTAAGTACGTATTTTTATGAAATTTACAGGAATTATGAGAAATGTTAAAAGACGTAAATGATCAAATTTTAGTGATAATCAGTTTGTCTTTTTAAAAGTGTTTGACTAATGTTTGTCAGCAACATAACTCAAAAAGTCATGAACGGGTCTTCAAGAAAATTACAGAAGCTCTTATTACTGTCAAAAGGCACAAATGACCAGATTTTGGTGCTGATAGAATGGAAATCGTAGTTTCAGAACCAATTTCAATTTTTTTTATAACGTTGCCTAGCTTGAAGGAGGTATGCGCTCTCATAGTGCTCTAATTGTTGTTATTATTATTGCTCTATACTGTAATTATTTTCTTACTTATTCCTTGTAATAGGTTCATCGTCCACATGTTTATATTTACATTTACGCGGTACTGACACTGAGTACATTTACTCAATATTTCCTTAACACAGCATTATGTCCCCGCTGCCTGCGTCTCTATTCATTTATTCATGTCTCCCCGTCATTAGCGTCGCATTATTATGCTAATTCACTTAATCTCCAGCTCTTCCACTTGTCATCTTTTTATGCTTTGCGTTTCCTTCTTCTTATTTTATTGCTTAGGTGTCAAGTTATCACGACTTGCATTACTGTTGCGTGTTTTTCATATTCTCTTGTCATCTTTCAGTTCGGTTTTTCCCATCATGATTGGTTTTTCTAGCATCCCACTTTATGGAAAAGAAGATGAAGTAATCTTGCCAGTTGGAACTCTTGAATATTTTCCTGGAAGAATAGAAGTTATGCACAATTTTTTTTCTTTCCTTGCTCTATTTTCACTTTATATACGAAGCTTTTGGCTGGAACGCCGTCTTTACGTTGCATTGAATTTTTCACTTCACATTTAAACGACATGCGCTTCTTTTACGTCCTGTTTATATAAATTTTTTTTGGGAGGGGGGGCATGCATAGTTTGTTTTTTATGACGTTGCGTTTTAGTCACCCCTAAGCCTTATTTATAACTAAATAAAATTTATACCCACAATTCAAGTTTCATGCGCCACCTATTTTTCAGTGTTCAGACACTGTTTTCAGTAATTAATGTACATTATATGTACTTGTAAGATTCGCGTGTAGTTTTTACTTTTTCTTCACTATTTGCAGGGGAATTACTTATCACAACAAAAACAACCTGTTTCCAGAATGTTAGCCCCCAAGGCTACCCTGACGATGTACCAACCTAATAAAACCATGACGTCTCTTATACGATGATTGTAAAGATCCGTTGATGGTCGTACGCTGGCGCGAAATATTCTTTCGTGTGGTGCCTTTAGCTGCTTTCGGTGACCACGATGTTTCTATACGCACGCAGCATCGTACGTATTTAACTTGCGTATATTTGTATCATCCAATAATAGTTTGTAAATCTTTGGAACTGTTACTGCTGTGAGACCTCTTCTTTGTTATAGTTTTTAATTTTACGTTGTATTTATTATTTACGCACACCATTACCTGCCTGCTGCAACACGAGGACTGCCTTCCCTGACCTCTTATCTGCTGCAACACGAGGGCTGCCTCCCCTTACCTTCTTATCTGCTGCAACACGAGGGCTGCCTTCCCTTGCCCTCTTATCTGCTGCAATACGAGGGCTGCCTTCCCTTATCCTCTTATCTGCTGCAACACGAGGGCTGCCTTTCCTTACCCTCTTATCTGCTGCAACACGAGGGCTGCCTTCCCTTACCCTCTTATCTGCTGGAACACGAGGGCTGCCTTCCCCTATCTCTCATAGGCTGCAACACGCTGCCTTCCCTTGCCCTCTTATCTGCTGCAACAAAAACTAAGAGCAACACAGCGGAAGCCCGGCGCTTATCTTTTATGCAGTTGCAATATTTTGACCAAAGATTTAGTCGGCGAGCGGCGCTCCTCAGAATGACCCTGTCAGCTGCAGGCCCCAGTGCGAAATATGCATAAAAACTGCCGAAAACTGTTCAAATTTTTGCTAGTCTCTTGAGCATTGTGCAATATTGATACTACACTCTTTAAAATCTGGTGCAGATCCGGAATTTTTCTTATTTTGGAATTCTTCATTGTTCTTTATGTATTAATTTATTTGTTGTATACTTCATTAGACTTGCTGCGGAAAAGCGAAGCTTTCCCGTTACTCGAACCAGCGCCTAAAACTATGGAATGTTATTTACGTATATGCATGTATATATATATATATACCGTAGTTTATCATATACGCAATATAATGCAGAATATGATGAATACCAGGTGAATAGAACTTATGTTTCAAGCGAGTCGCATCGCTGCACCTCACCTCGTCATGTGGTAGGCTCAAAATTTATATCGTCAAACTTTTACGGAAATTTGAAAGTTACCACAGGGAGCTCTTATTACGATACTGAATTACTCAAAGCTATAAATGGCATATTCAATTATGAGATATTTATTCAATGTTGCAGTAGGCTTGGTGTATCGCAGTGGCTAAAATTGTTGAATGTTGTAAAATATATATTTATATATCAGCGCAGTTATTATATATATGTACATTGTACAAGTACAGCGTATAAGGTTTGCCTGCAAGCCTCGTATACTGTGGGCTGTCTGCGCTTGGTAATTGAGCTGAATGCCGAACTTGCTGAAGGTCACGGCACCGGTTCAAACCCCTTGAAAACTTCGTTTCTTCCAGCAAAAAGTCTACTAATTTCACGGAACAAAATGAACTGCATTCAAGAGTTCCGTATCCTTGCTGCTTTTTAAAAGTTTATCGGTGTTAACAGAATATTTTATCGAATTACTTTATACCGTGTGGGGTGATTTGTTGGAAAGAAAGTCTACAGGTTGTGCTGTTCATACTCATTCTAGGTTTGGGATGGGTGTAATGAATGACTGCATGCTTGTAGGAGACGGGTGTTATTAAATGGGTGTAATGACTGCATGCTTGTAGGAGACGGGTGTTATTAAATGGGTGTAATGACTGCATGCTTGTAGGAGACGGGTGTTATTAAATGGTGTAATGACTGCATGCTTGTAGGCGACAGGTGTTATTGAAATGGGTGTAATGACTGCATATTTCTATGCGACGGGTGTTATTTAAGTGGGTGTAATGACTACATGCTTGTATGCGACGGGTGACAGGTGTTATTTAATGGCTGTAATGATTGCATGTTCGTAGGCGACGGATGTTATTTAAATGGGTGTAATGACTGCCTGATGGGTATCATCCAAATGAAGCCCTCTGGACCTTTCATTTTTAAGGCAGGTTCACACTAGGGACTTTTATTTTCTGAACACAGTATAAATCGTTCGAATTTATTGCTGCTTCCTTGTAAACAGGTGAAAAGAACGTAACTTTTAGAACTTAATTCTCTGAAATTTGAAGAGATATTCGGTGTTCTACTGGCGTCACCTGCCAGTGACACCTGGCGTCACCTGCCAAGCCAGTGCCACCTGGTGTCAACTGCCAAGCCAGTGACACCTGGTATCAACTGCCAAGCCAGTGACACCTGGTGTCAACTGCCAAGCCATTGACACCTGGCGACACCTGGTGTCAACTGCCAAGCCAGTGACACCTGGCGACACCTGCCAAGCCAGTGACACCTGGTGTCAACTGCCAAGCCAGTGACACCTGGCGACACCTCCCAAGCCAGTGACACCTGGCGACACCTCCCGAGCCAGTGACATTGGGCGTCACCTGTCAAGCCAGTGAGTGACACCTGGCAACACCTGCCTAGCCGGTTGTTATGGCGGTAAATATTTTAGCAGTTCTCCCGGTAGACACAGAATTGCGTTTGCAAAAACCCCTGCTCCCTCCCCCCTCCAAAAAAAAAAGCTGCAACTCGTTGTACTACGACTTATAGAGGATGAGAGACTGTAGTATGAATGTTATATTATAAGATTATATTTAAGCATGAGAGATTTAGGAGCACAATAACGATAACAGAATCTATTGGCGGTGACAGGTAGGAGGATGAAGTCGTTATCTTTAGGAGCGCCCATGACGAGGCTATGCTTCGCACTCTAATCTGAAGCATACATGACGCTAGCATCGCTACATTAACGCTCTTTAACTATTCAAGCTGGTATATACCCGCGGGTCTGCTCCGCTGTACGCGGTGCTGCTAGCTGCGTAATTTCTAGTTTAAATGGTCAAAGGTATTTTGACTCGGCTGCGTCCCCGTGGACAAGTGAAGTAGTCTACCTGCTCGCCTGGAAATGTACTCATTTGTTGTTTCTTTTGAATCTCGGATACGATTCATTTCTCATTTCATTAATGTGATGGAGAGTTATATACCACCCTCGTCTTCTCATGGCTTGTAAAATCAATAATGTATCCAGGATACTGTTATACTGGTGATAAAGACTCTCTATAGAGACGCTAGCAAAAATGGATAGATTTATAATCAAAGAAATAAACGAGCAGTTGAATTGATACTTAAAATAACAGTCCGTGTTATTTTGTTTGAAAACTATTTTACGGACTGCTTGTACATGCGCAAATAATAGTCGATCCTAAACCAATGTCGTATATGTTGAAAATGACCTTGCAGTGCATTGAACAATGTGCATGCTACTGTTGTGCATGTTCAATTAACAAATCATGTGTGTGTTTCATTTACAAACCACTGACCTGTTTTCTCAAAGGTAATGACGTATACTATTATTTGTGCATATTCGCACAACCGTATGGATGTTAATGCCAATTTGTGAATATTCTTATTACAGTATTGATGCTTATGTCAAATTTTACATGTTCTTGTTAACGTATTAGTAGTAATGCCAGATTATATATGTTCTTATAAGCGTACGTATTGGTGCTAATGCCAAAGTTTGAACATTCTAGTACCTGCCTGCTGTGCCTTGAAAACAAATGCAGCTATTCCAAATTGCCTAAGCCCAAAACAAACGCCTACTGTGCGCTCAGGTTATGTCTAATGTCACATGAAAAAAGCCTGTGGAGTTTAATTCTAACATTTTCAAATTTGAGTTAACGAAGAGTGACGCCCTACTGTCGCCCCCATTCCCAATGCTAATGCGCGGCATTTTGGTATGCAGTGCATTCTGAGGTATTTATAGAGCTAAAAAAATCTATTGGATTTGAACCCACTTTTCTGTCTGCTGTATGGATTGGGTTAACTGCCACAGCCCTGAAGGTAGGCACCCCATACCAGGAATTGAGGCTGTATAATCTTGCCGAGGCGTGGCGCCTTTTTCTGACCATGCACTTCATAAGACCGTGCACCAGGTGAATTGCAACCCTTGGAAGGGGAATAGCACGTGGGAAGTACTAATTAGTAATTTCGATCCCATAGGTGTTCTTGCATACACTATCCCTATTAGAATGTCAATAGCCTTCAGGCCCCCAGGATAACCCTAAGCCTTACAACAGGGATCGGTTCACCTTGCTGTAGCTCCTGCTGTGAGGTTAGTTTGTAAAGTAAAGCAGGTAGGTTTCATCTCTCCCTGCTCTGGGCCTGATTTTTAGCCAGTATTGGTGCACTGACCAATCTTGAGACAAACGAAACTCTTATGAGTTCGTTTAAAACTTGAGACATTCTGACAGAAAAAGCGATATGAAAATCACATGAGACGTGCGGCCTGAGGTATAGATATCTCCAAAGCCCTAGGAACCCTTTCTACAGCCACTGTTTTGATTGGTGAAAATTTTCGCTTGTCTAGTATTATTCAATTAAAATTGGCAGCATCACCCAGATCTGTAGCAGAATCCAAGCATTTGTTTGTCTGCTAACAGAATTTAATCTTATCTTTATAATAACGGAAGTAGTGAAATTCCTTCGTCTATTATTTAATATATGAGCTGTATAACGCTGAACTTCGGTAAAATTCTCATGCATAATACTCAGCTGAGTTTAAACTTGATAATTGAATACCTAACGTCATGAAAACTACCTACCTAATTCATTCGTGTTGAAGTACCGCCTGTCCGAAGTTTTGGTAAAATTATCATTTATTTATAAAAGGTCAACTGAGATTGAATTCAGTACTCTAACTTTTTTCATTTGCGGAAACACTCTTTCCTTCAGCTGCCTTCGTCACTGCAGAATTTTGCAGAATTACCCACTCGTGGAATATCTATTGAATATTTAATAAATGATTTAGCCTGCTCTCACTTTTTCCTGTTACGCCGTAATCCCGGCTTTATGATATGTGTAGAGCTTATTATTCAGCGCGCGTGGCAGGCAAGGTCTAAGTCATTATAAGTAAAACGTGATTAACGATACTGGGAGATGCGGCAGGTAAGGTTGACGACTGGCGGCACCCTTACCCTTAACGTACTAGGATCTTACGGTAGGACGATAGGACTAACTACCGTAGCTGACGGTGCAACTGGAATCCGTAGCGGCTCCGTAAATCCTGCGGATCTATCGGATCTTCTCGGGGTGTTTCGGTGCTGTCGATCCTTCCAGGTGCACTGGATCTAGTATATACGACTATCTGCAGCCCTATGGAATATGGTTTTCCTGTCCTCTTCAGAGGGATCTCATGGCCTCAAGCATGCGGGGGTGCTACGCAGCTCTATGCAAGCATATCTGTAATACTTTCAAAAAGTTAGATGATTGCTGGTAACATTTAGCGGCAGCGAATCCATGACGCAAACAAGCGGGACTGCTACGCTGTTTCATTCCAGCACGTTTGCAATTATTTCAAAAAGTGGGAAGTTCGATGTTACCTTTAGCAAGGACGGGTCTCTGTTATGCGGTAATGGTAAGTGGAGCTGTTGCACTGTTCTATCCCAAGAGAATTGTGATTCTTGCATAAACAATAGCAGGAGCGATTACCCTCTTCATGAATCCAAGCTCCCCAGTGGTTTGTCCCACATTGTGCCGTGCCCCCTTCCTTTACCTGTGCATTCAATATTCTTTACATTAGTTACCACTTGCCACTTTTCTGTACATTGTAACAAATTCATAAATACCAGAACCCACAGATTGAGTCCCAAGCAATTAAACATTTAGTTTCGGACTGCATATTTTACATGTGTTATTATTATTATTATAATAATTATCTTGTGCTAGGTTTCATTATCCAAACGAAACCCCTAAGGTAGACAAGTAACTTGATCTGCTCGAAGTTCATTTGCCCGTCAAGACCGCAATTCCCTTGACTAGGCGAAGTCCATGATCTAGATGATTTTTATCTACAGATCACAGAAATTCACTCATATTTTAAACTATGTCCGAACTTTCTCATTCAAGTTTCGAACTACCCGTAGATCATAATAACCCTATGTCCGAACTTTCTCATTCAAGTTTCGAACTACCCGTAGATCATAATAACCCCTCTGCTCTACACTGTCCTATACTTCAATCGCTACTATAGCAAGTACAGTATCTCCGCCTGTATTGCTTAAACAATGAAATAATTTCATCTAAAAACCACTGAGCGGTAAAACGCCTCGATCGAGAGACAAATAGCAATCCTAGCAATTTGCGCCGAATGCTTCCCATTCTATTTTCGACGAGTCGGAGGTCTCAGTGTTACTATTTCAATGTCTGTACAAAGGCAGAGACTTGCAGTGATAGCAACTTGAATACTTCTATTAGTTATTCCGGGATTCAAATTGTTATGGTAAGTATAAATCCTCTGACTCTTAATCTTAAATTATTATAATTATCAAGAAAGGGAAGTGAGGAGTCATTTAAAGAATTGAACTCTAACAGAATTTTCAGCCGCCGCCCCATGCAGAAGATTAAACCACCGTGTAGGATGAGAAAAAGAACTCGGCGACACCGATTATAAAATACAAATTGCACTATAGGCCTGCAAGAATTGGCAGTATTCTATGAAAACGATCTATGATTGAATGAAAAGCCCTGGAAAATGAAAGTATTTTAGTATTGAAAAGTGAAAATGGGTCTGTACTGAAAAGAGAAAGGAAAGTGTTACAGAAGTGAAGCGTGAAAATTGAAGGATTTCAGCCTTGAAAAGTGAAAATGAAACTTTTCAGCACTAGAAAGTGAAAATGAAAATTTTCAGTACTGGAAAGTGAAAATGAAACTTTTCAGTACTGGAAAGTGAAAATGAAGCTTTTCAGTACTGGAAAGTGAAAATGAAACTTTTCAGCACTGGAAAGTGAAAATGAAAGTTTTTAGCACTGGAAAGTTAAAATGAAAGTTTTTAGCACTGGAAAGTGAAAATGAAACTTTTCAGTACTGGAAAGCGAAAATGAAACTTTTCAGTACTGGAAAGTGAAAATGAAGCTTTTCAGTACTGGATAATGAAAATGAAGCTTTTCAGTACTGGAAAGTGAAAATGAAGATTTTCAGTACTGGAAAGTGAAAATGAAAGTTTTTAGCACTGGAAAGTGAAAATGAAACTTTTCAGTACTGGAAAGTGAAAATGAAAGTTTTTAGCACTGGAAAGTGAAAATGAAGCTTTTCAGTACTGGAAAGTGAAAATGAAACTTTTCAGCACTGGAAAGTGAAAATGAAAGTTTTTAGCACTGGAAAGTGAAAATGAAACTTTTCAGTACTGGAAAGCGAAAATGAAACTTTTCAGTACTGGAAAGTGAAAATGAAGCTTTGCAGTACTGGATAATGAAAATGAAGCTTTTCAGTACTGGAAAGTGAAAATAAAACTTTTCAGTACTGGAAAGCGAAAATAAAAGTTTTCAGTACTGGAAAGCGAAAAAAAAACTTTTCAGTACTGGAAAGTGAATTAATACAGCGCCCCGGATTGGCAGCTCGCGTTACTAACAAGCAACGACGGACTGAATTAACTACAAAGAATACTGGCGTTATCTATTCTCTGCTCCCATAAAAATAAGTATAATATTCCTAAGTATAATAATGTTAATAACATTTACTCAAACCATTGGAACGCTGTTTGGCCAGCACCCTTTAGAGCATTTCAGATAATCTAAATTTAGCTCTTTTTACACTTCTACATTTATTGGACGGTCCTATCTGCTGCCATTCGATCCTTAGTTGGTCTCAGACTGTCTTGATTCTAAATATCGCGGTGTTACTGAAATTTTGGGGCCAATATTGGATGATCTTCTCTCCTGGCGTTCGATCCTGAGATCGTTTCAGGCAGCCTCAACCTTATTGATCGTAACTATTTTCGATCATTATTGGACGATCCTGTTAGGTACCTTTAGATCCGTTGGACCGTTTCGGACATTCTTAGTGTTAATTGTCGCTGTGTCGCGGATATTTTACGTCATTACTGAAGGTCCTTGTCTGCTACCGTTAGATCCCCTGGATCATTTCGGGGGATCAGCGTCTGGTAGATCCTTTGCGATCTGCCAGATCCGTCCAGCCTCCCCTCTCGTTCGCTCATCACATTACCATGAGATTAAGAACAAATCCTTCTCATTTGCTAACATTGCTAA
>LQNS02007217.1:3084405-3106026 GCA_001587735.2 Parhyale hawaiensis
AATTAGATGTGCAACTAATTACATTAAAATCCAACAACAAGCAAACCGGTAGAAGGAAATTTTCCAAACACTCAAAATAAAGTTGGTAAACCGTGAAAATTTTCACGGGTCCAGCTAGTCAAAATAAATACTAGAAATATGTCACAAGTAACGCCCTAAGGTAGGCGAAAATTCTGATCCTCAAGTAATCGCCGGATAAGTTTCTTTTTTGCCAGGTTTGAAAACTAAGCATAGAAATCTGTTGAAGTACCTGCTAGCAGTAGCATGGCTACTTAGATTCACTGTTTTTATCAAATCTTCCTTTGCTTTGAGCTCACTGCGTACAAATTGAGTAGAAAATCCCCCATTGACAAGGGTAAGTTATTCTTCAGTGCAGAGCCACGTAGGGGATCGAAGGAGACTGCGGTTCCGATGAAGTAATAATTTCCTTTCGTTATCATTCCTGCCCAACCCTCTATAGTTTTAAGTACCAGATACGGTATGAAATGTCTTAAGTGTCGTGTGAGTTCTTCCACTAATCGGTACGTATTGCTCTTACAAAACGTGAAATTCAGTCCAATACATATTCCTCACATGTTGTAATTGTAAAAACAATATTGACGTGTAAAAAAAAATCTTACTTTGTGTACGTACATCATCCGTCATCGATTGATGCCATTGTCGTGCAAGATCTAAAAATGTGTCTCTATTTGTCTCATTAGCTGTTGAAATTAATTTGCCGATGCGTAACCAGTATTGTTGAATAATTAAATTGCCGATGCGTAACCAGTATTGTTGAATAATTAAATTGCCGATGCGTAACCAGTATTGTTGAATAATTAAATTGCCGATGCGTAACCAGTATTGTTGAATTTGTCAGCTGTGCTATCGAATGTTTGAAAGTGAGAATGCAACTTCTGTTTCGCTTGACAATAGCTGCAGAAAACGTGGGAAACATTATATTCTAACTGAAAACGATACTTGCCATAGGGTGATGATGACGTCATTTTCAATTTGTACTATCCTAGGCATTGTATTCTGACTTGAATTATATTTTAATGGACTTTGCCGCAACAGTACTTGACTCTTAGATCTGACGCTGGCAGCCAAAAGTCGGCAACGGAAAAATGGGATTATTTCAAGAGCTATTCTCTTCCCCCTGAATAAAAAAGTCCAAAGTACCCCAGATTTTTTTTTTTTTTGAGATGGTATCTTGGATACGGCGGGGACGCACTTGGGCGCTGGTCTTCATAACCGTGTCTGGACATGTTTCATAATAGCTCTTGAAAACAAAAATCCCAATATGACCGCCAGCGTCAGAAGCCTCTAGGACCTAAGAGTCAAGTACTATTGCGGTCTGTGGACTTTGTATTCAATACACCTGTTAGGTTGTGTCAGTGACGCAGCGTAGGAAGAACAGCACCCAAGACTTCGCATTACATGAACGTTTATCACTAAGGTCGACCTGTAGTGCCTCTCTATTCTTTCTGCTTTATGCAAAATTCAAATGTCTTTCCCTGAAATTTATCCTCGTGTTTGGCAGTGCCAAATTGTGGGTTGTTTTCCCCAGCTTCATTTCCATGCTTACTCCTAGAAACCTGCAGTAAATTTTCCATGTTTCTTGTCGGCCGATATAAATCTCTAACGATTTTCACATTTTTTGGACGTTTTTCTGTGGCAACACCTGCCTGTTCTGCATATCCACGTCTGCTTACCATTTGCGTGAACCAAAACCATTACTATCTGCCTGATTATTTCCACATCTGTTTAATATTTGTGTTCCGCGAACATTTTTATTCGTAATGCGATTATTTTAATTTGTGTAAGAGCAGATTTACCTGTGTTCATTAGAGTATTTTCATGTGCATGTGTTTATTTCCACATTTGTTTCACATTTGCGCGTGGCACAACACATTGTCACCTCTGAATTCGATGGTTCTCCTTGCCGCGACCAAAAACATCGCTTTAGTTTCTCCAGGAGGGACTTCTATATTTGTTATTATTATTATGAATGCGTACATAATTCCTGCACCGTAATAATACTGTCAGCTTTCGAAAAATTAATCCATGCATATATATATGTATAATTCCTTCTGCTAGCCCGTCAGGGAATTTCTGTAACATGTAATTTTCACTCTATCGTTAAAATCATTGTTGCACATGAATCTATTTTATGTCTTGTGGTTAAAGAGTCAAAAGAAAAACATTGGGCACTTAAAACTATAAATATCTTTTAGTTTGTAAAATATATAATAAATTATACATGTACACATATCTTTATTTAATTAACGTACCTATTGCAATTAAAGAACAAATATCAAATTGGTTTATACTTACAGACAGTTCCTGCATTAGGCTAATATTTTCAAATATGTCAAAACCAACTAGCTAAAAGCTGTCAAACTACTATCACAGCAACGACTGCAGTTATTTTTGTTAGGAGATACTTTGAAAATATTAATATGAATAATTTTTACATGCTTCAATTCTGTCTCAAAACACTTGATTCAAAATAAAACAAAGACATATTGAACCAGGGACGATGATTATTGCAGGTCAGTGATTTGTTTTATAACTGTGTGCATACATGGGCCATTTGAACCCAAACAATGAGAGTTTGTCTTTTTTTACATAAAGTTGTCTAACAACAGAAAAACGCAAGAACATTCTGGTTGTCCGGACATTTCAAAACCAGAGCTAAGAAATCTAGATTTGTGAGCAATGCTTTTGTTGGTTAAATTCTTTTAAAAATTCTAAAGTAAAATTTATATCCATGCGCGATTTTTTTTCTCCATGGACAAGACTGTCGACCGGCCGTGCCTCCCTAACTCTCTCTTAACTCCCCCGGATTTTCTCCTAACTTTTGCCAATGATCTTACAATTTAATATAACGCTTGCAGAGCCACAGATTTCCCCGAGAATTGCCAAAAAATGCCGCGTTTCCGGGGAAATTCGAAAATATTTAGGCAACAGAAATTACGGAGCGCGGCTATCGCTTGTGGATGGAGGCGAGCTCCGTGCCTCGGTTTTCGGAAGAGAGGTAATGAAGTACCGAATTAATTTATATTTATTTATACCTTTCTTTCGTGCCCCAAGTCTAAAAAACGAGGAATGAAATGGCACTAAGTTATTGATTACCGGATTAATAAAACGACCAACGTGTATGTATTTATACAAATATTTCGTGCTCCCATAGACTAAAAAATAGGGAATGAAGTGCCTCGTAACTATGAATTACCGATATAATGAAAACTAATGTGTTTTTATGTACGCTTATGCATTTTTCGCGTCCCCTTCAAGGATAAAAACGGAAATATGTATAAAATGGTTCGTAGTAATCACCACAGTTTGCACCAAACTTTCAAGAGTTGCCACAGGCTAGTTGTGGTTCTTCTATTGAGAATACATTACACATGAAAGTAGCTGCATTCGTTAGGGATTGCTTCTAATAGAGAAGCCAAACACTTTTTTAGCAACCTCCACATTGTTCTTAATTGCTCCCACAGCCAGAGGATGTTCCACTAGCGCCAGCGGTAGCACTCCCACAGCCACAGGATGCTCCTCCACCAGTCACAGTGCCACAGTGAATCATAAACAAAGATTTGCCGTCCTTTTTGACGAGCGGATATATTAGCGTATAAATGAGCAGGCACAGCTACAGTATGTATTGTCAGCAAATTGGAATTCAATAAAGCGAATATTCGTTTGGTTTTACATGGATACTAGACTTGAAATGATTAGTTAGGTGCTACCGCTCCACTCCGCAAACGGAGACCATCACCAAGTAATGCAATGATAAAAGACAGAATGGTAAACACTCAGACAAACGGACTGACGGATCATCTCCAAAATTTGGTCGTCTATTCCTCTTGATATTCCGAACAATTCCTGAAAATTTCGTGAAGATCCGCCTATAACTTTTTAAGTTATTGCGCTAACAAGCAGACAGACAGGATAACAGACAGAAAAACTCTGAAAAAACCCTATGGATTCGGCGGAGGTAATGATACCAGCTGATGGTTGTCAATAGCTTAGCTACGACGCCATATGTATTTATCATTTATTTTTCAAAATTGTATCAAAATTATGGGCCTGGAATAGCTGATGGAGGTAGTTTAATTTCTAAGGAGAAAATTATTCTCTGCTGAACCAATACGAGAGCTTCATTTCCTTCACGCTGATGACTGATGACTTCACTTGAGGATGTGACAAACGACGGTCTTCATCGGCGGTACACTCCATCCTATTTATCGTATGTGATCACGTGAGCAGTCCGAGCTCTGCTATTGGTCCATAACAACGTCAGTTTCTGTGCCGTCGCGTTACTGACACTGAATTAGAAAGACTGGTTTGAATGCTCTTCCTGCATAGGACCTTCTGTGTTTTTATTGGAAACTACACATTCCATAACCCTCTGGATTTCTCAGTTTTGAAAATATCGAGTTTAGTTCATTTTGCAGTACCAATTCAATTCACAAACTCAGCATTTTCCTCCTAGGATGAATCACCAACCCATTCCCAGTCTACTGCAGAAAGCGTAACGGCCTGTGAAATATATATATAAGCAAGATTACAAGTAAACAAATATTATACATAGAACATCGTTTCACAATCATACTAAAGTACCCGAGCCGTCAAAGATGCTGGTCAGGAATTTATGATGACCCTTCTATGCTATGCTGTCACTTCAGTACAACGAAATTTTTGTTCCCAAGCGACAAATACT
Organism: Parhyale hawaiensis; assembly: GCA_001587735.2. Classification (NCBI taxonomy): domain Eukaryota; kingdom Metazoa; phylum Arthropoda; class Malacostraca; order Amphipoda; family Hyalidae; genus Parhyale; species Parhyale hawaiensis. The sequence continues at coordinate 3,089,111 of LQNS02007217.1, forward strand.
TCGTCAGAGGAAAAGAGCAAGCTCGAAAAAATAGTTGCTTCGTTTATGCTTCGTTGATCATCTACTCAAATTCTCCGTTATGAACTGAGAACAAATATAGTTTCAGTGGGGAAATGAACAACTATCAGACTCAAGGGCAGCGCTAAGAGAAGCTGTAGATATCATGCTTGAATTGATTATAAAAATAAGGATTCCCACTTTGCAAATCTTCTCCAACCTGCGGAAGCTTATGAATGGTTTTAGCTGTTTCTGGGCCGGCCAAGAATTCAGTTAGGGATATTTATGGGTGCCCCTGCGTTGCACTTACCGTTAGCGACCATAAAGCTGAAGCCTGTAGTCGCCCTTCCGTAACATGTGGCCAAGGCGCCCATAAATGATGGAGAGGGACGCAAGTTGCGCCCTGCAGACATAATTAGGCCCGAGCCTCCTTGTGGGCCTGTGACGTGTATGGTGGGTCCAGCAGTGCTGTCTCTCGGGTCCTGATTTCATTTAATATTAAAAGGTTTTGTGCCCCAAAACGTTTACCGTTGCAAAGCCTCTACTGTAGTGCCGAAACTGATCTATTGAAAGGAGTTTACTCTGTTCCCAAATTTATCGTTTTGGAGCAACTTTTGATGATAGCCACTATATTTGTAGTTGCCTGACCCGGTTTTCTTCAATTTTTCAGCCCAGTTGCTCTACTACTTTTTTCAATTGTCACCATTTTTCACCTCATTGTTGGTCTTCATATACCCCTCTTTGAAACTCATGACCCATATATTTTTTCAGTCATTACCATTCGTTGCCTCTCCAATTTTTTGTACTTATACAATTTATTCGCAATTTCTTTAGGTTATCGTCGAATTTTTCTAATTCAGTGCCTAATTTTTCCAAATGCACCTTGTTCTTCAGAATTTCTTCAATTCTTTGCATTGTCTCCCCAATTCCTCCCTATTTTCTCTTTCCCTGCCCTCTTTCTCCAATTATTCGTATAATTTCTCCAATTTCTTGCCTCATTCTCCATCTCCCTCGCCCAATTTCTCCAATTGCTCCCCCAACTCGCCAATTCGTCAAGTTCGTCTTCCGTCGCCTCAGAGCTTCGCTCGAGTCATAATTTCCGTAGAGAAATTAGACACTCGCTGAGGAAATTGCCATCCAATGGACTTGAAGAAGAAGAGAAGTTGATTTCCGCATGGAGAAGAAGCAGAGAGTGTATTTCTTCGTGCACTACTTCAGTAGTCTATCTGCCTAATTATCAGCTACTTGCTGTTTGAAGTTTCTACCTCTACTTGCATTTATTAGCGTATCTAGCCTTCAAATGACAGCAAGCTCGGGGAACGGCGACCTTTTCGTGGTATTTTTTGTCCCCACAGTAGCTGTAGACTTGAGTGCGGAGCTCATGACACTGAACCTTGCAGGGTCGAATACTAACCCACACAAGCGAGCTCTTGAGACTCATTACTTGCTTACTCAGCATTTGTTATCTGCACTGCTGCCACAAGAGTAATGACTTTTACCAGGAAAAGGGAAGGGTCGGAAGAGGGCACGGGTTATTGCATCAGACCCTTCCGTAGATGGTGCCATAGCTCATGACAATCCCTGGTTGACAGCAGTCGTTCACTCCTATGAGGGCAGTTGGCCAATATCTGAGCCACGAACCAATGCATGGTGGTTTCCTAGTAGGAGCGGGGGTCAAGTTGATATTACCTTTACCTTTGGGCTTTATGTGCCCGCAAACGCCCACTTGTGGTGAAAGAGACAATTAGTACTATATGGAGGTCATCTGCATATACATCTGCATCTGAATATATCTATACATCATGAATTTAATATGTATCAAGCACGTGCAGTTCGTAGTAGGCAATACCTACCGTGAATAAAGTGATAGTGGTTAAATCTTTCTTCTATGACAAAGTCGAAATGTAATGAGCACCTGTTTATATATTTATATATATTTTTTATAGATTATTTTTCGTTACAGGACAGTACCCCTGCGGACAACTACCCCAACCCCCAATGACAACGACTCCCTAGGACAACAACCCCTTTGGCAATAATCCCTTGTATAAATACCTCTTTTCTTGCAAACTTATTGCGAGGCCACATATGCATTTCTACAAACAACTAGTTGCTAGGATGAGCAGCTCTCGGGCCGTTTCGATATATATTTAAAAACGGTAGCATGATACCTTGGCATAAATGACGTCCGAGTCTCGCACACAGTTCATTTACTACAAATAGTTATGTCAGCCCAAAGGGAACACCCTTTCGCCCAATCTCAGCCAATCAGCGACCGCCGTGACTGGCGTCAATTTCAGCCAATGGGCGACTGCCACGTCACTCTGCTGGTGTAAACAAATGAGGCTGCGAGCGGCGGCTCCTTTACTGTAGTATACCAGAAAGGCTTTCCCGCCAATTGTTTATAATTTATTACCTCAAATTGGAACTACCCATACTAGCCATATACTTAATTACATAAGTAAAGGGAAATCACAGACCATAGATTTGATGTATTGTGTTGCATCTTGATTTTCAGCGCCATAAAAAGAATTGAGAAACTCTTTTGAAAATGTTTGCCTAAGTTGAAGCGAATGCTTTGCGGGGAATAGAATGATTCACATGAACTTAAAAAGACAAAATTAAACGATTTTCGTTCTCCAAGAAAACTTTGTATTACAACAAGTTATAAATTAGAATCTTATACACACATGAAAAGCACAAATAAACTGCAACTGAACAATTTTACCAACGTTTATGTAATAAACAATCGCGACACACACTTAACCTCTCGCACACACGACGCCATATTGGAGAGTACCCAAGATGCCTATGTTTGGCATTACCCAGGATGCCCCGTTGCAAAAGGAGTGACGCTATTGGCTGATACATTTTGTGACGTCACTTTGCCGCAACTGCAGGTGCTGCCACTCTATTGCTTGACATAACTATCTGTGGTAAATGAACTGTGGTCTCGTATCCTTGCAACAAGTTGTCTGTGTAACTCCTAGTGTGTCCTCGGCATAAGGCATACACCATCACCGGGTTACTTCCCACAATTCTTCATACGCAGCAAAAATTATAGCTGCTGGAAAGTGGGGTTAAGTTAGCAATTTAGTGCATAGTTAGGTTACGTCAGCTAACTAAGATTGGATTAGGTGACGGTAGGTTAAGTAAAGTTACGCTATATTACAGAAGTTTAGGTTAGGGTTGAATAGGCTAGCGTATGTTAAATTAGGCATGGTACGCTTAGGTAAAGTTAGATTATGTTTGGCTAGAGTAGGTTAGATTGATTACATAAGGTTAAGGTAGGAATAGGTTAGGCTAGGCACAGTAAGGTTAGCTTACGTTAGGCAAGGTTAGTTCAGGTTACGTTGGGCAAGGTTAGATTATGTTAGGCAAGGTCAGGTTACGTTAAATTCAGCCAGATTATGTTTAATTTCTTTAGGTTACGTGAATTAAGTTTAGGTGAGGCTAGGCCATGCTATGTTACGTTACGGTATTTATTATTTCGTAAAAGTTTTCACTGACAATGGTCTCTGAATGATCATTTTTTTATATTTAAGTAACATATATTGCAGCATCGCTTCTTAGTCAGGTTATGAAAAGGCACTCACTGATTTGAAGGACGTAATAGTCCAAAGGCATTATTGTCCGCCGGGTATTGCCCTCAGAGGTAATTGTTCACGGGCGTATATTTGCGCAAGAACTATTATTTATATCAAAACAATATGTTAACTGCGAAGAAAACTGAAAGAGATGAAGGATTCGTTGATACAATTAATTTCTGCAAATATGTATATATTAACGGCACGGGCCTGTCGTATGAATACATTCCGTCACATTGAAGATGGTTAGCATGATAATAATGCACTGAACTCGGTCGATATTATAGCTGCAGTTCTTATACCGTACTGACGAATGTCTTGCATTAGAAGATTTTCAAGATTGCCAAGATTTTCTCATCTTAGGTGCCTGATGTACAGCATGTTCGTATACGTCAATCCGCGTCGATATCAATCAAATTTACTTTCCAAGAGACGGACGACACACGGCGAGAAGCCAAATCTTATCGCATTTTTTTCAGTTGTTCAGTATCACGCGTGCCGTGACTATACATACAGCTAACTTATCTATTTCTGCCTTTTAAGTACCTAGTGATTTTGGGCAAGACCGATGCAAACAAATTAATGCGCCGGCGCACTTTGGTATTTATTAACGGGTCGTAATGTGCTTTTATTTATTAATGTTCCGAAAGTCCCCTTACGCAGTTTCAGTCCCTAGGCCGCCTTAATTTTGCTCTCTGTTTACATACTAAATTGATGGCTTCTTGTCGCATTCGCTGCTTCCCTTCGAGTAGGTTCATTTTCTGCCATTACGATCGTATTTCGAACCGTTTATCGTTTCATGATCATCCTGTCCTGCGCTTATATCTTCAGCCGTGCAGCTGCGTGTCTGCAGCTTCATTTCCACCAGAAGCTGGAGCTGAGTGCATCATCCCTCGTGTTATTCACCTAATAAGACCAACATTTCAGTCGGAAATTTATAGGCATTTATCCAATGTTATCCGATACCGCTCACTATTTACTGGTAGTTGGCCTATAAATACCTATTAATTTCCGATTGGGTTGAAGCACAGTCCCTCGTATTATCCCTCTAATGAAATCCCCATCCCGCACATTACCTCTCTAATGAGACCAACATCGCAGTGCTATATCCTCCACATTAGCCCTGTTATGAGAGACCCCCATCACAACACCATGCTTTACATTATTTCTGCAATGGGGCCACCATCGCGCCTCCATCCCTCACATTATCCCTGTAATGAGACCACCATCGTGCTCCATCCCTCACATTATCCCTGTAATGAGACCAACATCGCAGCGCTATATCCTTCACATTATCCCTCTAAAGAGACCACCATCACACCACCATGCTTTGCATTATTCCTCTAATGGGGCCACCATCGCACCATCATCTTTCACATTCTCCCTCTAATGAGACCACCATCGTGCTCCATCCCTCACATTATCCCTCTAATGAGACCAACATCGTGCTCCATCCCTCACATTATCCCTCTAATGAGACCAACATCGCAACGCTATATCCTTCACATTATCCTTCTAAAGAGGCCACCATCACACCACCATGCTTTACATTATTCCTCTAATGGGGCCACCATCGCACCATCATCTTTCACATTCTCCCTCTAATGAGACCACCATCGTGATCCATCCCTCACATTATCCCTCTAATGAGACCAACATCGTGCTCCATCCCTCACATTATCCCTCTAATGAGACCAACATCGCAGCGATATATCCTTCAAATTATCCCTCTAATGAGAGACCACCATCACACCACTATGCTTTACATTATTCCTCTAATGGGGCCACCATCGTGCTCCATCCCTCACATTATTCCTCTAATGAGACCACCATCGTGCTCCATCCCTCACATTATCCCTCTAATGAGACCAACATCGTCGGTCAATCACGCTGCTGTTTTGCATGTGTTGATTGCCTCTTTGATTTAGCGAATCAAAAACACAGATCGCATTTCACAGCTTTGATGCTCGTGCTCTGGAAATTGGAATGTTTTTTTTTTTTTTTCAACGCCCCTAGTGCCAAGTTGCCGTGATTTTTTGGGAAGGAATTTTTGTGAATGTAATTGGTCGCGCTCCTCTGCCCTTCTCTGATATTAGCGCCGTCAACGTCCTCCTCTAAATTCTCGTCAGCAGGGTCGTAAAAATCGTGTGAATTTTATCTCTACCCTCATTGAAATCCGTGTCGACCTCTAAAATCTCGTCTGTACAGTTGTAAAGATCATGTAAATTTTAATTTGTGTCCTCATAGAAATCCGTATCGACCTCTAAACTCGTCTGTACAGTCATAAAGACCATGTAAATTTATCTGTGTCCTCATAGAAATCCGTGTCGACCTCTAAAATCTCGTCTGTACAGTTGTAAAGATCATGTAAATTTTAATTTGTCTCCTCATAGAAATCCGTATCGACCTCTAAACTCTTGTCTGTACAGTCATAAAGACCATGTAAATTTATCTGTGTCCTCATAGAAATCCGTGTCGACCTCTAAACTCTCGTCTGTACAGACATAAAGACATTGTAAATTTGATTTTTGTCCTCATAGAAATCCCTGGCGACCTCTAAAATCGCGTCTCAACAGTCGTAAAGCTTATGCAAATTCTATTTGCATCCTTCCAAAATCAGTTTCGTCCTCAATACACTCGTTAAAGTGTTCATTAACTAATGTTTACTGTAAACATTTCTAGCGGTAAGTATCGCTCCTACAGTTTAATTTGTGTGGCCCAGAAAGGTCTTTGTCATCCTGTATGTTTGTCCATTAGTGTTCTAGAGTTATGTTTGATGCTGGTAGCTTTGTCAGAAAGGTTTTGGATCTCAAGACAATTTTGTATGTACTATGTATCCATGTTATAACCTTGTGATCATCATTGTTTGTAGGTTAATCGGCATCGTCGATTTTTGTCCTTCTTTTTCATCACAAGAATGCGGCTGTTGTCTTCGCAGGATAAATATCAACTGTTGCTCAATTTTCATTACGTCAGTGTTGCTGACTGTTACTTTTTTTCACTAATTGCCTCGTTTCCATTTTCGAACCCGCTAAAATAGTATAGAATGCACACTAAATCAACTCTCTCCTTCACTACGGGCAAACTTTTACGCTGCATTTACGATTATATTTCTCGCTTAATTGCCTAATCAGTTGAGTATTGTCGGTATTTTCTTTCTGCAAATTGAATTCCTGGTTTTCATTTTTTTTAACATACAAATGTATGACGAATTTAATGTCATTTATCCGTTTTCTCTTTAACTTTAGTACAATCCTCTACTGTCCCTCACTACTGCAAAGACTACAGCACAATCCTCTACTGTCCCTCACTACTGCAAAGACAACAGCACAATCCTGTATTGTCCCTCACTACTGCACAGACAACAGCACAATCCTCTACTGTCCCTCACTACTGCACAGACAACAGCACAATCCTCTACCGTCCCTCACTACTGCACAGACAGCAGCACAATCCTCTACTGTCCCTCACTACTGCACAGACAACAGCACAATCCTCTACTGTCCCTCACTACTGCACAGACAGCAGCACAATCCTCTACTGTCCCTCACTACTGCACAGACAACAGCACGATCCTCTACTGTCCCTCACTACTGCAGGTAATAGCATAATCTCTTACCATCATTTCCTTCTATGCTCTTCTTTAACTTCACTAACTAAATACTAAATATATCCAAGCCAGCATTCCCCTTACTATTGTAGACAATAGCACTATCCTCTACCATCTTTTCCTTGTATTCTTTAACCTAAATTAGGATACTACCACCCAAGCCAGCATTTCCCTTACCACTGAAGACACTAGCATAATCTTCTACCATCGTTTCCTAGTTTTCATCAACATAACTTAGCTAACTACTACCATACATTTCCAAGCACCAGCATTTCCTTTACCACTGAAGACACTATCATAATCCTCTACCATCGTTTCCTAGTTTTCATCAGCCTAACTTAGCTAACTATTACACGCATTTCCAAGCACCAGCATTTCCCTTACCACTGAAGACAGGAGCAACCAACATCCTCTACCAGCATTCCTTCAGAAATTCCCAGGATCGCTGCTGCCCACCGCCGTCGCTAACTACGACGCGCTTATTTTCAGAGGTCGTTTGTACTTTTAAGAAAAGGCAGCGAGGGAAGTTAGCAGCGGTTTATGAAGGGCGACAAAGTTAACTCTTAATGAAAAAATATTTCTTCTAAAGCAAACTGAGCATTGCAGCTTTTGTTGGTCGTTGACTCGGACACCTGAGAGGCAAGACTTTAAATGTGACTTGGCGTCGTTTTCTTTAGCTCTAAATGTGACTTGGTGTCGTTTTCTTTCTGTCCATTTCCGGTGTCATCTTTTGCTTGAGTTGAGCTGGAACGCTTCGTTAGGCGAGGTGACCCTTCATATTTTCATTGTACAATTTTGTTATGTTTTGCGCTACATTGAGCGTGCAACGGGTGTAGACAAAACGTGTCGCTTGTTCTGTACATCGTCTTTTTTTGAGATTTTTTCTTGTATTTCGATTACTTTTTGGTAATTATATTTATTATTACTCGCGACATTACCTACTTGATGAACAGATTTCTTAGAATCAATTTCGGTGAAGAAGTGTGCAATTATATTGAAGAAAGTTCTTTTTTCAAATATTTCGAAAATGCGCATTAGAGGATCTCTTTCTGTTTCGCCAGGCATTAAATGAAAGTTTATCCCAGTACAAAGCAATTCTTTCAGCTAATGTTGGATTGCTCTAAAAACTTTATTCTGTTTTGGTTGACATTAATCTGACTATTCGGTGTAAAACAGGCACTTCTGGCATCTTGAGTTCGTCTATCTCTTCACTTTAGTTTATTATTCCCTTGGCACGCTGTCGACGTATATTCAGTTATAAGAATAATAACAGTAATAATATTTGCTGTTGCTTATGGTAGTCTTGATGGGCATGGGACTGTGACGGACTGACTGCACAGGAATCAAAGCAGTAAATAAACCTCAGTCGTATAATCGTATTTACACACAATATTTCAAAATTGTTAATAGAACTTTTCAATTAAGGATTCAAACTTAAAAGAAAATGTATCAGTGTGGCATAGACCGCAACAGTACTTCACTCTTAGGTCCAAGTGGCCTCTAACGCTGGCGGCCAAAATGGGAAAAATGAGATTTCCTCAAGAGCTATTATGAACATGTCCAGACACGGTCATGCAGGCAAGCGCCCACGTGCGTCCCGCCGTATCCAAGATACCCTCTCCGCAAGAAAAATGTTGGGTACCTTGGAACTTTTTTCTTCAGTATTAGATAGGGGGAAAAGAATAGCTCTTGAGAAATTCCTATTTTTCCCTTGTCGACTTTTGACCGCCAGCGTCAGACCTAAGAGTCACGTACTGTTGCCGTCTATGAGTGTAGTATGGAGTCACAAAAATGTTGGACTGGTTTCCAAAGACGCACTGATGGTTTTCCTAAGAAGCTATAAGACCAGACACGCAAATTTATTGTTGAAAGTTTAGTATGATAAATATTTTAATATTCGTCTGTTCGGTTTTATTCAACGACAATAGAAAGAAATGTGGCCAAGCTTCTCTCAGTCTAACGGAAGTTGTTTTAAAGATAATATTCATGTGTATCTTTTGTTATGACTAGAAAGGTAACAACTAAACAAACGCATCATTCCTTATTTAATAGAGGTTTACGTAGATTTTGATGATGATAGAATTTTATATTCTTTTTATAAGTTTTTCAAAAATGAGCTTATATATGAATATTTCAAAATTATCCAGAGTGAAACATCATTGACCTATCTTACTCACACCCTACTCAAATTGTGTCTATTATTGCAAGCGCATGCTTTTTAATTCTTCAAAATGTTTTCTGAGATCCTGTTGTATTTCTATCGAGCTCTCGAATCGATTTAATTTATTATCAGAAATGAGCATGTCGGTAATTTCAAAGCCTCGTTTAAGTGAAGTAAGTTACGTACGGTAGCTACGCCTTGTCTATATCCTGCGTACATTAAATGCGTATTTCTGTTACAGATCGGCCTGATCCACCTGGGCTCCCATTGGTGGAGAATTTCAAGTCCCGTTACGTCATGCTGTCGTGGACACACCCACCCAACACCCATCACTCACCCATCACTCACTATATCATCCACATCAGGTGAGTAATTCCTATTATTTACCCTTCTTACTCTTCAAGTATATAATATTTAATTTGTTGGTCTGGTATACCATGGTAGTTATTTGTATTACTAGTCATGCAGTGTGTTTCCGAATGGCGCTGCCTCGTTTGTTGTCACTTGGTCAGATATTCTGTTCCCAAGCCAGGAAAGTAGGCTTAATGCACGGTAATGCAGCGTAAGCTTTTCTGCCGTTCATAACCTACTAGGCAGCACTTGTCTAACCAGTAATGAGAACTGTTGGTGGGCAGTGAGCGCAGTTATCAATAGTCTTCCGTCTATGGCACTACAACTCAGACAATGTGTGATCGACCGCAGCCGTACACTTCTCTTGGCCCTAGAGGGGACTTATGTGCAGCGCGAACCAGTGCATATGGGTTTCCTAGTTGGGGTGTGCGGGAAAGGTGACTATACCTTTACTCGGCTGTTAGAAATGACGGTGAAGATATTGCAATGAAAGCAATAAAAGATAGTTTGGAAAATAATTATTTCATGAAGACCGCCAGCTGCCATGTATACAAGGGTAAGTCACAACAAGTTCTGGCCACACAGGAATACGCTGCGCAGTACTTCGTGCACTGCAAACCTGTATGTTAGGTCTCTGCTCGCGCAATGCTATACTTGACGTTGCTAATTTAACCCATAAGCCCAAAATATATATATATATATACGGTATATACGCTGACACATATCATGTATTATTTTATTATATATTATTTTGTAATATTTATTCATTATATATTGATTATTTATTCTGTATAATATTTTTGCTTGTATTATCCATCCTGCTTGCCTTTTCTTCTTCACTATTTCATTCGTCCTCGTGAGCGATATTATAATTTTGCTTTATATACTTATCCTTCACTCTTCGTTTACGTCAAATACGTATTTGTGCTAATATTATTTTCCCACCCTTAAACATATTGTTATTACATCGTTGATTCGTAACAGGAAAGAAATGTTTATGTTTCATGGCATCGTGTACTTCGTTAAATGGTAGTTTACTTCCATACCGCCGGTTGTTCTTTTGCTATTTCTTTTCCTCTTTATATCGCTTCTTATTTTTCAACTTCTGCTTCGCCTTAGTTGTTTGAATTAGTTATGCTCCAAGCGTCACTTTCTGGTCATGTTTTCGCCGAGAGTTCTACAGAATTTTGTAATTCTTACAACGCCTTTGTTCTTATGATTGTGTTGAGAAGGCCCTTTTGCCTTTCTTATTATTGGTATTTCTATTAGGCATTTATTGATTTTATGGTTTTTCTATAGCCTTTATTTTTATTCGTTAATTTCCATAGTACCTACCTTAGTTCTCTCTAATTTAAAACTGTCTTTGAGTCTTTCCAATTATTTTTACACTCCATACGTGGTTTTCTATGTTTGTCGCTATAGGTATTTTAAACCTTTTTTTATTCGTTCTGACGGTATTTGCGACATTTCTATAATTTCTCCCATCTTTTTGGCCATTTTTAAAAAGTTCACACGGCCTTAAAGTCTTTCTTATAATTTCCTCACGGCCTTTGTGCCTTATATCATCGCGTCCGAGCGAACGGGCAACATTTGCAGAAGCCAGACCCCGAGAAAGAGAAACTCTGTCCAATTCTTGTGTCTAAAGGAAAGGATCTCTAATTTATGTGTAATTTCCGGCTTCTCAAACTCCGACACCGGGCTAAAAAAGTCGCCTGAAATTTTTCTCTGGCTTCTCTCTCTCGCTCTGAAGAGTTTCAACCAGAAAGACCAACTGAATTAATGCGGGACAATTATGCCGTAACGGACGAAATTGAGCCGAGCTTTGGTACGGCATAAGGCGAATTAAGGTGTTATGATTACGTCGGCCGATGTATTTTATTCCACAGACGAAATCTTTTGCGTGCTTTTAGAGCACTTTTCTGCTGCTATGGCAGCAACGGCCGAGATCCGATCGAGGCTAGGTGTAATTTGTGTCTCTAATTTCTGTGCCTTTGTGAAATAATTAGTTTTGGGGAAGAAAATGTGGGTGGAGGTGGATAGTAGACGCGGAGACTGAAATAACGTCGATATCTAGGACCGATCACAGTACTGCGTACAGATAACACTAAAGACATAGACAACATCTCATCTTTTGATAACGGTGAACTCATAGACGGAATTTGATCGTGATAATAGTGAGGGTATAAGCAGAATTTGTAGTAAATAAAAGTGAGGACATAAAATTTGACGTACATATTAAAGAGGATGTAGGAAAGTTCTGACGTAGATTAAAGAGAAGCGGTAGATAAAAACTTACAGTAACATAAGGACGTAAATACAGGGTGTATGTGGGTATTATGCTAGCGTATATATAATATTGACTACGTTTAAAAGCAAACAATCATTGTTAACTTTGTGGATGAGAATTTAAACAAGTGTTAGCGTAGATACTTCTTCGTATACATCACAGGATGTTAACTTAAATTGTGTGAAAACAAGTTTATCTGACTTTCTTATTAGCCTTTTTTCATTCATACATTGCACATCCAGTTTTCAGTATATTCATTATTTTTCATTTATTTTGCAGAGTTCAGGGCAGCTTTGCCAGACTTGTTTTCTCTAAACGGAAGTTCAGTGAAAAAGTTATCTTCCTGAGCGTTCTTTCATGTCGCCGCCACAGAACATTATGCTGCGTCAGCACGCCTCTAATCTTATTATTTTTTTCTACGTTCAACGGTTATAAAATTGTTAATAATATGATAAGGGGCACTACGGAGACATTTTTTTTATTATTTTGAATGAAATTGCTGCATGGACGAGGACATGTTACGTTGATCCTATAATGTGTTCTCTGCCTTGTGTTCGTTGTCTTTAGCTGTGTATGTAAATGTATCAGCCCTGGAATATGCACAACACTTCGGTCATTGTGAATTCTTACAAACTAGTGGACCCATGTGTGAAAAAAATTCATGCAGTAATTTATGTATATGAATTGTGATGTGTAAACTCCTCAAGTTCTATTTTCTGTAGATACTATTACCCTGGGCTGCGTTTAAAAAATTTTCTTAAAGAGGTTCAATGTTTCTCGGCAGATGTTTCATGTATTTTGCATGCTAATTTTGGAAATGTAACTCTTTTTGTTCAATCAGGCCAGTTTTTTTATTTTCTATTTCGGTTTTAAGAAAACAAATGATAACCAAATATTAATATTTATTTTTTCAGATACCCCATAAATAATAGAAAATGTGTAACCTATGCCTAAAATAGTGCACAACTAGAGTTCATTTGATCTTCAAGATGAAAAATGAAAATTGTAAGTAAAGAAATTCACAGTTTCGTGTATTTAAAAAAATAAGGAAGTGATAGAACTATTGCCGTAAAATTAACTTTCTCGCAGTTTCTCGTCTGCGCTGCACATTTAGAGCATCCCTCTTGAAGCACCAGCAGTAGCCTGCAAGCATATTCAATTTCCAACGCACCTGCTACATCTCCTCCATTCCTCGAATATCCTTGAGAAAACGCTGTCAATGCTCTTTGCTCAAATCACCACAGTTTCCCGGAATATAGTCTAAATGCGAACCAAGGAAATGCATTTAAATAGACATGCATACACCTAGAGCTTGGTAGTTTTTCAGAAGGTAATTAATAACACGTTCATTAATAACACGTTCATATTCTCGATTTGGTGGTTGCTTAGAAAGTTGATTGCAATAGATATATACAATAACTTGTAACTCATTGTTCCTACCTACGGTGTTGCCATTTTTTCCGTTACTCAACCTATATTTCATAACTTCGTTAAAAGAAAATATATAATACTTATGCACGCTCTCTATAATTACTTCTATTAATTTATTTTAAAAAAATTGAAATTTAGTATACATAAAATTCATTAGAAAACACGTTATTTCCAATAATTTATTTTCTTGAAATTTAAGTAAAATGAAAACCTTACCTGACTGAGCAAATTTGCCCAATTTCTGAATTCAGAACGCAAAAGCCATGTAGAAACCCTTGAGAAACCCTAAACCTCAAGAATTACTCAGACCAGTAATATAGTTATTTGCTGCAGACATATTTATGCGTGTTCCTTTTTTTGCATTCGTCCGATGTGATAAAAAGTGTACCCGTTAGTCCCAGTAGACCTAGTTTAAGTTTGTGTCATCCGCATAGCTTAGTGGACCAACATAGACTTGTTTAATGTATTTGATTTGGTAAAAACGTAAAAGTTGTGAAGCTGTTACAGAAAACTCCACGGATTTTGCAACTCACGTTTCAGTATCTATTTCCTTTCATAGCCTGTGCCTACCATGTTATTCCTTTGTCACTTTTGTTTTCTATTTCCCCCCCCCCCGTAAGGTTTGGCCAACAGCTTCCCCCTTTGTACTTCTCTTGTTGTTTGAATTATGAATCGACACCCGTTTTCACTAAATCTAGAGTCACTGAGTTTTATGTTTACATGTCACCGTATAAGTTCGTACCGTTTGCGGTCTTCATCCTTATTCAGCCTCTCCTCTCTCTGTATCACCACATCACTACCGCTTCCGTCACACATTACTGTTTTCACTGGACTTCGCTATCTCTTTCCACTATTCTTATACATATTCCCCTCCCTTATCTTTGAATCACCATGTTACTATCGCTGCCGTCCGTTGGTGCATTTTATCACTATACTTCGCCATAGTTTTTCACTATTTCTGAGCGTATTCACACTAAATATTTTTGTACCACCATGTCACCAACGCTGCCCTCCGACAATCTTCTTCATAACCTCGCTGCCTCACCACACAACACGTTCATCACCACACCATTAGCAAATGAAAGGGCGGAGCAGCTCTCAAAACTCCCACTTTTCCGACAACATTAGCTGTTGATGTGCTCAACTTACCCGATTCATCAATAGTTTTACGGGCCTTCCAAGTTTGCTCGCGTCCGTCTCTTTTAAGATACTAGGATACAAGCTGCAGTTTTTTATGGACTTGTGATAAATGAGCTCTTCCTGAGGGTTGTTGCCGACCCTTCGAGTTGATCCAAAATGGGTTCTGCAAACGAGTACTGAGAAGTTCCTAGCCTCGATCTTTGATATGCTAGGATACCTTACGTCAATTATATTGCAGACTTAGGCTTGTTGCCGACCCTGTGAGTTGACTTAGAAGGGTTCCTTACGCGAAAGCTAAAGGGTTCCTGGCCTGGAGTTTAGTTTTGGAAGGTATGGATGTTAATTATTCGGGACTTAGGGCTACTGCTGAACTTTTCATTCATCCCTAAGGTTCTATCCAGCACAAAAATATGTAAGGAAGACTGCTAGATAACCAGTATTTCCAAGCAACGCCAAAAAAGTTTTCTAGATAGTTGTTATATTTTGTTTAAATCGTAATGAAATATAGTGCTAAGTCTCAGGTAGATTACAAAAACTACATATTCGTGCATCTGTCTTCTCTAGGGTACAAGCTCGCCCGATCTAACTTTTAACAGGGGAAGAAACTGGTGACAAAGGACGTTTTGTAAGCCTTTTCGATTTCTTCTAATTGGTTTCCTGAATGCATATTATGAATTGTGCCCATTTGTTTTATTTGATCTTAAAATATCAACTTTATTGACTTGCCATAAATGAGCTCCTGCTGACATCTTGTGTACTGCTTCAATTTGATCCTGATGGATCCTGCTAGTGAAATGAGCCAGAATGCGGGGATTTCCTCTTCAGTTTTTAGGGACTTCGGGTTGCCTGAAGTTCATTTTGATCCCGATAAATTTTACAAAGGAAGTCTTAAAACCTCTAACTTTTCTTTACAAATATATATATATATATGTTTATATATATACAAATATATACTTTCTTATATATCTTCAATGTGCCCCTCACATTTCAGTCAAGCAGCCTTAATTCCCTCTTATACCAGCATATTATTCAAGTATATCCCAGTTCTTATATGAGTCTATTTCACATATTCCCCATATATTAATCATATATAGATACATAAGTACGAGATCAGTATATTACGTCATTTATTTCCTATAAGCCACATTTCTCAGACGGAGCATGTAATAGAAGAGGTACTGGTCATAAGCCGAAAAGAAACACACATTTCTGGGATACATTCAAACGGGAATAATTGTAAAAATATTTTACGAGAAATGCTTCCAGAAAACTGTCGCTAGCTGCTCCTAACTTAACCTACATATTCCTATCTTTATTTTGGCGCTCATCTCGTTCTCAATTACAGTATTGTAGAAGTGCGTAATTCATCTGCACTTCGGGTTACTTGCTTCGCCTGCGTTTCGGTTTGATATCTCCACCCTTCCTCCCCATACAGTCCTAACTTTCCTCACTTCCTCTCCCTCTCCCCCCCTCCCCGCGAGGTCAACCCCACCTTCGTGCCTACTTACCCCACTGCAAAAAAAATTCTGTCTCTGGTAACTTCAATGCCGATATTTTTTTCCCATGCTGATCATTTTTCGCGTTTCCCAGTAAAATGTTGACTCATTGCGCTTTTATTTAAAACAAAAAAGTTAGAGTCCTGCCATGACGACGTTTGATCGACCATCAGTTACTTTCTCTTTAGTAACAAGTATCAGATCACTGTATAGAATTAAGGTTGTATTTCAAAAAATACAATTCCTACATTAATACGGCGCGGTGTTTCATCTAAGAGGATCTCTGGGTACTGATGGCGAATTATGAATATATGAATATATTTTTAATTTGCTCTAAGAGAATTAGCGCAGATTATGTATCATGAGGCTTTCTTTTTTTTTTGACGCTATTCGGAGAAGCGACGAATTCTTTGAAATGAAGCAAGTAAGTTTTATCTTTCCGTTTCAATGAGTAGAAAAGGAATCAAAGAGTTATCCCTTTTTTCTTGATAACTAAATGCCGTGAAATTTTCTCCGGCTCCAAAGCTTTGAGCTCTTTGAGCCTCTTGCTATTGAAAGAGCCACGGATTTGTTCATTTTCTTTTTATTTTCTCAAGCAATTGAAGTGTTCGTGGAACCCTAGACATGGGTCAGTGAGGTGACTTGTGTGAAAGAAAATGGGCCAGTGAGGCTGCTTGTGCTACGGAATATGGGTCAGTGGGGCTGCTTGTGCTAAGGAATATGGGTCAGTGAGGCTGCTTGTGCTAAGGAATATGGGTCAGTGAGGCTGCTTGTGCTAAGGAATATGGGTCAGTGAGGCTGCTTGTGCTAAGGAATATGGGTCAGTGAGGCTGCTTGTGCTAAGGAATGTGGGTCG
>LQNS02007217.1:3109668-3137809 GCA_001587735.2 Parhyale hawaiensis
CAGTGGGGCTGCTTGTGATAAGGAATATGGGTCAGTGGGGCTGCTTGTGCTAAGGAATATGGGTCAGTGAGGCTGCTTGTGCTAAGGAATATGGGTCAGTGAGGCTGCTTGTGCTAAGGAATATGGGTCAGTGAGGCTGCTTCTGCTAAGGAATATGGGTCAGTGAGGTTGCTTGGGCTGAGGAAAATTTGTCAGTGAGGCTGGTTGTGCTAAGAAAAGTGGGCCAGAAAACATACTGCAACGGTCGCTAAAAATTTAAGTTACTCCAGCCCGCCCAGTAATCATATTCCGTTACAGTTAATGGTAAATTAGTCTCGGGATATGCATAGATTGTTTGCTGCCCCTGGCGCTGCCGCAGAAGTTTGTAACGTTATATAACGTTTCTTCCTAACAAATACTCTCCAGTTGATACCCTACCAAGAAAAGCCCTTAAGAATTTAAAAGGAGAGATCAACCCTGCTCCTAGTATTTTGTTGAATAAACCATTAACGAAGGAGCTTTCCCAAAGTTTCTGAAAGTGTTCAGGGTTGTCCCAGAGTAAAAAAAACTGCTTGATAAATAGCGATCCACATCTACATTGCCAGTCCTATAAAAAATATTCGAAAAACTTAGGCTTGCCCGCCTCAATTCATTCCTAAGTAAATACAAAATCCATTGTCCGCACTAGTTCGGTTTTCGTTCTGGCCGTAATACCTCCGATGTAACCCTAGTGCTTTACACCATATCTAGGTACTTAACTTGATTCCTTGATGATTCTTTGGACGACGTCCAGGTGGCGTTTCGCTCGCCACCCATCTTGTGCAGAAGTGATGCTGCAGCCCGTGACCAGTGGGATGTCTAACAGCGAATTATCCTCGCATAACACGTAGCCGCTTACAGCTGGTTTAACAGGCACTTTCGTTAAGTATGCGTCCAGTAACTTTTTTACATTTTTCAGTATCTGTATCGTGACATTTCGAATGTGAGGTGGCATTTTGCTGACCAGGAAGTCTTGACCGTTAAGGGTTATTGATGCCTGTTTTTTTTTTCGGAGGTATTTGACACAATCAGCCGCTGTATTTCCTTATGAAACTGGAATGGTACTGAATGCAAGGGGGTTGAAAAGCATAGTTCCACTTGAAGCTCGTTGGCTGTCAGCAGAACATATCCATGCGGACAACTCCTCAGCCCTGCCACCCGTGTTATTGGGTGTGGCGCAGGGCTCCGTCCTAGGACCCGTCCTATTCCTGCTTTACATCACTGATATTGCCAGTAGCTCCATTGTACTGAACTTTGTACAGTTTGCAAATATTATGGTGAGGTGTTCAATCTGTTAATAAGGAGTTGCAGCTGATCGTTGGGTGGATGAAGGCCAATCGTTTATCTTTGAATATAAGTAAGACATCTCCCATCTCATCCACATTAAGGGGCAAGAGATTACGAAAGTAACGGACGCTGAATTTCTGAGTGTCATTCTGGACGAAAGCGTTGATTTTTCATTTATACGTGCGGGCTCTGGCTGCATAGCTTAGTAAAGCCATAAGCCTAGTGAATTAAGGTACAAATGTACATATCTGCTCTCATACCATTCTCGTCTGACCCTGTACTGCTCATGTATATACCCACACTGAATATAGGCAATTACTGCGTGGTATGCTTGTGGTTTCACTGAGACCATACACAGGGGGGGGGGGTCTTCAGAGCTGTCGGCTGCACCCTCCTAACTCTGGCAATCTTATGTCCTATTCCCGGGCTTTAATTTTTCTGTCTGTTGAAGTTTTTCGATAATTCTCGATGAGTGAGAGTAAAAGTTCATTCTCAAAAATCAATAAACTCAAGAGTCTTCATTCTCATCAAATCAGATTTGGTGCTGCAACTACATTAAATTTGCCCCATGTATTAAACCATCTGCCGACGCTCGTTTGTAGTCCGAACAGTGCATTTGTGGAACCTTCTGCCTGCCAGTTTTGGAAACGAAAGCAACTTTCTAAAAAAAAAATCCAGGGAACAATTACTGCGACGCAGTGATGTTGGATAGTACTTGATGTATGGGAGTGCCAGTGCAGGTACTTTAAATGTTGTGTTACGTACGTGTACCTGTACCCTCGTAGTACTTAGTTCTGTGACGTTCAGCTCGTGTGTGCTCCTAACTACTCGTTAGTGTTTTTATGTGCTGGTGTTTTGTTACCTGAACGGCGTTCGCTACCTAGAGGCTTCAATCGGCCTTGTTACCTCCGCCAAGGAGATTATGTTTTTGTCGAGCTCGTTTGTTTTTCTGTCACTCAACTAACTCAAATAGTTATGGACGAAGAGCAACTAACCAAATTTTTGTGATGATCTATCAGTCTGTTTGTGCATTTGTCTCCATGTTATTTTAATGCAATTTAGTGGAATTGATAGACATGTTGAAGGGCACCAATGACCAAATTTTGGTGGTGATCCGTTGGTCAGCTTGTGCTTTGACTATATGTTTATCTTAGTGCTTGTCAGAGGATAACTCTAAAAGTTTTGGACGGATCTCCACGAAATTTGCATGAATTGTTAAGAAAAGTTAAGAGAAACAAGAGGCCAAATTTTGGCGATAATTGGTTCATTTGTGTTTGTGCTTGACTATATGATTGTCTTAGTGCTTGTCAGAATAAAACTTAAAACTTGCGGACAGATCCTCAAGAAATTTACATAAATTGCTATTTATGTCAAGAGGCGCAGTTAACACAATTTTGGGTTTGATAAAAAGGAAATTCTGGTTTCAGAATCAGTTTGCAGTTTCTTTTTTTTATATTGCATTGCTTGATGGAGGTATGCACTCTCAGATTGCTCTATTTCTAAAATGTATTTATTGAGTGGATGCTCAGGACGATATCTTTTATTGATGAGATGGATTCAATAAATATTATCATTAGTCCTTTATATGTCTGACGCAAATGCTTCAGCACGTGTTTGTGTGTGTGTGTTAAAACTCACACTCCAGTTACTCGATCAAACTATTTTTAAACTCCTTTAAATGCATCAAAACATTTCAGCTTGACGATAGCAATATTTTAACAGTGCCTTTAATGTTTCATAACAATATATCAGCATTCACTACAGCATGGTAAAAATTTAGGAAGGTTTACGAAATTTTGTTAACGGAGTGAGTGACTTCGTCGATAAAGATTTAAGAAAATTTACAAGGTCGGACACAGCGGGAAGTGCCTTCAAAAGGTGGGATCAGCGGGGTGACTCCGTAGCGGAAGTGTTCTTTAGTAGCCCTGATTTGATAGCCTTTATTCAGCGAGAGTTTGAAGCGAGAGACTTTAGACCTTCCATCAGTAATGAGATCAGCCCCACAGTTCTGGGCTTATCGTCAGGATTTACGGAGCCTGTGGCAAGCTGCAGGATTTGCCAAGCGATCGATCTCTCTCCTTGGCTGCCGATCATCTCAGGATTTGTGACCAAGTCACTAGTTTTGACAAGGACTTGCAGCAGGTACGCGTTTCGTGGATATCCTTCTGGGGAAAATGACATCCCTTAAAGTGCCATCATGAAAATGGCTTCAGTGTACTTTGCTCTGATGCGGTTGCTATGGAGATATGGCGATGGCGTGACCAACTCGTTAGCTTTACCTCGTACTTGTACTTCTTGCTTCGCCCTGCACTTAGCTGAAAAAGTCTTTGTTTTCAATAGCGTCCATTTGGCAATAAGTGGCAAGAAAAAGTCACCCACTTCATTTGTACTTGCTCTGTATTTTTTGTATTATTTTATTACAGAGTTGATGTATTTCAATGCAACGCTACATACGAACATTCTCGCAGTGTGTGTCGAGTAATACAGACCTGTTCTGAGTATATATAACATTCTGTACTTTTATTTACATCTGAGAAATGAAAACCCGTAGAAAGGACGATGAAAGATAGATCCATAAATATGTATAGCTCAATGTGGTTGTCGCCGTGCCCTAACACTCCATAGTTCTGAAACAGAGTTAATCTGGATTCATAGGACCACTTTACATGCTTTCTATTCCTCAACAGTGCAATCTTTGTGTTCTGTAACCATTAATAAACATCTATGCCCGATTCGCTGCTGACAATAACTGCTCCTTGGTTTTGCATTTACCTAAATGCATTTGTTCGAGCTCTCGACGCGCAGTCCTTTGAGTATTTTTTTTTTTTTAACTTAGACAAAACTCGCTAGTAATTATTTTGCGTTGATGAGCGAGGTTTTTCTTTACCCGTCTCTTCAAGCCACGTCTGCCATACAGAATATCAGGCCTTCCACTATTTCCGCGAGATGAACTGGGTTCACCATCTTGTTCTCAGCGTGTTATAGTTTTCTGTATCGTTCTGATGTGTATACGGTTGTGCCCGATACGCTGTAGAGGCCCCGAGTTGATTCTCCACTTTGATGAAAGCCAACGATGTGTCGTCCTTTTTCAGATGATGACAAGTTTTCTCCACGGGTCTTCATTTCTCTGATGTAAATCTAGTCAGAATTCGTTACGCTCTCAAAACAAGTCTGTAGTTCTTGATAAAAACTTCTGTAAGCTGCTGTATACAGTTGTAGTGAAGCATATGAACTCTTAAGTAAAATTTTACAAAATATAAAGTATACAGTAGATGAAAAATCCAATGCGTTACGTTTTTCCCACTTAGTGTACTTTAATGTAAAAGCAGACCCATGGGAATGACTTCAGTAAGTGATGTGATGGGAACGAAGCTTTGCACTCGACGTGTTGAGGAAGAGTGCTTGGGGGAAACGGTTTAAAGGCACTTTCATACAAAAGGTTTTAATACGAATTGCATCTAAGTAATTTATTGTGAAAGGGTTCTCGAAAATGGCTCCCAGTCACTTTCTTCTGCATGAGTTCTTCTGATAACGGCTTAAGTGCACCGTTGGGGGAAAGAATTTCTACTTTAATGGTCGTCTCTGAATTACTGTACAAAGATGAAAACTGCGTTCGATGCCCAATTCACGCTTATAAAACTGTCATTATTATCATTGTTATTAATATGGATTTTGATCACTGAATTTCTCTTGTATAGTCAAGTTAAGAAACTTCCTTTGGTCAGTAAGACTAGTTGAATAACATTTAAAGGCAAAATCCAGAATGTTCGGTGTTGTTTTCTCGTGACTTTATTGAAATAAAAGAGAATGAGACAAATGTTTTCTTAAGGGGAAGACAACGCCAAGAATAAACAGGAAGATAAAATTCGTGGCCATTCAGTACAAAAAAAGAACCTGTAGGGAGGCTGCCAATGAACTGTCAGCAAAGGAAGTATATCATTGTTTGTAAAAAATGTCTTTAATTCCAGCGCTTGTCATTCTTTTCATTGTTAAAGGATGTTTCTATTGCCATTACGGAGATATTACGTTAAATAATTTTGTACCATAAAATTTAGGAGTGTTGTAGATAATAATTTAAATAATGTCGGTATCCATATAACTACATATAACTTGAGTTGTTTATTAAACTGCTTCAGCGAAATAATTTGCTTTATCGAAGCTGGAATATCATTCCAGAACCTAACGGTACAATACTTAAATGAAGAAAAAAGTCTGGATAAAGTAGTGACGGGGGTGTTTAAGTTTATGGACTGTCATTTTTGACAGCAACGATACTCTATTTCATTAGATTGTTCTCATTACGAACTGAGGCCCACGCTAGTCTAAATAAACAGAGCACCCTATGAGTATATGGCGTTACACGGGCTCCATGCAGAGCTTTCTAGTAGTAAAGTAATGAGAGATCGAAAATGGAACCTCCACCAAGCAACGTCATGCTAAAAGCTGGAATTCTTGACTTGCAGACAAACGGACTGATGGATTATCGCCAAAAATTAATCATCTGTTGCACTTAACGCTTCTGTGAATTTTGTGCCCTTTTTGAATTATCTCGTCTGCAGACAGACGAACTCGGCGTGGCGAAGGTAATAAATAAAATTGTGCAAAATAAATTTATATATACAAGCGGTCCCGGGGCTTATATCCTCTGTGTTATATGATATAAGTATTTTATCAGTCCTGCTATAGCATTAAAAGAGAACACCCCCTCGCTTTGGCGAAGTAAACGATAGATCTCTCCATCAGAAAATCAACTGTCGGGTCACATTTAACCCGCCAGTCTGTAGTTGGACAGCCCTGATCTGGAGTATATAAATTCTTCTCTCGTCAAGAACGTCTGCTTCGCGGTTTCTGCATTGGTTGTAATACAAAGGCGAAGCCAACGAACCCGGTATCGGGAAATGTTAAAATACTAAACGTTAAAACTGGAGCCCCGCCGTCCCTCCGACCGCTGCGGCCATCGATAATCGACTCCCAAGTCTGCTCAATTACCCGCGTAAATTTTTTTTCTCTCTCTGGTCTTATTTTGAAGTGCAATATGCCCTCGACATACTAAACTTCGTTTGACCGAATTTTGGGTAAAGTAACTTCACTGTGTCCGTCGAACCTACCTAACTAACTCGAACCTACCTAACTAACTCGAACCTACCTAACTCGAACCTACCTCCAGAAACCTACCGCACATGTCGTTTATCTGACATATTTGAAAGCCGACCGAATGCTGTGCATATCCCTGGGGTAAATCGATCACTGATGCTATCCCCACCACCGTCTGAATTGAATTTTATGATAAATCGCCAAGCATCTCCAGTTAGTTTGGTGTATCTAGAATTTGCTGTACCTCGTTGCTGGAACTGAGGCACGTTTGATTGGGTGCTAAAATCAAGCCTTTGAGGCTTGACTTGCTCGAAACTTCAGGCAGGTTCGCTGGCTTCGGCCCGTTGGATGAAGTTTTAGACGTTGACCCTTAATCGGTTACCGTCAAATTTCCAGAAACTCGATCTTGCTCCATAAACAGGAATTTTCAATAAGCTCAGGGTAATCGCATCGCTTATAACATTTGGAACACGATTCAAAATGGCAATTCCAAAGCTTCTGACTGAAGTCTTGAAGAATTCAAGCCTCTAAGGCTGAATTTCAGCGCCCATTCGCTTTGGCCCTTGATCAAGCACTCGAAGATTCCTTGCCAATTTTTTGTTTTCTCATTTTCATTCTGGTAACGAAGCAATTCTTGACACGCATGACAAAAACAACTATTGAGATGTTTATGCATCATCCACCGTATACACTGCCTCTCGCACCAACAAGATTTTCTCTTGTTTCGTAGCTTTGATATTTAGAGGAAGGACATAACGTTTACTAATGAAAACGACGTGCGTTCGGAAGGGCTTAACCTTTTTCAAAGTAAAATAAAAGATTTAATAAAAATGGCATTACTAAGTTGCTGAACCGTTTGGAGAAAGTTATAAATTTGTTGCTACTAATATATAAATTAATAAACGCATTTCAAAATGATATGCATCCTTAAGTTTGTTATAAATGTCGGTAAAAAGTTGTTCGGGTAGGTGATAATTGATTCCCGAAGACGGTGGCCTATAATAGGCACGCGCTTGCACTGTTTTTATTTATTTATTATTTATTTTGTTTTTTGTCTTTTTTATTGGGCATGTGTCGTGTAGGGCATAGGCTTTGCCTACTCTGAATTAAATACGCTTGTCTGGAAGTAACATTTTTCTTTTATGACAAAATATAAATATATTTCAAGATGATTACAATGATTAGTATGGTTAAATTGCAGACGAGTCTTTCGATGTTTTAAAAATTTTTTATGCTGGAAATTACTTTATTAATGCATTTTGTAAGAAATTCTCGCGGTTTCTGTTTTTTGTCGGATTTATGTGTTTCGCCAGGTCTATATACAGCGCCACAACACTCCAATGCGTGCTGGCTCCTGGACAGCACGGCTCTCACTTCCTTCCCTCGCATCTTTCCTTTCTAAGTTTATGCAGAAAAGTTTGGCCGCAGGAGGCCAGTGGGGTCTGCATTTTATAGCGATAG
Organism: Parhyale hawaiensis; assembly: GCA_001587735.2. Classification (NCBI taxonomy): domain Eukaryota; kingdom Metazoa; phylum Arthropoda; class Malacostraca; order Amphipoda; family Hyalidae; genus Parhyale; species Parhyale hawaiensis. The sequence goes on from LQNS02007217.1 coordinate 3,117,529, forward strand.
ATGGCGCTTCAGTTTTGCATCTTATTATATGCCGAGAGAGAACAGAGTGCCAGCCATATTGATCTACTTGCTGCCCGGTGTCTTCTGCTTACCATAATGCTGATGGAGGCACATTGGTCCTATATTGAGAAATTCTGCACCCGATGTATTGAGAAAAGTGCTGTAGTGTATCGGCAAAAGTCGACATTATTACCTGCGATGTTTTGGTAAAGTTGACTGTAGTACATTAGGGAGGGGACTAACACTATAATAAGTAGCTGTCTGTATTTATTCATATATTCAGTTCATTTTTTATTGTCGTTTTTATTTTCTATGTCGCTTTGTATGGAAATGATACTGATTTATTTATGTTCATTTTCCTATCGTGCTGTATTAAGATAATATTTGTTTCTTATTTTCCTATCGCGCTTTATTGTAATAATACATATTTATTTAGTTATTTACTTTGATTTTTCCTATCGCACTGTATTGGGATAATACCTATTTTCTTTGTGTCCAGTTTACCTATCGCGCTGTCTTGGTATAGTGCTTATTTGCTTGTTGGACCCGTGGAAATTCCACGGTTAATTAACGTTTTCGCCAACTTTCGTTTGCCATAAGGCAGTGCTCCTGTAATTTAACCTACACCGTCTAATCTAAAGTCCGTCTGGCGAACCCCCTTTACCATAACACACCTCGTCTAGCGAACTCTGGCCTCTCTCTCCTGAGAATCTCGCATACGACGGTACTTCTTGCATTGTTCTCCTATATTTGTGCATGCCTTTCTAAGCTCTGTTTTCCTCAGTTTACAGATAATTTAACTCATCATAATCTTCCGTGCATCAATTTTCTTGTTAGCACTACTTGTTTTTTTTTTTTTTTTTTTTTTGCTTGTTTGCACGATGACAGCACTCGTGGATATTGATCAATAGCCCATCATTTTCCCGCTCTCTTTGATGCGATAGCAATGCAACCCCGAGTATACAACGAACTGAGTCGACCAATTTCTTCACTCAGAGCAGCCTAACCCTCTCTTCTGTTAGACATCGCACATTCGCTTGAGAGAATACCTTAGAGCCAATATGTTCAACCATTGCCTTAACTGACGCTCCTGCAGCGTATCCTAACTAAGTATGTGGCTGGCCCTATTAAGAACGCTGAGTGCCTCAAGTAAAGCGAACATAGAATGTTGTGAAAGATATGAACAGTGATAGATAAGATACGAGTGAAATGATCTTTATGTCGTTAATTTGAAAGTACTTGTGCTGCCCGCCCCATTCCGGCGTAGTTATTAATGCAAACCCGTACGTGTATACCAGGGAGCTCATCCATCTTCTTTACAGTTAATTACCAGAGAAATGAGCCCCCTGTCTGAATAGTACCAAGTGGTGATGGGACAAACAACTGAACGATTTCTCACGTTATCAAGTGTTCAGGGTAGATGGATGAGCTGCCATCTGCGCACATACGGTTAGGTATTTTACCTTGCCCTGGTTTGTTCACTACTGTCTGAATGCTCGCTTTTCTCTTGCCGTGGGTTCTCTTGCGCGTATTTTAATTATTTAATTCCAATATTTGCCGCTCTATAGTTTCTTGCATCCTCCGCCTTTTGTTCGCTGGGGAGGGGGGGGGGGNTTTTTTTTTTTTTTTTTTTTTTGCCTGTTGCACGATGACGGGACTCGTGGATATTGATCAATAGCCCATCATTTTCCCGCTCTTTTTGATGCGATAGCAATACAACCCCGAGTATACAACGAACAGCGTCGACCAATTTCTTCACTCAGAGCAGCCTAACCCTCTCTTCTGTTAGATTTCGCACATTCGCTTGAAAGAATACCTTAGAGCCAATATGTTCAACCATTGCCTTAACTAACGCTCCTGCAGCGTATCCTAACTAAGTACGTGGCTGGCCCTATTAAGAACGTCGAGCGCCTCAAGTAAAGCGAACATAGAATGTTGTGAAAGATATGAATAGCAATAGATAAGATACGAGTGAACTGATCTTTATGTCGTAAATTTGAAAGTACTTGTGCTGCCCGCCGCATTCTGGCGTAGTTATTAATGCAGAGCCGTACGTGTATAGCACGGAGCTCATCCCTCTTCTTAACAGTTAATTACCTGAGAAATGAGCCCCTGTCTGAATAGTACCATGTGGTGATGGGACAAACAACTGAATGATTTCTCACGTTATCAAGTGTTTAGGGTAGATGGATGAGCTGCCATCTGCGCACATACGGCTGAGGTAATTTACCTTGCCTTGGTTTGTTCACTACTGTCTGAATGCTCTTCTCTTGCTGCGAGTTTTCTTGCTCGTATTTCAATTATATTGATTTCATTATTTACAGCTCTATAGTTTTCTTGCATCCTCTGTCTTTTTTTCACTGGGAGGGGGGAGGCCGGGACAGGGAAATATGTAGTGTAGCTTGTTTATAGAAACGACTTTAAAAATTTTTAAATTTTCATAGTGACTGTTTTCTCTGTTTGAAAATATATATACTGCAGTAGATGATAAAAAATTATATATTACCGCATGTGCATGCAACTTATTTTTGCAAATATTGTTTTAACATTGTCAAGTCCCCCACTTGCTTTCACTTTTTCTTTTGGTGCAAAGCAGGCAAGGACTCTTGAATATCAGGGAGCTCTTAAATTGACTTTACTGCTCTTTTTATTATGACCGTAAGTACTTAAATCAAGCGCGTTAGGCTGCCATAAGAGCTCCACATTAGCGTTCCCTCTGCCGCCTGATTTTATCGACCCTGCTTTTTATACTCCATTTTCGGTATAATTTGTTATCACCGCGGTTTTTATCCTCCATTTTTGGCATAATTTATTATCTCGCTCGGTGTCTTTAGATGACATTCAAGTTTTTTATATCCATTATTTTTCCGATTTTATGCTACGTTTTTAGATCATGAGTTCGATTCCCCGCAGGGACAGTGCGAAAAGGATTCTTTCATCGCCCAATCTATAATTTATAGGCAATTATCGGCTGCCTATGAGTAATTAGGGAGCGGTATCGTATAACATAGGATAAATGCCTATAAAATTCCGACTGTTCGGTGAAATATGAGAGCGTGTTTCTTCAGCAGGCTGTGTGCTCAGAGTGATCTGGTGAATCTGTCCCATAGGTGGAGGGTAGCCTCCCTATGTATTTTTATAAGGTGTGCAACGGCAAGAGACATTGGTTGTATTCTTCTGTCCCCCTCACTCAAGGTCTTTGGGAGAAACACACGAGCTGCGGTTTATGCCCGCCCCTTTACATTAGAGAACTTACCGAACTTACCAGTTCTTTCGGTGCCTGCTACCCTGGTCTGCTTTGACCTGGGATTCGTGTTCGGTAGTGTGGATGTGAGGCGTTTAAGTCAACTGTTCGTGGTTTTTGGATGGATTATATTGGTAACGCCATGAGCTTCCTGGTGCTGCAAAAAGCTTCATTTGGGTTTCATTTCCTGTCTATGAAGGCCCGGATGTGTAGTTTTTCATAGTAATAATATTTCTGTAGGTCTTGGACTTGATTACAAGTTGGGACGGTCAGTGTATTAATTTTTGCGTCGTTGGTGATGTACCAAATATTGGTATCTGTGGGTCCCGATTTCTAATACCGACAGGCACAGCTCATATGCGATATTTTTGTGTCTGTGGTGGGACTACATTGACTGTCATTTTTTTTATTATTCTTCCTGCTAGTATCGGCAACAACATTCAGTTTACAATCTTGTTTCCTCTTTATCGTGTTTCCTCTTTTGTCTTCGGTGAGGTTACACCGGGTTTTTATTGCTGTGAATAACAAATTTCGGTACCGTCCATGACATTCCATTCAATGCATGTAAACAGATTGTATTGAGCCGCTCGTATTGGTACTTTCCATCTTTGGATCCGTGATTTGACTACCGCTTGCGTCAGTGTGAAATATATCTGCTCTTGCTGTTAAACATTTCGCATATTCGTGGTGCTACTCTATGTTTCATTTCCCGTTGTATCTTGCAGCGATTGCTGTTCTACTGTCCTCACTTCCTTAATATGCAGCAAAAGTACCAGTTACAAATTTTGTGCTTGCAATACAACAACGTTAGCCGCAGTGAGCTGAAATGGTATAATTTATGAATTCGTGTTTCATTAAATCTGAGAATTTGCACCGTTCACTCCAGCAATTTACTCTTATATTTGTATTAACCCGACCATTTGCACCTTTTACTCGTGTATTTTACCCTGATAGTAATCTTGATCAGGAGACTCTGCCAATACACAGCAAGTTTACCGGACATTTCGCTTTTGGACACTCTACCTAAAAATGTCCATTACGCAAACTGTTCGCAATAATGTAACTATTTTTACACTACATATTACCACTTCATTCCATTGCCCTAGCCACCTACAATGGAATTCCTATACGAGAAATTCGGATTTTATTTTCCCATTGTAAGATTCATTTCACCGCATTTCCACCTAACAAATTTCCACTTCCCTTACCATCAGGCTCTCCAACACTCCCTGCAATGTCCATGTGCCGCGTTGCCAAATCTCCAGCAGGTTGGGCGCATCAGACAATCTCCGTAGGCAGCCACAGGTTGCTGGCTCCCAGAAATTTGTCAATCTGCTGGCCGTTTGTCCAGGAAATGGCTTATGGAGCGCCTTTGAGTCCAGCAGTGGAAGAAATCTTTGAAGTTCTGACGCGGGTCTGTGGCTCACGGTCTGTTTGTTGCGGCTCGGGAGCGACAAACTGTGTTGCGGGAACCTAGCGGTGCTGCAGTGTGTTGCAGCAGCAACTTATTTTAATTTTACTGTAATGGTATAGCCTCCATTCCAGCCAAGGTTGTTTCCATTTCAGCGTATCCCTCATTTTAGGAATCATTCCCCATTTTGGTAATCCCGTTCCTAATTTGGAGTGCTTGTATGGAATATTGTCGGTGCCGTTTCGTCTTAACGAAATTTTCTGCAACGATGCCCTTGATTTTCCAGAGCGGTAACCGTACAACATAGAACTGCCGGAGCGCGTCATTGCGCCCAGCCCTTGCGGCCTTACTGGTGCTTGTCCAAATTAGATGCCATGATGGCGATGCCAGTACAGCGCCTTAGAATTATTCTTATTCATACTGCTGTATATTTTCTTCTGTTGCGCTGGTTGAAGCTGCGCTTGTCGTCGTGGGAACTGCTTTCGTCATCTTTGGTCGTCTTTTTTGGAGCTGCGCTTGTCCTCGTTGGAGTTACGCTTGTCCTCGCTGGAGCCGCGCTTGTCCTCGTTGGAGTTACGCTTGTCCTCGCTGGAGCCGCGCTTGTCCTCGTTGGAGTTACGCTTGTCCTCGCTGGAGCTGCGCTTGTCCTCGCTGAAACTACGATTGCGCTCGTTGTTATTTTACGCATTTGTTCGTTTGTACATCTCATATCTTCACACGAGCTATGATTTTGTTCGTTGGAACTACACATTTGCTCGTGGGAGCTTCTCATTGCCCAGGCTTGTTACCGTTAGAACAGATTCGCTCTTTGGAGCTGCTCTTGTGTCCTAGCTCCACTGCTTGTTGTTGGATTTACTCTTGTTCTTTTTGGTGCTATGCTTGTTCACTTTGTAGCAGCGCCTGTTCTCGTTGGAGCCGCGTTTGTTATCACTGCAGCTGCGCGCCTGCTCGTTGCCTCTGATTTGTACGCTCGTTGGCTTCTAACTAGACACTCGTTGGGCCCCCCATTGCCGCGCTCGTTGGGTCATACAGTGTGGGCTCGTTGGGCCCGTTCTCACACTCGTTGGCTCAGCCCTCTCGCTCCCCGCACATCTGCTCAAACGCTCACCGTATTAAATGCCAGATTTTAATTGGATGATTCAAGTATAGCGGCGCCTGCCTCTTTCCAAAGCCCCTCGCCTTCTGTATTAAACTTGACTTTAGGGCTGCCGTTAGACGGTAGACCGGGTGATAGGCTACGATTGGCTGCCTTTATTGTTCAGTCGGCTCATTAATTGGGCCATTAAAGGCGTCGTTACGACTCTTGTCGACAATACCTGCCCGTCGAAATACGGTGTACTGTTTCTTGATGACGTCAGCATGCTGGAGTCGGGGGTACGCGCTCCCTGCTGGCCAGCGCCAGCGGATGCTGCTGTTTGTTGATGACGTCATCATGTGGAAGCCGGAAGTACACAATCCCTGTTAGTTTCAAGACGTTCTACTGTTTGACAATTTTTCAATAGTTGATCGGATAAATTTCGCACCTCGGGAAACCCAGCACTTTATCGCCGTCCCTTTGTATTTCTCAAAAACAACCACATCGCTGGAACTTTGGGTCTATCGTATGTCCCACCATAGCACCGTCCCTGTGTCCCAAACACCACCATACGCCGTCCCAGTCTGTCTCTAAAACTTTACCATATCGCCGTCATGTGCCCTTCAAACTCCACCATACTGTCGTCCGTATGTGTCTCCCAGGCTTCACCATATTGTCGTCACTCTATCTCTTTCAAACTCCACCATATCGTTGTCTTTGTGTACCTCTCAAATTCCACCCTATCGTCATCATTGTGTATTTCTCACACTCCACGTTATCATCGTTCTTTTATGTCACGCTAACATCACCATGTCACCGTCTCTGTGGGTTTCTCGACCTACACGATATCGTCTTCTCTATATGTGTCTCAAACTCCACCACAATGTTTTTCTTATGTATCTCTCAATCTCCAGCATATCGCCGTAGTTGTGTCTCTCAATCTACAGCATCTCACCGTAATTGTGTCTCTCAATCTCCACCATATATCCGTCTCTATTTTTTCAATCTTCACCAGATCGCTGTCGCTTTTTTTCTCAGTCCCCACCTTACCGCCATCCCTGTGTCTTACAGTCTTCACAGTATCTCTGTCCCTGTGTCTCTCAATCTGCACTGTAACACCGTTTCTTTTTTTCCTTTGATTTCCACCAGATCGCCGTCTCTGTGTTTCTCATTTCCTCTATATGTATATCACCGTTCCCGTGTCTGTACGCTGCGACGTTGTTTGAAATCAAAATGTATGAACGGTATATTGTACACATAATTTTAATATATGACCCTATCGGAGGCGAGTGACCTCCAGAAATAAGCAACAAACTATAGAAAATAATAAAAAAAATAAATTGTGCAGAATAACAAAATACATGAACAAACGAGATATTAGAACTAACACAATGACATTCGAGTTGTGCCATGGATTTGAATGCAATACAATGCGCAACTAAATAATTTATATTACAAAAAAGCAAGGTATTCGAAACCGGAAGCATAGCCGAGAGGTTAATAACATCACAAAGAGAAATCAAAGTTAGTCACTTTTAATGGTCGCAGAGATACCTATGAGTTCACAGTTATCTTCCTACGTACTCTACGTATGAAGAGTGGCACCTCAATAGGAGCAAAATACTTTTTTTTATTGAAACAACGCGTAGATTTTAATTATTAGCAACATTATGTACTAGCTTCATCATCAGTTGCTGTGAGAAGTAAACACAGCACCTCATGCGCGTTTAATACAAAATGAAAGAGATTTTGTATGATAGGGGTTCAAGATGCTTCGGTAAAAGCTTAACTCACACTACGCTCGATGTTTGTAAATGAAACATCAGGACAAGAATATCCCGCACATAAAAGTTGTCACAGTAATGATGATTAACAGACTTATAATTGAACGCACTGGACCGCTGTAAAAGTATAAATTTTATTTGTGCGATTTGCAAATGACAAGTTCAACGATCATGATATATTACAAGATAAGATAGTTATTAGTGTAGAACGAATGGTGGCAAGCAATTTTCAATAAACCAAGCAAATTTGTTCAGTTGCCTCAAAAAATAAATGTCATAGACTACCCCAACTCTTACCTTATTAATAATTTCAGAAATAATATTTCAACCTTTCCATTTCTTAGCAGTTATATCTATGCAGACACGTTGATGCGTCGGCATTGTTCAGACTCCTGACGTCATTTCCTCTAAATTCCTTTCTAACGGAAAACTGTGTATGTCACAGCAACGAAGTTCATCGTTTCTTTTACTGTAGCGTTTCCAAATCCTGATTTATTCCAAGTTAAACTCTCTCCAGTGATTTGCCATGTTATATGATGCTCTCTGATTAACTCAACGCGTTGATGAGAATTACCTTGGTTGCAGTCTGTAGCGAAGTTGGACGTCGTTATCTCGGGAAATGTGCATTAAATGCACGTAAAACTGTTTACAATTAGTTGCGTAAATATTTAATCATCTCCGGTCGGGCACCAGACTCTGGAAACGGCAGGGAAGACTCATAGCAGCTACTGTTTACCATTTTCTGAAGTATCACGACAGAAGCTTTACCACAGTAATGAAACTTGTTGAGCAAACTGACTTGGCGGCAAACATTTTATTTACGTTATGTGGACACACAGTTGGGTGTGAAAGATAAAACAAAGTGGTCTATCATTTTACTCTGCGTATGAGCAACAAATAATTATTGGGTAAATTGTTGAGTAACCGCACCGGAAAGTTTCATTACTTGATAGTCATTTTAACCGTGTACTCTAATCCCATTGTTGGATAGTGTTCCTCTGGCAACCAAAAGAGTTTTAAAATGTTAGCCAGTGGCAACCAGAAGAGTGTGAAAATGTTAGCCAGTAGCAACCAAAAGAGTGTTAAAATGTTAGCCAGTAGCAACCAAAAGAGTGTTAAAATGTTAGTCTGTGGCAACCAAATGAGTGTTAAAATGTTAGCTCAAGCTCAGCGGGCAGTGCGCGCTCTGCTGGAGAGCGTAAATAAATACCTTCATTGTTTATTCATAGTTTTGTTGACACCGTGAGAAGTATAAGTTAGTAATATGACAAAAAGTACAGCTTCCTATGATCAAGGAGTGTGAGTAGCGAAGTTCTTCTGAACATCTTCGCTGTTCATGCGTCACGTGCGCGGTACGCTTTTGACTGTACGCTGTACGACAGTGTGGACGTTGCCGTGCGTTTTTAGCTGCATTCTGCAAATCGCACGGGCGCTTTTCACGCTCATGTACTGTAGATGCTTTACTCGATACTTTTTCATTTCCTCCAACACAGAGATTACGGTATCGTGGAATTTGTCTATCTCTGTGCCATTCTGTTCGTCTGTCTCTCTCTTTGTCTGTCACCAAGTTAACTCAAAAAGTTATGGATGGATCTTCACGAAATTTACAGATGTTGTTAGGCGTGTTAAGAATAATAGATGATTAACTTTTGGTGAAGATCCGATCAACCTTTTGTTCGTTTGTTTGTTAGTTTGTTTGTCTGCCTCTTTTTTCTTAGTACCATAACTCCAAAAGTTATGGATGGATTTTTGTGAAATTTGCATCAGTTGTTAGATATATCACGAAAATTAAATGACTAATTTTTTGTGATGATCTGTTTGTTCGGTCGTTTGTTTATCTCCGTGTTTGTTATTATAGTTTTTAGCAAAATAACTCAAGAAGTAATAAACGGATCTTTATGAAATTTACAGGAATTTTTAAAAATGTTAAAAAATATGTGAATGATCAAAGTTTTGTGATGGTCGGTTCGTCTGCTTGCATGTTTAACTAATGTTCGTCAGCTGCGTAACTCGAGAAATTATATCCGGATCTTCAATAAAACTGTAAAAGCTGTTATTACAGTGAAAAGGCACAGATGACCAGATATTGGTGCTGAAAAATTCTAAATTATAATTTCAGAACCAATTTGAATTTTTCGTTGACGTTGCCTAGCTTGGGGGCGGTATAAGCTCTCAAGCGTACTCTAGTTTAATATATATGTACGTTCGTAGCCAGGAAACTGACTTTTTCAAGAACGCTCCGGCCTTGCGAAATTTCAATGTTCTCCTAAGATGAAGTCTGAAAAGTTAGATGAGAACTGCAAATAGCTGAAACGTGTGGAAATTCGCCAAAGCAAATTTTTTTTTGCTTCTCAGTTATAGTTCAGACTGATATCATGCAAATGAATGGCAAAAACATGTTTCACGTCAGACAGCAATAGCTGCTTAAAAATGGTAACTTGGCTCTTGTTCTTCTCTAGCGAGGTGACTTCCCAGATATCTTAATTTTCCTCTATTTAATACTGAGAGCGTAACGGTCGTACTAACGCAGGAACGAATAATAAAGCAAGGAACATTAGAAGGAAGAAAGGAACGTAGGAACAAGCAGAATTAGTATATGATGAATGAATAAGCTTTGAGAACATTTATATAGACGCTAGAATACTGTAACGTCAAATTATCATAACATCTGATCTCCACCTTATTACCGTCCCTGTGTTTCCCAGTCTCTACCACACCAATGTCCCTTTGTCTCCCGATCTTCACCATATCGCTGTCCCTGTGTCTCTCAATCTCCACCATGCCACTGTCCCTGTGTCTCTCAGTCTCCACCATACCACTGTCCCTGTGTCTCTCAATCTCCGCCATACCATTGTCCGTGTGTCTCTCAATCTCCACCATACCACCCTCCCAGTGTCTCTCAATCTCCACCATATCGCTGTCCCTATGTCTCAATCTCCACCATACCACTGTCCCTGCGTCTCTCAATCTCCACCATACCACTGTCCCTGTGTCTCTCAATCTCCTCCATACCACTGTCCCTGTGTCTCTCAATCTCCACCATACCACTGTCCCTATGTCTCTCTATCTCCACCATACCACTGTCCCTGTGTCTCTCAATCTCCACCATATTACCTTCCCTCTCTCTCCCATCAACGTTTATTGCACACATCGAATTTGTCCGTGGCAAGTCTTCGGCATTTTTATTGGAATGCGGACCGGTGCTGCCGAGGATCACCTCGTGTAGCGTCCGACCCTGCATGGCTGTCGGTCTAGTTTTTACAGCGCAGGACGTAATCCAAGAGGATTCGCCAGGTTTCATTTGCATAAGAACAAACCCAAATGACCGATATTTTATGCAGGGGGTTCAGGAACAATTAGTCATGAACGTTTTTCTAATTTTTTAGCCTTATTTATTTAGTGGAGGTGCTTTGCGACAGTGTTTTGGTCGCCTTTTATTTGTTCCTTCAATTCTTTGGTCACCTGACGTAAATTTTCGCGAGCGAAAAAGTTGGTTTAATCGCTCGTCAAACCCAAGGGGTTACCATGAGCATGACCTCTCCTTTAGCTTGATATTCCAAGTTTTCAAGTTAGGAATGAAAAGTGGGCGGAACTTTGAGGTATTGCGTCACAAATCCCTCGAGCAGAAGCGTTAGCAACTCGAGCTGCCATTGAAATAGCTGCCAATTCCGGCATTAACCCATTAAAGGTCAACGCCCCGTTTCTGGGTGTAATTGTATGCCCAGTTAAATTTCATTATAATGTGATATATTTACTTGTTCGCACTTCAGAAGCAAATTTACTGTTTGTGTTACGAGCAGATAAAATAGATAAAATGTAATGTATGTTGTTGATGAAATTATTGTATTTTAATAGCATTAATGATACTGAAAAGGAATTAATGAGACATAAAATAAATAACTTGTGATGAACCCCATTCACATGGATCTATTCAAGCCATAAAATTCACTTCATGTGCCCTGCAGCAAAGCTACTCATCCAACATGTACATTATTCCTAGTCGGGTCGTCCGAACTTACGAGGCGGTGAATAAATGTATATTTCATCGGTGACAAAACATTTTTTGAAAGAAAACGTGAAGTTTTGGTTGACGAGTGGGCTAAGCGCTTACAGTCAGGGATGAAGAAAATCGCGGCAGAGAACATCGGGCACGTAGATAACATGCGACATAGAACATGGACTCACATCAGCTCATGGACGTTGGTAATGGGCGCTACACGGAGAATATCCGTCTATGGTGCTTGGAATCGGGGATGTATAAAGATTCAGTTCAGGACTTCTAGGCCGGTAAGCGCTGTGGCACAAATATAACACAGTTGGCGCTCAGCACACAGTCCGCTGAAGCTCCTCTGGCACATGGACACAATCGTTGCACAATATATAACACGGTGACGCGAGAACACAATGTGCGCTGATGCTGCAATGATAATTGAAGAAGATTGTTAACGCTACATTGCTCTTCACAAACAGTGTGAATAATAGAAAAAAAGTTGGTGCCTTAGACTCTCTGGCCCCTGGACACATACGGTAAATATGATTTCTATGACAGCTCAGGGTTTGGAAACAGTTACGTAGCTTCAAAACCGGCAAGGGAAGTGAAGACAGAGAACCGTGACGACCGCCCTCATCAGAGGACAATCGGAGCGAGGCTCAGGAGTTCGGAACAGCAGGAACACAACTTCACAACCGGCGAGTTAAAGACGAAAACTATGACGACGGCCTTTGTCGGAGGACAATCTTAGCCACGCTGCCTTGCAATCCCTAGGGACCCGTTTCCAACCCGAGCACTTTTGTCCTAGAACCATCTAGAATGAGCCATGTATAAGTCAGTATTTTGTAGCGTGTCCCAGCCAATCATGGGAGCTTCTGTGACGTAATACTGAGTGACGTCACAAGGGCTGGTCCAATTACGTCCGTATTTTCTTTCTGTGGCCAGTAGCGGCGGCCCGCATTTATGTGGTTCAGGACCCGCACCATTACGACAACCTTCCTTTTCTGTGGGGTTGCCTTCTCTCTTTGCCAAGTATCTTAAGGATAGGCTTAACCATAATATGTTACTTTCTTTTATAAAACATCCACTGACTTCGCTTTCTAAATGTAGCATCTTATATTATGACAAAATTTCACATTTGGATGATGTTAACGTTTGCTTAATCAAGACAATGTTATTTACAGAATTTGCTAAAATAGTATTGTGTAATGGATATGTTCAGCCTTATGTGCCAAATCTATAAATCTCCCGTGAAAACTTGTTGAATGGTTGCATGATGCATCTAAAGCGCTATGTACAAAGACTGGGCAAACTTTGGTCATGAAAAAGGATATATCATATTTAAACTCCTTTGAAATTGAATCTAACGTTTCCATAAATGCATATACTTGTACCTATTCGTGGAATATATATATATATATATATATATATAAAAGTTATGTTCTTTTTATTTTTAATTCTTTTGATACATCACAAATTTGTAATACTTTTACGTTAAAGATATATTTGTGAGGCCCGCAGTTACTCCGGTAGAGGTTAGAAGATGCGAGCAGTTATAATTTGTATAGAAAACTTGGCGGATTAATTTTGGCCTATCGAGGGCAAACCCCTTTCGGAAATTCATCGGCAGCTATCCGATGGATGTGGTGAAAACGGGCTGTATGGAATACCGTCCGATAATCGCCTAAACTTTTCTGATAGGGATATGACGAAAAAAGCGCTCAGTGGCAGGCACTATATAGTAACAATAAGTACCTTGTATGACGTTAGTACGTACCGTGCAGACTCTTCATTTTGTCTTTAGCCTAGAACTTCATTGCTCTGGTAGTATAAGGAACATTAGAAGGAGCCTGTACCGGCGGCTGAATTATACGTACAAATCCCTCGTACTTTCTGTAACGTCGCGATGTTGGAATGCTCCAGTGAAAAGCGGCGGTTGGTGGTGCTGAGACTTGAACCTGCTGCCGCCACACTTAGTGCTTGAACAAAATTCTAGGCCGTCCAGGTGCTAAAAATGGCAAAACAGTATCTGGTGCGTCCGAAAATTCTGTTAAGGCGATGACGCATACAATAGTGTGAGTTCACACGATAGTCTTTTGATCCTGTCAGAGCCTGTCAAGTGTCTGGCTGTCATTTTTACTTTGTAAACAACGAAAACTGCATAGCTTTTAAATAGTTCTACATTACTCCAAGTTTGAAAAGAGAGCTAAAATTTCACTAGTGATGTTTATATTCAAACCACATGACGCGGCTACTTTCGTTTTGTTAAAAGTGAGTAACAACATCTTGAGACCCTTTGTACCACGCACGAGGAACAAAACGCTCGCGTGAACCCGGCTTAAGGTGAGTTCACATGATCGTCTTTTTATCCCCATTCGTAGTGCTCAACGTCCCAATGCGTTGCCGCGGCCATTTCAACGGTAGAATAGTCCGCAGCTTCCCCAGATCTAATTCCCTCACTATTTGAATTTATATCCGAAACTTCACCGGTGCTAATCCAACTGACATGGGGGGGGGGGCTAACGTTTCAGTACAACTTTTGATAGGCACATACAGTAGTTGTGTTTCCAGGGACACAGCAAAACTTTCGTATGTTGAGTTGTACGTAATTTACGCTACGTTTATACGCCTCATGCAGCACCCGAATGTGTTTTACCGTTCTTGTAAACACAATAGCGTGTACACTAAAATATATACCTACCTATTTGTTAAAACATCACTTGTCGAGTCAATTTACTTAACGAGTGTCCATGGTCAAGCTTCGTCTACATGTACATACAGTGTGTTGAAGTCACATTCAGAAAGTGGTGAACTATTTTGTCTCAACCGACCCAACAACAACGCGTTCCAACGCTGTCAAGCTTGGATGTAGAGCGCGAGACTAACTTGTGAACCGCCCTTAAACTACTCGACCACCTAAAATTGGTCGCCTAGCTGAGATAGACAGAAACTAAGCCATGTGGCCCATTCTCAGAGACTAATTTAAACCTAGGCGTCAGTTCGCTCTGAGCTATTGCCACTATAGTAGTTAAGAAAGATTCACTAAATTTCCTACTACTTTTGTATTTCTAGAATTAAAAAAAAAATAGAAGTCAGTAGTGTATAGTGATGCGACCACTGAAAATAATGTCGTCCTGTCTACAACACATAAACTGAAAATATATTGTCACCTTGTTGCTAAGACTAGAAAATTGGTTTTCGTATGCCACACACTAAAGCACCTATTTGCGGTTATAATGCAACGATTGAAAACCCTTTTTTTTCGTCCATGATAAAATACTGAAAATGTAACAGTCACCTTAACGTTAAAATTCGAAAGTTGGTTTAATCGTGCAAGCACTGAACATAAATCTGTATGCGACTATGATGGGAAAACTTAAAAATATTTTTGTGCCTATGATGCAAACACTAAAAAATTCATCCTTCCGAAACAAAGTCTAAATATTTTATGCTTTTGTTTTACTGTTTTGAATATTTTGTGTAACAGGTGCGAATGTTTTCAGTTTCTGTTCGCGTGATACTATCACTAAATCTTTTCTACAGTTTCTGCAGCTATCGCCTCGACCTTTGCTTTTCGATTTTCATGTTTATATCATATATTGGTTCTGCCTTGTTCGCTTCCCTGCGACGTTTTGATGTTGTGTTGCCATCGCAAGACTTTGATGTTTGTGTTGCCATCGCAAGACTTTGATGCTTGTGTTGCCATTTCAAGAATTTAATGTTTGTGTTGCTGCAATCCCACGTCCTTGATGCTTGTTTTGCCATTCCAAGAGGTTGATGTTATGTTGCCATTCCAAAACTGATTTTGTGTTGTCATCCCAAGACCTTGAAGTTGTGTTGCCATCCCGAGACTTTGATGCTGTGTTGCCATCCCGAACTTTGATGCTGTGTTGCCATCACATGACCTTGAAGCTGTGTTGCCATCCCAAGACTTTGTTGCTGTGTTGTCATACCAAGATTTCAAGGTTTATATTGTCATGCCAAAGCTTTGATTTTTGTGTTGCCATCCCAAAACTTTGATGCTTGTGCTGCCATCTCAAAACTTCGATGTTTGTATTGCCATCCCAAAGCGTTGATTTATTATCCAATTTTCGTTCCTAGGTTGTGCAGCGTGCACTAACTCTAACGTTACGAAAGCGATGGCTATAGTGGCAACAGGTTGGTGCTGCTGTGTGTGTCCGCCCTGTCTTCCCACTCTCTCTTCAGCTGTTGTTGATGGTGGTTATTTTGTGCCGAGTTACAGATACTACAGCTGTATTGCTATTACTGCTCTTTATTTTCTTTTCTTATTTATTTCGCCCTTTATATTTTGTTTAGTCTTGTTTCACTTGAAAATAAAATTTAATGCCTCAAATCACACTTATCCGTGCTTTACTTGCGATGCTCCTACAGTGGGTCGCTAGCAGTGCATTTGCCGTCGACAAGGATCATTCAGGTCTTGTAATTGAAGGAAATGCATTACTTGAACTAAATAGCCGCTGTCTTGACGACAAACACATTCGAACGTATCTCTATTTTTTATATCTTTAATAAACTCTTTCTTGGAAAAGGCCAGTCACTGTTGAAATTTTAGTGCAAGTAGGGCAAGTAAGTGTGTAAAGTAGAGTAATTTGTGGAAATGTTGAATTTCCCTATTTCGATTCAGTGTGACGTCACATTATCGCAGACCCGTTTTGCAAAGCGAAAATCAGGATAAGGGTCTGTTTGTGCCCACGCCTAATCGTCAAGCTTTTTCTTGAGAAAGGTCAGCGTTTTCCCGACTGTTGTGGTGGGAGGTCGCACTGTGCAATAGGTGTAACTTGTCTATGCATGTCGTAGCAGCGAGCTGTGAGTGTCCGCGCGAACTTCAGTTTCTTACAGCTTCTAGCTTTCATTTAACCGTTTTACTTATGTATCAATCTGCTCTAGAATTACAAAAATTTGAACTAGACCCTAACCTCCTCCTAGCTGATATAGAGAGTTACGGATTATTTTTTTTTTCTAGTTTTCCAATTTTGGTAACATTCTGTAGTATCCTAGCTTTAGTTTTTTACATCGATTATTTTGGTATATTTTCTTGATTGAATATATATTACTCGTTGTAGTGTTCTAGAGTCCATTTGCGTTGCGTTTATCTTATTTTGTAGTTTTTGTGTATTGTTAATTTAGTATAACCTTTCAGCTCTTATTTCTTGAACTTTTACTTCTTTTATTCCTTAATTATTCTTTTTTCTGCACCCTAACAAAACCGTTTTTAGTACTTTACAGAGTTGGTCACTTGCATCCCTCTATGTTACCGATTCTATAAGAAATATTGGGCATCCTACGGACTTTTCAGCTTACCTCCGCACCTAAATACCTTGATTCCCTAAAGCCTGCCGTTTCGGTCATCGCGCTCCTCGCCGCTCTGGTTCAAAGTCCACTTAATTTGGGGCGTGATTTCTGGCCGAGCTCAGCCCCCTCCCAGGCCTCCATAATCTCTCCTTGCAATAGTCTTAATTCTTTGTCTTCTAAAGTGCCAATCCAAACAGAGAAAGAAGCCCATCGCTGGACTCCAGGCCATTGCCGCCTGAAATTTGTGGCTAGCCGACCGCTCTAACTAATGCATTAGGTGCCTTTTTTTAGTCTCTTTTTCTGGTACCTTGTGCTTGGGGCACTGCAGTTGTCTTCCTTTTTTTTTCTTTTTGTCTGCTGTTTGGAATATTGTGGTGCTGTTGTTCTAATAACTGCTGTTATTGGTGTTGTTCTTATGGCCACGTTGGTAGTTATCTTTTTGCTGTTCGAATTTGCGGTACTTTTTTTATTGCATCTCTTGGTGGTGTCGCCGTTGTTTTTACGAAATCAAAAGTACTGTTGTTTCTGCTTTTACTAGCTGTGCTTTTATTTTATTCTTCTTCATCTCCTCTTAGTGGTAGCAACACTCTTGCTGATTGGTAGCATCGGTGAACAAGTGGTATAGTATACCTACTGTTGCTAGTAGTAGTGCTAGAACTGTTCTCGTTGCTATTCACAGTATTACCGGCCACTAATATTCGCATCATAGCACTTGGTGCTTTGTTCTTTTCACCAGTGTATTGTTCTTTAGGCTCTCTACTGTTTCATAAATGACTCTTAGTCCATTAAATGCACTCGAATGGTGTGATTATTTTCGACATCCGCTGAAATCTTTTCTAAAACTTCTGTACTAATCTGAGCTGATTAACTTAACGACTCGTATACGACACACTGTAAATCGGGAATGATCTCTTGATCGATGCGGCCTCTCCTCCATATCGACTCATTTTCCAAAGCCTAAGAGCGGCCGTCTCGCGCAGGCCAGATTTACCGAGACTCTTGGCTTTTCTATTTTCTTTTATAGCTTGACAGGGCTTTAGTGATAGCTTTATGTCTTAGTTTGAGGGAGGAGTTTGGCTTAAAAGCTCCCTTGGCTTATCCTGTCTTATGGTCGGGAGAATTGGTCTCGTTTGTCACTTATTTAAGTCGCTGTGAACAGAATCAAATGGACGACTTTTGCCCTTCGGGGCAGCAAAGTCTTGAACTGGTGCTTTTTTCTGAAATGGTCGCCTTCTTTTCACTTCACGGCAATGATGCGTCAAATTCTAGGGCATGAAGTGACTACTACCGTAGTTACCACTACATGCTGTAGCTCCTAGTTAACACTACATGCGGTGGTTCCTAGTTGACACTGTATACTGCAATTATTAGTTACCAATACATATATAGGGTGACAACTGCTTAACACTGCATGAAGTATACGTTAGTTGATATTACAATGGCTACCGTTGCGTATTGATTTGGTTGTTTATTTGTCTCTTAATTCAGCAGTCTGCGCTTGAATTGTCTCCAAGATTTTACCTATGGTCAGTCTATTGATGCTTTTATACACTGTAAAAAAATTCAGCGTTTCAACGGGTAGAAACTAGAAAAATATCTGTAATTTTCTCCGTTTTAAAAATCCACCTAAAGTGTCCGTCGTTTCGCTGGAAGAGCCTGTACTTCACATTGTTCACAGAAAGAATATTACGTTCCGTTTAATTACGGAGATTAGTGCATTGTTTCTGTAGTATCACCGGGAAGTGTCTGTTGATAGGCATGGAATCGGAAAGTTTTCCTCGTGTCCACCAGATTCCAGGTCTAGAAGTTCTATGTTAGCGTGTTTATCCAATTTGCTTGAACTGCCCGAGCGATTAACTGCTAGAGAGTTTACAATACCAACTATAGAGCACTCCGAGTGCGCATACCTCTGCAAAGCCAGGCAACGGTAACGAAAAATTCAAATTGGTTCTGAAACTATGATTTTCATTGTATCAACACCAAACTCTAATCATTCGTACCTTTCAATAGTTATTAACTGTTTCTGCAATTTTCCTAATGATCCGTTCATAGCTTTGCCAAAAAATTGTGTGCTGGATACACATGACCCTCTTTTGACCACTGTGTAGGCACAGCTTTGATTGCTCGATTGGATAGAGCGCTGCATTCACAGTATAAAGGGCGTCGGTTCGAATCCGGCCCAAGCACCTTCCTTTTTCAAAAGAACCATAAACAACGGAATGAAATTTCACAATCTGTATTCTACTGGGAAGTTTTTTTTTTTTTTTGTTTCTGTTACAGAAAAGGGTTCGCTTATTGACGGAACCTCTAAATACTTCCTGGTACTATTAACAGAAAGTTGGAAAGTGTCCGGCGAATGGGCTGCCGGACACTTTCTATCATTTCACGTAAAAATTTTTTACAGTGTAGTATTAGTAAGGCAAAAGTCATTTATTAATGACAGATGCTGATTGATTTGAATCTGTCACATTTATTTTTTTAAACTGCGATTGGCAGCTCTGGAAGAAGGTTGATAATGCTTTGCCGAAGTGAAATTGGTCTCACTCACCGATTATGGCCTATAGAATGGCAACTAAAACAGGAAGGTCAAACGTACAGTGCTCATTTTCTCTTTATAAAATCACGACTACGAGCAGGGACAATGAAAGTTTACGTATATTTTTATTGTATTTTTCACGCCCATATATGTATCATTACTATATTTTGTTGCCATATACGGGTCATATTTGGAAAACAAATGCAGTGAGTGGCATTCAGTTACACTTTTTTTTCTTTCGTTGGTCTGCCGTAAACTGTCAGCTGATGATGCAGACGGGAAAAATTCCACGTATGCGCACCGACGCAACAAATAACGTGCGATACAACAAATTTGATGCACGAAAAAACACAACATCGGGTACAGCAATCCACTGTCCCCACCGACGCAACCAAGATTGCACGACACACTATCGCTTACAGGCGTCGTGTCTCCCTCAAAACCCACATTGCGTCGCTTGTTGTGTCAGTGGGGTCCCGGCCTAAGGGTTAACAGTATTCGTGTACCGTGCCATAAATCTCTAGCTTCATTTGCTTACGCAACAGCATAATAGAAAAAAAAGTTACAAGATATCTCGGTTTTCCTGCTGCTAAAACTGTTATTCTGAGTCCGGCATGGGTTCTAATTTTTACTTTTGTTAATCGTAAAACTGGGCAAGCAGTTTTGAGCTTCGGTGCACGAAAGTTACTTTAGTTAATTTGTAAAGCAGGCGACACGTTTTGCCATGGACTACCAAGTTTTACTTTAGTTAAGTGTAAAAGCAGGTAACAACTTTGGCCCGTGTTGTGCTGAATTTTACATTGGTTAACTTTTGAAGCAGGCAAAATTTGAAAAGAACTTCGTTCTCGTTGCGAAACGCTTGGTCGTTGAAATGGATACACAGTCTTTTTTTTTTTTTTTTTTTTTTTTTTTTTTTTTTTTTTTTTT
>LQNS02007217.1:3141259-3156173 GCA_001587735.2 Parhyale hawaiensis
AGCGAACGCAGACTGTGTCTGTTGACGGCGTTTTGAACGCCTCAGTCGGGGTTGTGTCTGGCGTCCCTCAGGGCAGTGTGTTTGGCCCACTGTTGTTCGTTCTCTATACTAGTGACATGTTCTCTTCGCTTGAAAACACGTTGATCAACTATGCCGACGATTCCACTTTGATGCAGTTATACCTGCTCCTCGCCTTCGTGATGCTGTCGCTCAGTCTCTCAATGGGGATTTCTCACGCATTAGTGCATGGTGCTCGGCGTGGAGTATGAAGCTAAATGCCAGGAAGACCAAGTCGATGATTATCAGTCGGTCTCGGACACTTGTACCGCAGTATCCCCAACTGGAGATTGATGACACTTTGCTTTAGGATTTTAGCTCCTTGGAGATTCTTGGTGTTGTCTTTGATGAGAAGCTTACATTTGAGCCGCATATTAGGAGGTTGGTGTCACGTGCTTCCACTAAGATTGGGCTCCCGCGTAAGGTGAATTCTGTGTTTGGTGACGGTCAGGTTGCCCGCAGATGTTTTTATGCGTTTTTGCTGCCTGTGTTAGAGTATTGCTCACCGGTCTGGGCTTCAGCTGCTGACACTCACTTGCGTCTGTTGGACCAACTTGTTAGTTCAGCCAGCAGGCTGTGCGCTGTTAATGATCTAGTAAGCCTGTCGCACAGGAGAAGAGTAGCAGAGCTATGTATATTTTAGAAAGTGTACTATAATGAGAGGCATTGGTTGTATTCTGCTCTCCCTGCCCTCAGTGTTTTTGTGAGAGAGACTCGTGCTGCGTGCGGAGCGCACTCTTTCACTTTGAAGGCTGTCAGATGTCGAACTAATCAGTTCTGTCGGTGCTTCGTGCCCTGGTCGGCTAAGGTTGGAAATTTGTTGCCGGCATCGGGTTTTGGTCGTATTGGCCTGCAGGCGTTTATGTCAGCTGTTAATGTTTTCTGCTGGATTTCCTTTAGAAGCGTTTTGGGCTTCCCGGTGATGCAAGATGCTTCATTTGGGTTCTATTACCTGTCCGTGGGAGCTCAAGCGTGAAGTTTTAATAATAATAATGCAAGGAAAAATGCCTAGGAATGTTAATGTTCTTCAGGACTTTGCTATATGGAGTAGTCTTGAGCGTACGCGTGATTATCTAATCATCACTCTTTTTCTCCTGTAAAGGTTAAATTGCTTGAACTGTTCGTGTTATAATTAGTCAAGTCACCAACTTGTTAAAACTTGCAATTAATACTTAGTTGGTTTATCATAAAGTGAAACGAAGAATATCTGCGTTTTATTTTCAGTGTGTTGAAAAAAGTTTTCAGTACTTTTTTTTTTGTTTTATGAATGACTGAATGTTTTTTTCTAGAATTCACCTTATCACCCTGTGAAGTACTCGCAATATTCTTTCTCTCTACACATTCAATATAATATTATGTACGCTACGGGAATAATTACCGATTGAGTTGCTTATTTATAAAATCGTTGACCGTGCTTAATATCATGTATAGCCTATCCATTATTTCTATGTAAATAAAATAGACGTATGCACATAATAAATACAGTAAACGTTGCGTTATCGTTGTTGTAATTATAATCACGTAAATTATTATATGGATACTCTACGATAACATTATTCTAAGAGCATAATCTTCAGAAGAACTTTTTTGTGTACGAGTTTGCTTTACTCCAGTATAGGGAAAGTCCACGGACTTCTCAGCTTTGCTATACCCTACATGAACTTTCAGGTTCGTACACGATAAAAAAAAATCGGTTCAAAGACCACGTCTTTTTTTAAAAGCGCGTAAACCACGGGAATGTTTTCTCACGCGAATTTCTGGAGCAACTTTGTGGGAATTCCCACTCCTGGAACTTTTTATTCCATGTTCCCAGTTTTTTCATTGATGGTCTGGAATATTTAACTGTCGAGTTTCTTTAGTAAAAAAAAAAAGAACTCAGGAAACTTTTGGTAAAAGTTTGGTGCACGCGACAGTTTTTATGTTTCTAGAAGTTTTTATTTTTATACGAGACTTTGTTTGTTATTAACGAGCAAATGAAGTGCGAACTGGTGCAGAAAAGTTTCCATGCTAAAACTTAGAGTGTAAATAATTACCAACTACTGCTTTCCCCCTCTGCTAGCCGTTGATTTATTCGCTCTTTTTTCTTCAGTGTTTAACTATGAGTTCATTTTTTGTACTCAGTCACCTCTTGCATATTCTCCTGTTTTTTATTTAGTTTATTTATTTCTTCATATTTTTGTGTACGAGTTCATTTTTTATTCGTTTACCGCTTGCGTAATATTTTTAGTTATTACCATGTTGATTTATCTATAACATTTGGTATTTATTCTCATTTATGAATGCAGCTGAGGTTTTTAATTGCAATGTCGCTTGCATAATGCTTAGTCTTTTATTTTCTATTATTCTTTATATGTCGTCCTGGTTTTGCTGAAGAGTTTATTTCTTTTGTATTCGCTTACCACTTGCATCAAGTTCCTCGTTACTGCGTTCTGCCCTGTGAATGTCAAAGTTTTCCAATCCTGCGGATTTCCGCGATTTCTACGAATCCTTTCTGGGCATCAGTAATCTCCACGCACCGACTATGGGTGTCAGAGATCTCAACGACCCTCCTGTGGGTGTCAGCGTTCTCCACGAACCCACTCTGTACGTGGACGTCAGCGTTCTCCATGAACCCCTTGTGGATGTTAAAAGCCACCACGTACCCTCTGTGGATGCCAGAGTTGTCTACAGCAGCACTGTAGCCGCGACATATGTCGCTGTCGCTAAACTTAAGGTTTCCTGGCCCAGACTACCACACAGCCAATTAAGTACACGCAACGCTTTTTGAGGGCAGTAAATATGTACAAATATTATAACTCTCACTCCCCCCCCCATAAAAAAAAAAAAACAGATGAAATGTTGCTGACCGAAACTGCTACTTGAGGCAACGACTTAAAAAAAAATGTTCTTTTATCGAGACAATGATCTTTACCATTTCTCCATATTGTGCCAAGTCATGACACGGGCATCTGTAGGTATCGTCAGAACCGAGACGACTAATTGGTCAGGGTGTTTGAAGATACCTTCAATACCAAAAGTGTTACACGAATAAAAAAAAAAAATGATAGTGACTTCAATGAAGTTCCAAAAAAGAAGTTTCATTGTTCCTTCGTTTGTTTACTGCTCATTTTACTCATCATGGAGCTCCAGAGGGTAAAGTCTTCATGTGGGAAAGAAGTGAAATTAGTATCCGTGATACCGCTGACAGGTTCTTGAGGTATTTTCAAAGCTTAATTTTCTATTAAGTTTACCAAAGCCAAGAAGCTTCGATAGAGAAGAGGGAGCCAGGAGCTTCGTCCGTGAGGCTCAAGAGTCTCTTATGGCTGCAGCCAGTCGACGTGTGCGCCAATCGCATATCAGTAAAGAGTCTGTTATGGCTACAGCCAGTCGACGTGTGCACCAGTCGCATATCAGTAAAGAGTCGCTTATGGCTGGAGCCAGTCGACGTGTGCACCAATCGCATATCAGTAAAGAGTATCTTATAGCTGCAGCCAGTCGCGTATGCACCAATCGCATATCAGTAACTCGGTTTGTCTGCTGCTCCCCCGTGAAACTCACTGCTGCTCCGTCACTTCCACCAATGACATGCATGAACGCGTCTCACAGCCACACAGCCATTGACTCGCTGGCGAATCTGTAAGTGGACCGCAGGGCTCCCTCCTCCTCTATTGAAGCTCCTTGAGCAAAGTAACCACTAGCTCATTTGCCGTTAAGAGAAGGAATTTCTCCTAAATTTTCGTATGGAAACGGAGAGACCGCGAGAGTGGCATTGATTCCTTTGTGAAAAAGGCATTTAGTGCACTTGTGTATCAATCTATCGTACTTTTCTTTTTATATTCAAAAGAGGTGAAAATGGCCAGTTCCACTTCAGCAACGCAGTTCTGTCGATATCGTCATGCCAGAAATTACGATGAAAATTACATCTATCTGGGTCCTTGAAGCCTGAAATAAACCAAAAATAAATAACTTATTATATCTAATAGGTTAGGACTCCGCCAAATATAAATTAAATGCTATTAGCTCAGTAATTTTTGTAGTTTCGTTCGCGGGAATTCTAAACAGTATTTTTTATAGACATCAGTGTGCCTTACACGCACTTTATGCCTTTAGTTGTCGCAAATTAATTTAAATATATTCATCAATAATTGGTTGCCCATTAACATGTATTTTTCAAATAGATCACTTGGTGAATTTTACTTTTGTGCTTTGCTTTACGATTTGCTGTTGTTATTTCTGACGCCTGCTTACTCCAATCTATCTACGTTGTTTTGGACTTCACTTGTTATAAATCGTGGAAGTGTTAGTATTGTATATATTCGTGTTGTAGAAAATGAGTTTCTTCAATTCTTTCCTCATAATTTCATAATTGTCACAAAGTTGTAGATCGATTAACGACCGCATATAAACATGGTGGACTCAGAAATATACTGCACATGCGCGTTGTGGTAGTAGTAGTAGTAGTAGTAGTAGCATATGTACTCTTGCTAATGTAGTTCCTTAATAACTGGATAAATACGTTGAAAAGGAATCATTTCGACGGGTGCCACCATTGAATTCGTGTATAATTTAGTGATGGGTCGGATGTAATTTTTTAGACATCTGCGGATGCAATTGCGGATGCTGCCAACTTGACATCCGCGGATGCGAATGTTAAAAAGGTGCGGATGCTCCACGGATGCAAACATTCGCCCCATCACAAACACACTCCCTCTCACGATGGCAGTATATACCTACAACACTTGGAGGAAAACAACTTAGATGGTGCTTTGTTGACAGGGACAGCGCTTGCACACATTTCAATCCAAAGAGAATTTGCAGTTTTCAGCACTATGGATGAGTTTAGTGTACAGTAATAAACCTGCGCATCCGCGCCTCCTTTGCTACGGGCTTACAGTTCTGACATCCGCGGATGCGATCGCGGATGTTACCATCTTAGCATCGGCGGATGCAGATGTCAAAAAATATGCAGATGTTATGCGGATGCGAATATTCGCCCCATCACTAGTATAAATGTTTACTATCTACAAAAAATTTTGTACAAAATTCTTAGAAGTGAGTGACCCTCAAATAGTAAAATAATATCAGATAGCTGGGACGTTCTTGGGGTGAGGTTGCCCTTGATTAATATGAAACCGGATTGAGGTATGAATCTGACCATGTTTAGCAAAAACCATATTAGATTAGATAGTGGACAATGGATGGAGCAACAAACACATTCGCATAGAGCATCCGGAACCTACGTCCCGACCCGCGCCAGCACAGGAATGGCTAATTAATGTAGCCTTTAGCTGGATGATAAAGATTCAGGTGTACGAGTAAACAATGGCCATGGCATTTCAATAAACCGACATATATCTGGAAAGACGAGAAAGGAGAAAATGGCGACACCCAAACTTCCGGGACGCGGTGAGCAGTACAAGAAGTCTTCGGTATAGGTCACCTCGTTTTTTGCCATTCTTTATTCAGCTTAATTAAGATGTTTTCGTTCTAGCCATTAGATATATGTTTTCATGAATCAAGAGTGCATCATCTACGGTATATATATACAGTGTTAGAAGCAAACTTAAAATACTTAGGAATCAGGCAATTATCTAATGGTAAATATAAAGTCAACAGATTAAAAAATTTAACGTTTCGGGATCAATAAAAATCCCATCATCAGCAAAAGAGAAAAATGAAAATATACAACCTACAAATAAAAAAATAAAAAAATTCCTTTATTCCTTAGTAAGGGAGCATAGATGTGGAAAAGTTCAAAAGGCGAATGAACAGAGCTATGTGGGAGGGCCGGATGTCAGCTCCTGTACAGTCGATAAATGTGGGGCTAATCGTGGACTGTGTGGAGCGGTACAGCTGAGGTCATAATGTTAAGGCCTGGTCTTGTTCTGTGGTTGTAGAGGGACTCTAATGTTGTGAGCTCGATTAGATTAGAAGAGTCAATGATTGAGAAGTCATTCCTGCTGATGGGATATATGTAAATGTTGCAAAGCAGTTGGTGCTAGAGCTGCACTCGAAGAGCGCAGACCACCAGGCAACACAATGCAAAAAGACAATATGGTAGACGGGCAGAGAGACAAACGGACCGACGAATCCTCACTAAAATTTTATCATCTGTTCGTCGTTACGTTTCTAACTGTCCCAATAAATTTCTTGAAGATCCATCCATACCTTTTATCGTTATGCAGTTAACAGACAGACGGACGGACGGACAAAAGCATACATTGTCCCTTTGGCTAAAGTAGAAATGATCTACGGAGAGACGGTCCGACTGGAAGACGTTTGATCAGATTTGAGTTGCTACTGGAAGATCCCCTGTGATTTCATTATAGCGCGCTCATCAAGCTGGAGCTGGAAACAGAAATGTTATTTACATCTTCTGCGGGACCAGACTATACTATCGTAGCCTTATCTTATGAACGGATGTGCAGCTCTCACGTCGTTTATGATACCGTATCTATACTACTGACTTCCACGGTATACCGGGATGAGGCTACGAGCTGAACGTCCTCTCATAAGTTGAGTGTTCGATTGTGCAGCGTGGTCTTGGCATAATGGACCGTGGATTCTACTCATTGCTTATTCTATCGACTCCCACATGGTTCTTCTCTATAGCATTTTCTATATTAAAACCGGAGCTTCGTGGCGCCAGGCAAACTTAAATGAAAGCATTGCGCTTCTTCATATCCTTCCATAGCCCCATGATGGGGTCGACACTACCCACTTTGGGAACCCCCGCTGTAGTGTCTTCATCGGACCTGCCGGCAATATTTGCCGCGCCATTGCGCCGTCGCACCGACCGTCACCAGCCCGTATTTATCGGCGCCGTATGGCCGATAGCGGCCAAGTTTATCGGCTGAGCTCGTTATTTTGATCATTTTGTTGAGTACTTTGTTCGCTGCCGAGATAAAGTCGCACTCCTGCATTGATCCTCCAAGTTTTTTCTTTCGAATTTTTACCTAGAAACGCTGGAGCAATTTTTTGTTTTTAGATTAGTGCATCTGCAGTCAAAAATGACGGTAGCTTCATAGAAAGTTTGACCACTGAAATGATACCGAAGTCTCTTGTAGATAATGTACCTATTGCTGTTGTTATCACTTCTGTTGTTATTATTAACTTGCATTATTACGGTCGATTGCACTTGATAGGACCACCGATTGAAACGACCAGCAGAGTAGTGGAACCAATTCTCCTAGAAAGGAATCAGACGCTGTGCGTTATGCAAATAGCAGCTTCGTTTACTGTGGACAACGTTTCGCTTATACAGGACAATATATTGTCATTAATTTGCTTATAGTCCAAGCGCAAAACATTCAAAATGAAGTTATTTTTAATTGTGTTAAACTATTTCGTCTTAGAAGGTATTTATTACTTGAAGTATGCAAGTATATGTTTAAATTAAAAAATTTCCAGAATGCTGCTCTTACGGCCTACAGCTGCCGTTAGCATTGCCTCTATATCACCTCTTATTTGCTACTTTACCTTCGTTATTACAAACAAAAGAGAAAAATGTAACAATGACCGAGAAATTCTGCTTAGTAGCAATATTTTAACACGCACGTGCCTAGAGCTGTTAACTTCGCTTTTTATGACCAGCCGATTGCAGTGGCCGAATCAGATGGTCCCGAAGTGAGCACATTAAGTGGAATCGACTGTCTTAGTCTACAATTAGGGTACCCGGTCGCTAAAAATGACGGCAATGAATGTGCGTTGACGCTCGTACGTGTATTGATTCTGACCAATTGATCTTATATTTACTAATCGAAAGAGGTTAGGGAAGTCATTGATAATTGATTACCTCCTTCCTTACAAAAAATTATTTATAGTTCTCGAATAACATTTCTTTCGGCTTTGGAACAGAGGTAAAAAACTGTTCTTCGAGAACTGGCAGATATTTATTCATAATTGTATCTAGGATACAGTTGTGAACTGCCAAGCCTGCTTCGACAACACTCTCTGCACTAAAGATAATTATGTTAGCCGAAGAGAGCAAACTAAAGAGAATGCCTAAAGAACAACGCGAACGAAATCTGAATAAACTGATACATTTAGTACGATGACATATTATTAATTAGTGTGCCCCAAGGAGCTTCAATAGAGAAGGAGGGAACCCTGCAGCCCATTCACAGATTCGCCAGCGAGTCAACCAGATCTCTTATGGCTGTGAGACGCGTTCATAAATCTGATTGGTTGAAGTGACGGGGAAGCGGCAGACAAACCGAGTTACTGATATGCGATTGGTGCAAACGCAACTGGCTGACAGCCATAAGAGACTCTCAAGCTTCACGAGCGAGGCTCTGGCTCCCTCCTCTCTATAGAAGCTCTTTGATGTGCCCGCGCTGTTAGAAATGACAGTGAAGAATTTGTGTTGAACCTGCTTCATGAACCATGCTTCCTTCATACCAACTTTACAGCTCATGCAGATATATAAGGTTTCATGGCTTCATAATTACTCAGCAGCGACACGCTTATTTTCTCTCTCTGACATGAAAAAATTATTTACTTTTGCAGGCAGTTCAGCAACGTTGAAAAGAATTGATTCGATTTGGTATCAGAGATACCCTAAAGTATGTCATATTTGTCGGATAGTTTTGGTTATTGAAACATGTTTCGTCGACAATTGCATCAAATTGAAGAAAATAGAGGACGTCTTGGTTAATTTTATGCTTCCATTGTGATAATAAGGACTTCATCAAGACAAGAATTTAATTAGCCCAAGTTTTCGGCATGAATTTGCTTCAGCCGTCGTCAGGGGAAAGATACCTATATGTCCTGGAGCTATATACAAAAGCACGTATCCATACTACGGAAGAAAATTCTATTCTCTCTAAAACGAAAAGTACATAATAGCATATTATTTGCTATTATGTACTTTTCGTTTTGCTATAGAATTTTCTTCCGTAGTATGGATACGTGTTCTTGTATGTAGCTCCAGGACATAGATGCATCTTTCCCCTGACGACGGCTGAAGCAAATTCACGCCGAAAGCTTGGGCTAATAAAATTCTTGTCTTAAAGAAGTCCTTATTATCACAATGGAAGCATAATTGCATCAAAGTTGGAAGAATGGCTGATGCAACGAAATCATCTGTGGGAAGAAACTACGAATCAAGATGCATGAGAGTGCCAATCTAAGCTTCAGATATCTTCAGTGCTGAGATTTCAACTTCGGCAATGCAAGAAATGCATGTAGACAAAAGGTCACCCGATACTTTGTCATAGATTCGATGTATGGAGAAGGTAATACTCGTACGAATCAGGCTAAGCCTGCTATATCGTCATTATTTGAATTTCAATTGTCCCTGATTAAGATACGTTTGCCATCTTCTGCAACCCGGCCTATTTTCTACCTAACAATTTTCATTGAAGCTCGACAGATGATCACAGCCTCCGCCTATCTGTTTTGTTAAAGCGTGACAGAAAATGGATAAATATAAACAGATAAACAAACAGATAAATACACGTCGGTTTTTATTATATTGTAGATGATGCACAACGTACCTGCGGGGGCAGTATGTACATATTAACAATAACAAAGAAGTGTCGGGACTTGAGAATGATAGCTTTATTGGGTCTTTTACCTCACAGTTTGAAGTTTCTCCGATCGTATCTTCATGGGGCGTAAAGCGTGATTTACAAATATACATATATATGCTTGGGGTTAGAGTATCGGTTCAAGTCCTGAATACATCTGTAATTTTTTTTTAGATATGTATGTCAGTCTCGTGCCGAGTAGGTGCTCAGGCTAGGTGTAATTACAATATTTATCAGTATATATAAAAACAATATACTGTACAATGTACATAGTGTTAATTTATTGCATTATGATCGCTAACCATCATAATTATGCTAGCTTGTATTCATAGTTTGCCATGAAAGAAAAATGTAGCTACTAGTTCATTTCATTCATGGTAGGCACATCCTACTCTGTAGGGCACATTCTTCGTGTACATATGTGTATGTACATATAAAATATATATAAATATTACATATCTATATTATACCCAAACACATGCGGGAATCAATAACTCATTAACTGACTAATCAAGTCGCTACCGCAAACCATCGTTAGAAGAAGTAGAATATTATTGCGATTAATGCTCGTTTACCTTCGGCTGTCGCCGCCCTCTGGCCACAGATAACGGTAAATATCCAAGATTGCTCATACGCGGTACCCCCCCCCCCCCACGCCCCCCTCTGTTGTGTTTGCATGCCTCGGAATCTTCCCGAAACTTTTCGCTTGCCTTGTGTCATTCCCTGAAAGTTTGATCGGTATTTGCAGCAAAGTTTGGAGCTCATTGGAAGCTCAGTAAACCTGAGCCTCCCGCGCTCTCGATCAGTCGAAATTGTCCCTCTGCTTCTCCCTGTGTCTTGGGCGGCGCTACAGATAGTGTTGTCGTAGCCCCGGTGCTTGTGTACAGCTCTGTGTGTTTGTCTGTAAAAACATTGTGTTTGCTTGTTTGCTTGCTGGTGTAAAGGTGTGCTTTCGTGTGTGGAAAGTTATGAATGCGAAGTTTTATGTCTGGGTCTTGCAAAATATGTGTTTCGTGTTTGAAAGCATGTGCTCCTCTCAGTGTACATAGGCTATAAAGATGTGTGGTTTTTTATGTTTCTACGTAACGATGAACGTAGGTGTGTATATTTGGTCGTGTAATGGCGAACGTTTCTGGGCGTGGACGTGTGTGTCTTTACGTCCAAAGACTGAAGTAACAATACGCATCCCGTAAAAACCGCATTTTTCGGAAATAACAGCAGGGGAATAAATAAAAAAAGCTATCTGTGAATATATGACACGGGTGAAAGGTCGAAGAACTAACACAACAAAACTGAACTTTGTATGTGAAAGACGGCAAAAAATTGTCTCAACGGAAATATCAATTTCAACTGTTAATGACAGAGGCACTGTTCATTTTCGAATCCTTTCGCACTCGGGAAGTTTTGTTCTACCTGAACTCTTGATGTTCTCATAGTGTGAAGATCTGGAGAAGTATCGAGTTCCCAATGGCAGTCCCATGTATTTCCGATGACCTCTCGATGTTGGGATAGTCCAAGGCCACCTAGAAAACAGTTGTTTAGGTGGCGTTGGATAATCCCGTGAAAATCCTTGCTAGCAAAACTGAGAATCGAGCTATAGCAGCCGCCCGCCGCCCTTTCTTATTCACTCATTTATTTTTACAAATTTAACCCATCAGCCACCCAAACGTTTACCAGCAAACGCATACTGTATATTTAAAACATACAAACCCCTATTACTGCATTTGGTCGTGTTTTGATGAGTAAGCTCTAGCATAATCGTAGAGGGCGGGAGCCTGGACCTTGGCTCATGTTCGGGAATGGCCTATTGGTACAGCTAGCTATTTAATTTAATCTAATGCGTGTATCTTTTTACCCAACAGGATATGTGAAGTTGGAAGCGCATGGGACGTCCACAACGGGCGCGCCACTGCTGGCAATGAGACCCGTGCTAAGGTGGACGAGCTGCAGCCCTACACAGTCTACAGCTTCCGTGTAGTGGCCGTGAATGCCATGGGACAGAGCAAGCCCAGTCAGGCCAGTTACTGCATCATCACACTCAGGG
Organism: Parhyale hawaiensis; assembly: GCA_001587735.2. Taxonomy (NCBI): domain Eukaryota; kingdom Metazoa; phylum Arthropoda; class Malacostraca; order Amphipoda; family Hyalidae; genus Parhyale; species Parhyale hawaiensis. The sequence goes on from LQNS02007217.1 coordinate 3,152,870, forward strand.
AGGGTGAGTACAGTCAGGCCAGTTACTGCATCATCACACTCAGGGAGGGTGAGTACAGTCAGGCCAGTTACTGCATCATCACACTCAGGGAGGGTGAGTACAGTCAGGCCAGTTACTGCATCATCACACTCAGGGGGGGGGGGTGAGTACAAATGGCAGATGACTAACAACTCTTGTAAGGGGCCTAGTCGAGGAATTTTCGGCGAAATGCTGATGTTTAGTAGAGACACCATTGGATCGTTGCGAGGGTGTGCCAAACACTCTCCGAGTTGGGATGTGGTGAGAACTTTTATTCATGATATGCAGTAGTCGAGCAGTCAAGACAGACTAATTGGATATGCCAACCCAGTAATAGGTTTAAAATGTGTATTCCAATAAATGCAATAATTATGCATATACATTACTGTTCCTTAATATGAACGTGTCTGTTATTGTATTGTTTCTTATCGTTGCACGTTTGTGTGTCTAACTGATCCTTAGTGAGGGTGAGTACAAGTTCTTGATGGTGACCGGTATCCTCTCACTTATTGGTACCTACCTATTTAGAGAAGGTAATTAACAGTTTTTAACGAGAACCCCTTTCTTATATGGCTACCACAATCACATTTGTTTTTAACAATGTTACCATTGTAAGAGGGAATAAACCAGTTGCTCTAGGTGACATCGTTTGTTATAATAAGGTTCCCTATAAAAGTGAGCCCTATATATCGTGATAGCGAAGACTTTTATTCGTGTTTTTATTATTGCTACTTTAGTCTCTAGTATTATTGAATTTTTAATAAAGGCGGGTTCACACTACAGCTTTTTCGCTCCTGCGCATGCTGCTCAGCGTCCAAGTCTGTTGCTGCAACCGTTTAAACAGCAGGAAAGAGTGCAGTTTTGAGAGCACTAGTTCACTTCCGATTTGAAGGCTTTCCGAAACTTTACTAGTGACATTTCTTGCGCCGTCTGACGTGACGGTTACTTCTGGTTAGGATCAGTACCCCCGCAATGGACTTTGAACGCCAGAAATGGTGACGCCGCAATCCGANCTGTTGTGTTTGCATGCCTCGGAATCTTCCCGAAACTTTTCGCTTGCCTTGTGTCATTCCCTGAAAGTTTGATCGGTATTTGCAGCAAAGTTTGGAGCTCATTGGAAGCTCAGTAAACCTGAACCTGCCGCGCTCTCGATCAGTCGAAATTGTCCCTCTGCTTCTCTCGGTGTCTTGGGCGGCGCTACAGATAGTGTTGTTGTAGCCCCGGTGCTTGTGTACAGCTCTGTGTGTTTGTCTGTAAAAACCTTGTGTTTGTATGTTTGCTTGCCGGTGTAAAGGTGTGCTTTCGTGTGTGGAAAGTTATGAATGCGAAGTTTTATGTCTTGGTCTTGCAAAACATGTGTTTTGTGTTTGAAAGCATGTGCTCCTCTCAATGTACATAGGCTAAATAGATGTGTGATTTTTTTATGTTTGTACGTAACGATGAGCGTAGGTGTGTATATTTGGTCGTGTAATGGCGAACGTTTCTGGGCGTGAACGTGTGTGTCTTTACGTCCAAAGACTGAAGTAACAATACGCATCCCGTAAAAACCACATTTTTCGGAAATAACAGCATGGGAATAAATAAAAAAGCTATCTGTGAATATATGACACGGGTGAAAGGTCGAAGTACTAACACAACAAAGCTGAACTTTGTATGTGAAAGACGGCAAAAAATTGTCTCAACGGAAATATCAATTTCAACTGTTAATGACAGCGGCACTGTTTATTTTCGAATCCTTTCGCACTCGGGAAGTTTTGTTCTACCTGAACTCTTGATGTTCTCATAGTGTGAAGATCTGGAGAAGTATCGAGTTTCCAGTGGCAGTGCAATGTATTTTTTCGGATCACCTCTCGATGTCGGGATAGTCCAAGGGCCACATAGAAAACAGTTTTTTAGGTGGCGTTGGATAATCCCGTGAAAATCCTTGCTAGCAAAACTGAGAATCGAGCTATAGCCGCCGCCGCACTTTCTTATTCACTCATTTTTGACTACTTTAACCAACCGGCCACCCCAAAGGCTTACCAGCAAACATATACTGTATATTGAAACTATACAAACCCGTATTACTGCATTTGGTGGTATTTTGTTGAATCAGCTCTAGCATAATCGTAGAGGACGGGAGCCTGGATCTTGGCTCATGTTTGCGAATGGCCTATTGGTACAGCTAGCTATTTAATTTAATCTAATGCGTGTATCTTTTCCCCCAACAGGATATGTGAGGTTGGGAGCGCATGGGACGTCCACAACGGGCGCGCTACTGCTGGTAATGAGACCCGTGCTAAGGTGGACGAGCTGCAGCCCTACACAGTCTACAGCTTCCGTGTCGTGGCAGTGAATGCCATGGGGCAGAGCAAGCCCAGTCAGGCCAGCTACTGCATCATCACACTCAGGGAGGGTGAGTACGAATGGCAGATGACTAACAACTCTTGTAAGTGGCCTAGTCGAGGAATTTTTTGGCGAAATGCAGATGTTTAGTAGAGACAGCATTGGATCGTTGCGAGGGTATGCCAAACCAAACACTTTCCGATTTGGGATATGGTGAGAACTTTTATTCATGGTATGCAGTAGTCGAGCAGTCAAGACAGACTATTGGATGTGCCAACCCAGTAATTAGGTTTACAATGAGTAATTCAATAAATGCAATAATTATACATATACATTCCTGTTCCTCAATATGAACGTGTCTGTTATTGTATTGTTTCTTATCGCTGCACGTTTTTGTGTATAACTGATCCTTAGAGAGGGTGATTACAAGCTCTTGATGGTGACCGGTATCCTCTCACTTATTGGTACCTGCCTTTTTAGAGAAGGTAATTAACAGTTTTTAACGAGAACCCCTTTCTTATATGGCTACCACAATCACATTTGTTTTTAACAATGTTACCATTGTAAGAGGGACTAAACGAGTTGCTATTGGTGACATCGTTTGTCATAATAAGGTTCCCCATAAAAGTGAGTCCTATATATCGAGATAGCGAAGACTTTTATTCGTGTTGTTATTATTGCTACTTCAGTCTCTAGTATTATTGAATTTTTAGTAAAGGCGGGTTCACACTACAGCTTTTTTGCTCCTGCGCATGCTGCCCAGCGTCCAAATCTGTTGCTGCCTCCGTTTAAACAGCAGGAAAGAGTGCAGTTTTGAGAGCACTAGCTTACTTCCGATTTGAAGGCTTTCCGAAACTTTACTAGTGACATTTCTTGCGCCGTCTGACGTGACGGTTACTTCTGGTTAGGATCAGTACCCCCGCAATGGACTTTGAACGCCAGAAATGGTGACGCCGCAATC
>LQNS02007217.1:3195099-3210901 GCA_001587735.2 Parhyale hawaiensis
CCCCCCCAGTTGTCTTCCTGCATCTTTTCCTTCAGTTGACCCCGTTCTATTCCCTCTCTTTCCCTCAGTTGACGTTGTTAGATTCCCTCCCTTCCCTCACTGGACTTCGTTCGACTCCCTCAGTTGACTTCGTTTGATTCCGTCCCCTTCCCCTTGACCTCGTTATATTCCCTCCTCATCCCTCAGTTGACATTGTTCGATTCCCTCCCCTTCCCTCAGTTGACATCGTTCGCCCTTCCCTACCCTCACTTGACCTCGTTCGATTCCCTCCCCTTCCCTCAGTTGACATCGTTCACCCTTCCCTACCCTCACTTGACCTCGTTCGATTCCCTCCCCTTCCCTCAGTTGACATCGTTCGCCCTTCCCTACCCTCACTCGACCTCGTTCGATTCCCTCCCCTTCCCTCAGTTGACATCGTTCACCCTTCCCTCATTTTTCTGACCCTCTCAGAATTTAATGCCTCTTCGTCTGAATTTATTGGCCTCGGAATGTCAGAAATACCCAGCGAAATGAAAATGTCGCTTGAGAACACAAATAATTTGATTTTCTTATAGGAAATTCCTGCTGTAGGCCGCCATTCGTCTTGCCTTATTTTTGAGATGCTGCTCTTGCAGCCGCCATGTTTGTTTTGCTTGGATTCTGCATCGCGAGACGTAACATCTCGCGCTGGAGGCCATTTGTGTTGTTCGCCAAATCTGGACACGTTCCCGGATACTTGGCTTAGTCTTCTCTCTGAGAATACGTTTCTTACTTCGTCCGCTGCCCAGCTTCTAAGCTACTCATGCAGTTTGCGTCTAGACTGGGAGAATGGGTCATTTGCCCCCTTGCATAGGGTGTAAAGGATAACGGAACCCTCGATCTGCAGAGCGGGGGGGGGGGGGAGATTTACTATACTGCCTAATTGCTAGCTAATCACATTATCGCATCGCTATATCGGTTGTATTCTATAGTTATACGCGTAATAGGCATTTGTGTGGACAATATTAAAGACAAACGTTTAATGTAAACGCTTTTCCTACAGCAAACTAAGATTTTTTGTGAAACGTTTTTGCTTTTCATGGACTTCGTGTACAATATTTTCAGGAAAAATACAGCGAACACATTTTTGGAAGGTAGTGAGTGGTTTGGATTGAATATCCGCAGCAAAAACAACATATTCAAACTTATAAGATATTTTTAAAAATTACAGTCATGTGTAATCTTCTTGTGCGGATTTCTATTGTTTACACGAGGCAGGACGCTAATCTGGGACTTAGATGCTATTGAAAATATTGTGTGTGAAACTAAGAAGTTATGTATCAATCCTATAAATAATTCCAAACTAATAAAATATATACTTAACATATAATGTCGAAAGTGACGTACGATTTTTCAGCAAATTTCTTCATTTATTTTACAGAACCCGAAGGCAAGCCTGTCTTCACCTCGGCCCACAACGTCTCCTCCACCTCCATAGAGCTGCACTGGAAGCCCCCTCCACTCAGCACCATACACGGCGAGTTTATCGGCTACAAACTTACCCTCCAGCCTCGGTATGATGACGTCACCAATCCTCCGCCTCCCAACGTACTTCGAGACACGATCGAAATCGTAATGAAGGACCCAAAGCGAACGGTGAGCTAGTCTATATTAAATGTTTATCATTGGTTATCTGAAGGCAGAAAATGTAGTTTAGGTAAAATATGTATATTGCAGCTTATATTACGTGTAACAGATGAAATAGAAAGTTGCTCCTACTTAACGAATGGGTTCATGACTTTTTTTTAGCACTTATACTTAGAATAGGTCCGTTGTCCTTCTCTAGAGACTGCCTGTATTATATTAAAGAAATATGGTGGACTCTGATTTTTACTTGCCGTTTGAAATTGCAAATGGGTATCCCTATTTTACGGGCTGCGGGCAAGTGCGCGCAACAATTATAAACAATGCCAGGCTGCTCGCGCTGTTAAAAATGACAGGTAGGAAATTGTGATGACCCTTTTTCAGTCATCATACTTTCGATACAGATGTATTTCCGAAGGATTCACTACAACGACCAACATATTATCTAGAGAGATGGCTGCTTCCTGTTTTAATTCACGTGAGCAGCACACTTCTTCCTTCTCTTGGATAACATGCAAAAAAATCGAACTATTTTTATTATTAATAAATCACACCAGACTGCGACGTGGGAACGGAGAAACTCCATGAGGATGACAAACCCTCTCGCAACCAGCACAGCGAGTGAATAAAAAAAATAAATAAAAGATCTGAGATCACAGAATAGCTCTGTGTACAGATCGTTTAAAGCTGCCAATACCCGCGCCAGCAAAGACGAAACCATCAAGACCATTCCAAACACCCTCACACGATGGAAAAAACAAACGTGAATACTGGCCCGTACGGCATCGTTACGGTTCCAAGGCAAGCTCATGAAGAGTAGCAGTACGCCGAGTATACCTCACCCGAACAAATGGCTCTGGAAGAAAATCAGACTGTGGATGATTAGGGCAATTATGTATTTTCTACGGAAAGCAGACCCCACCAACTCTGCGACGATATGCCAGATCACAAGGCACAAAACCATCCAGCATGAATGCACATCGACGTACCACTTTGTCAAGCAAACACACATGACAATCGGGAGCAGAATCCCAGACTACGGAGCAGTATTCTAGAAGAAAAAGAAGGAGGACATAGCAATTAAATCAGCGACATGTCAATTCTACCGAGCCAAACCCCCTCCAAGCGCGTCTCATAAGACCAATTTTCTGCGATGCTCGTGAGGCAAGTCAGGACACCGAATAAATGTGATGCTCAAACGTCAACTTTGTATCAAAATTGACACCCAGGATTATCAAGTCATCAACCACAGGAAGTGACACACCATCCAGTATGAGTGCGAGGAAAGGAGGTCTCAGCGTGCTTGACCTGGACACGAGCATGCTGTTAGTCTTACCTGCATTTAGCCTCACCCCCCCCCTAGAACACCAGGAATCAATCACTTCCAAATCATGCTGAATGGATTCTGAAACCTCCAACCTATCACTAGGTTACTAATTTAGCAAGCAGTAACGAATTGCGGAATTTAATTAATTTCCCCGCCAGGAATCCTGTATACGCCACGATACAACTTCAATGCATTGAAGTTTCTGCGTTCAACACATAACTGTTTTATCACAGGAAGAAAGCAAGTTTAAAAAAATGATTTCTCCGTCTACTCTACCATGAAAAATCGCTTCCCTGTGCTTTGTTGATCATCTACTCAATTTGTGCCTACGTCGTCGTGAACGTAGAACACGTATAGTTTTGATGCAGGAAGCAAATAATTAAAATCAGACTCCATGAGAGCGCCAACAGAATCCGTAGATATCTTCATTGTTTAAATTTCAACGTTAGCTGATCAAGAAGTGCATTCAATTATGAGAATAAGGATTTCCACTTTGACCAACTTTTGCAACCTGGTCTAGCTTTCGCTTATCGATCTCCATTAAAATGCCACACTTAATATGCAACCTGACTTTTTTCACATATCTGTTTTGTTAAGAACGTGACCCGAAAAATATTAATGTAATAACACAACGCTGTGATGATTATATTATTTTGTTTGCAGCATCTGATAATTTGTTGCCATATAAATTTAGCAGCAAAACCAGTCCTACGCTCAGAGCTGGANGGATCAAGGGACAGCTAAAGGAGGGGCATCCTCAACAAGGGAAGCCACCAATGAGGGTTCTCGTGGGAAGTTCTAAGAGGAAGTTCTCGATGACGTCATCAGAGCAGTGACGAATAAGCATACGTACTAGGGGTTGTTTTTACGATAGAAATGTGTGCATTGGACGATGCGGGTTGAGGGGGTTGAACCCGACCTGTCGAGGGTTTAACCCGTTGGAACGGAATTAGTCAGTTTTTTGAGGTTGGAGGGCCGACAGGCAGTCGCCCTCTAGCTTGTTCCGCTAGCCTCTATTTTTATACTCCTAGTAGAGTGCGTTAGCGCTGTCATGGCATCATTTGCCATGACCATGTTTCGCCCTGTAATTGAATTGTAACTGAGTCATCTCGTGTGTCGACAACTGTCATTGTGATTCCAAAAATACAAAAGATGAACAACTAACAATGAGTCGTCAATGAAGCCTTTTTACGTAAATTTAAGAAGCTATATTTCGGAACAAATTAACTTTTCATTAGATCTTCCAAAAAGTCATCAACTGCAGCAAACATCAACACGACGCACAAAACCATCCAGCATGAACGCACAAGTCGCACATCGACGTACCACTCTGTCAAGCAAACACAGATGACAATCGGGAGCAGAATCCCAGACTACGGAGCAGTATTCTAGAAGAAGAAGAAAAAGGACATAGCAATTAAATCAGCGACGTGTCAATTCTACCGAGCCAAACACCCTCCAAGCGCGTCTCATAAGACCAATTTTCTGCGATGCATGTGAGGCAAGTCAGGCAACCGAACAAACGTGGGGCTCAAACGTCAACTTTGTATCAAAATTGACACCCAGGATTATCAAGTCATCAACCACAGGAAGTGACACACCATCCAGAATGAGTGCAGGGAAAGGAGGTCTCACCGTACGTGATCTAGACACGAGCATGCTCTTAGTCTTGCCTGCATTTAGCCTCATCCCCCACCTAGAACACTAGGAATCAATCGCTTCCAAACCATGCTGAATGGATTCTGAAACCTCCAACCTATCACTAGGTTGCTATATTAGCAAGTAGTAAGGGATCGCGGAATTTAATTAATTTCCCCGCCAGAATCATGTCTACGCCACGATACAACTTCAATGCAATGAAATTTTTTGCGTTCAACCCATAACTGTTTTATCGCAGGAAGAAAGCAAGTTTAAAAAAATGATTGCTCCGTCCACTTCAACATGAAAAATCGCTTCTCTGTGCTTTGTTGATCATCTACTCAATTTGTACCTACGTCGTGAACGTAGAACACGTATAGTTTTGAAGCATGAAGAAAATAATTAAAATCAGACTCCATGAGAGCGCCAACAGAAGACGTAAATAGCTTCATTGTTTAAATTTCAACGTTAGCTGAGCAAGAAGTGCATTCCATTAAGAGGATAAGGATTTCCACTTTGGGATTTCCACTTTGACCATCTTTTGCAACCTGGTCTAGCTTTCGCTTATCGATCTCCATCAAAATGCCACATTTAATATGCAACTTGCCCTTTTTTTCCCATATCTGTTTTGTTAAGAACGTGACCCGAAAAATATTAATGTAATAACACAACGCTGTGATGATTATATTATTTTGTTTGCAGCATCTGATAATTTGTTGCCATATAAATTTAGCAGCAAAACCAGTCCTACGCTCAGAGCTGGAACTACACCAAGGACGGGGCGGAAGGGGGGCGCTTGAGAGCGCCCTAAGCTGTGGAGGAGGGGCGCTCTAATCATTGAATTGTAACTGTGGCTGCTGTTTGCAATATACACGTTCCACATCTTATGTACCTGTAGCAAAGACTAGTTCGAGATCCAGCTAAAATACTTTATCATCTCAAAGTACTGCCTTAGAAATATTTATAGCAGGCATAATGGTATTAATGGACAGATGCAAGTCAACTCTTCTGAAGATCAACTTTAGTATTTTGGCTGTCCAAAGTCTAGCGAAACAAATTTCATGGGATACATCATGCATGCAAGTTGTAAATACCATTGCAGGAACTCGGTTTTAACTATGATTATTAATGTGTGATGTTTTATTACATTAATCTTTTCAAGCTACTCTTATATATAGGTACTTGATGCTATTTTTTTGTTTGTTTTATACTCTCTTCGTTCGTCATTTTCTTTAGGACGGGGGAGAGGGGCAGTTGCCCCAATGACTTATTGTAGATTTGTCTTTGCCTACACTCTAACCAATCCTATCTTTGTAGAGCGGCAACAATGGGTGTTAATATTAATGGTGCCCGTAACCCGTATAATAAGGAGCTCCCGGTGCCGTTATGGTGTAGCCTACGTAACATTCACGTATAAAAATAAAAAATACGTGTTCTTGTAAGTCATGTTAGCCACCTATTGTAGCTGGATCGAGCCTCTCCTAACCTAGCCTAACCTATTCTTAACTGTTCTAGCCTTTTGTAACCTAACACATGCTCTCAGTCAAGGTCACGTGCTATATCGATACGGAGTTCCTTTCTATTGCGAAAAAAGTGAGGGTGTTGCGGTACTTCGTCCTGCAGATGATGCGGGCCCTCCGATCCCACTGTGTCTGCGGTTACTTTCTTTATCACTTTTCAGCAGAACCAACCCTACTGTTGTAACCTTTCTCGGGAAGAAAGCATCGTAGGTTCCGCCCTGGTCCGCTGTCTGGTTAAATTAGAAGTTGTGAAGAAACCATGTCACTACGGTGTGTCGCTTTGTTAAGGGGTGACACACGGTAGTTGAAAGAACGAGCTTTAGCATCTCCGGGTTCGACTGCATTGCTGTGTCTGCTTCTATGGCGCTGAAGTGAAAAAAATTATGAATTATTGTTCCTACAAATCAGACGAGATATTCGCAATTTTGCTAACGACACCCGCTGAACCAACTGACTTGACGGTTAATATTTTCGGTAGCATCAAATATGTTGATAAGGTCCGTATTCTACGTTCGGACGATTAACTGAGGAAACCCGTTCTTTCGACTACCGCGAGTCACCCCCTTTATACATCGGAAAGGGTGCATAGGTTACTTTGAGGCCCTGTGAGGAAGATTGTAATTTTTTCCTTTTTAATAGCAGTAGCCTACCTGCAAAAGAGTCTAATGACGAAAGCTAAAATGTGGAAACCCTGTACGCGTTCACCGTTCTCTATTCGGAATATCAACTGGGTTACAGGTATTGCGTACTAGCTGTAACTTAACATCGTATTACAGGGTTTGTTTCCCTGCGTTGCGCACAACTGCTTTCTAGAAGTTCCAGCTATCTCCCTTAACCCAATATAATTGAGTATAATTTTTTGAATAGAGGGTACAAAATACACACTAGCACTCCAATCTAGGAAAATTTACGTTGAAAGGAAATTGATGAGAAAGTCCAAACCTGCTAAACAACTAGTTGTTTCAGTTTCCGCTAGACAATTTTCTTCTTTCAAACATGTTTTCTTTGAACATTTTCTATGAAGAACTAAAGTATTATTTATCACTCTTAAATCTCATTGATGGATTCTGCATGAATTATAAACTAAAGGAAGGGTAACAGAAGCAGCTCTGGTGAGAAGAATGCTGTGGAACAAGAAGAGTATTTGTAGATAAGAGTAATTACTTTTACTCTTGAGGAAAGTTAAGTTAGGTGGGATGAGCTTCTCTTAGAAACCCGCTAAACATGAACGGTCTGGTTACGTCCACACCGTCATTCCCTCGGCGTCCATGAAATTTGTGTTGGAAAAGTGCGAATGCGTTTCCCATAAGAAATAACATTGTTTGGTGCCTGTCAACGGCAGTTCACAAATCATTCTAGCTACGCTAATCCAGTACTGATTCAAATAAGAAGCAGAAGCCACATTTGTGGGTCTTGTTGGGATGGCCTTTTCAAAATCGAGAGCATGCAACACTTAGCACAATGGGATTTAATAATCTCGTCACTCTTACCACATCCGGTATTGTATGCGGCCTGTCTGAGAGCATATTAGGTTAGCTAAGAATAGATTACGCTATACTCGTCTGCTAAAATAGGTGCCTAACCTATTTTACAGGCACTGTGGCACACATATTATACCTCAAAGTAAAGTAGACCGCTTATTAGACCAGCACCAGCCTAGTTGTACCTGGCTGGGCTACCAAACAGCAACAGCGAAGGCTTTTTTACCCTAAGAATCCGTTAGAACGAAAAACCCTTGTTGTAACATAACGCAGTTTGTTGAATCCGTTAGAACGAAAAACCCTTGTTGTAACATAACGCAGCTTGTTATAAAGTGGATCGGCGCGATATAGGCAGTGTGCCACTGAAACGCTAGTAAATGTTTCTACCTTTTATAAAGTGGGGTAGCCTTATATCGTCCACATCAAATGTCAGCTTTCCTTGTGAATAATAATACTATTTGAACATGACTCCGTGATCCACCTTGTCGGTAGAGGGTTGACGTCATCTTTTGACGGCCAAGTGCACCAATGTGTTAGCTAACTCCAATCATTAAAGTGTCAGATATTATCATGAACATCACCTTTTCCTCTTCATCAGTATTGATTTCAAAGATTATTTTTCAGGCGGTTAGTTTCCCGCGGGATTCAGCCATCAGTCAGAGCGCCCAATGTGAAGAGAGAAGACTGTATTCTCACATGACCAAAACAAAGCCATGCGTGACGTCACTGTCCGTCAGACCCAATCGAGCTTCTCCAGGTTTCGCACCACGTGAAGATCCACGCCTCCGATGGGCTATGGCGTCACGCATGGCTTTGTTTTGGACACGTGAGTACACATTCGTCTCTATTCGCTTTGCAAAGCACCAAGAGCTGCGTTCGTTTTCCTTCGTGGCATCGCTTCTAATGAAATATATGTTTTCAGAATTTTATACTGCTGCTGCTGCTGTCCTCTCTGCGAATTTTTATGTCGTATATTTTTAATGCACACGTTGCCTGTTTTTCTTCAACAGCGGCTGCTTCTTCAAATATTTGATTATGCTTGTTAATAATACGTTAACTAATCTACAGATGTTGTCTTTGCAGTTATGTATTTTTCATTCAAAATTTACGTGTTTTTTCACGAAACTGCTGCGCCGGTGAAATTTTCTATTCTGCCTGACCGTGGCTTATATACTGGCGGTGATTAACGAACGAGGCTTAAATTATATAATGAACAATTTCTGCAGTAACGCCCCAGAGAAAATGAAGCTTCTTCTTGAAACTTTTCTCGCGTCAAGGTTAAGGCATCCATAATTTAAACCCATCGCACCTTCACAGGTGCAGAGTTTATGATTAGTTCGACGAGTTTTTACTTAACAAAAGGAAAATATTGTTTATCGATCAGAGAATAATCAGGTACAACGATGATAATGAAATAAAAAAGAACGAAGTTCTGTTTGAATACTCAAGTAATTAATTTGGCAAGCATTATGTTGTTATCTACATACATAATTTTTCGCCTCTTCGCCAGAGTTTCGGACCGACGCTTACTATGACAATATTACTCAGGCCATTTGGATGAATGGTACATACTTTACGTATCAAAGATGCTCTTGTTGATTGAGCTACATTTAAGCGGTTATATTGTTCTAGTTCGACTACCAATGGAAGTCTGCAATTATGTTTGAACTCTTTAGTTGTTTACTACGTCTCCTCTCAATTCAGTAATGACCTCCACAAAAAAATACGTTTCTTCCGGAGTTTGTCAGTTAGCAGCATAACTCAAACGTTATTGACGGATCTTCATGAAATTTACAGGAACTGTTGAAAATATCATGAGGAATAGATCAAATTTGCTGATGATGCTTCAGTCCTATTGTGTATTTGTCAGTTTGTCTACCATCTGTCTTTCAGCATCGCGTTGCTTGGCGGAGGAGTGCATTATCGGAGTGCTACTCTAGATATCAAATTTTGATACCCAAGAGCACCGCAGTGTTTCTTTCTCTGAAAGCTCGAACAGTGGTAGTCTGTCCTAAAATTCCTGCGTTTTTTTTTTTTTTTGTATAGAAATTGATCTACGAAAGATTAGTTGTGAATTGTTCACAGTAATTTTAATGTATGTAAATGCAACAAACATAGTTAGGCTCTAATTTTTGCTCATGAAAGATATATTGTTTTCCGTCACTGTCAATAAAATACTTAGCTGTCAAAAATGACGACGAAGAATTTGCGATGATATTTCTTCTTTGATCATGCTTTTGTGATAATTCGGTTGTAAAAAATGCACTGTAACCATCAACTTAAATGGTCAAAAGAGAGAGGTGCGCGCTTTGGTTCAAATTCTGTTGAGCAGCACCGTCGTTCTTCTCGTTTGGTGACGTGTATCCGTTTATATTCTATTGGCACGTGTTCAAAAATCACTGAAATATAAAGGGCAGCAGCGCATCATTGATATGCAATAATATTACTTTAGTCGCATTTTTCGCGCGAACGAAAAGCTGAATAATCAAAGGAAACAGTAACTCGTGCAACAAACCCCCACTTTCTCACTCATCTTATATAGGGGCTCTACGCACTGCACTCTGAAAATATAAGATATGTCCCCCTTTGCTTCGTAGATCATCCACACAATTCACGCATTGTAAATCAAAGCAATTAAAGTTACAATGTGGAGAGAAAGTAAATGTCAATTTCTTTGGGAATGCTGAAAGATACTTCAAACGTCTCCATGGATTTTAAAATTGGCCAAGCAAGAAGTGCATTCAATCTTACGTCTTTCTTACTTTTGTTTGCCATCGACTGCAACCTGGTCTAGTTTTCGATTATCGGTTTTCAACAAAGCGTAATAAGATTGCCACAATCTCCAATCTGGCTTAATTTTCCTTTATCTGTTTTCATCAGAGCGTGGCACGAAAGATACGAATTCATTAATATTTACATATGAGAACGTACAAACACATATTGGTGTATTTCAGTTGAATATATTGGCTTGGAAATTTAGCTTTATCATCTATTCAGTATTTCAGCATTGTAGCATAGGTATAACTCAAATGAAATAGCACGTGCTAACTCGAAAGACTGTAATCTTTTATTGTAATGTTTGACAATGCTGCAAAGAGATGTTATAGAGGATTTTCCAAAATACATGGGATTCATCGCGCTCACCTTTTCTATATTGTTAATCTCTTACCAAGCAGGCAAGTGACGATTTTGCAATTTGATTTTTAAAAGAGAAAGGGAAATAATGTAATTAGGCATATTTTTCTTAAGTTAAAGTTCAAGTGATGCTATTGCTTGATAGCAAAATTGCAACGTGGCGCGTCAGCTATGAGAAAATATCGATACATAGAAGTCCTTCCCAACGTTTTTGACTAGGTGGTACATTTGTTATTGCATAGCTTAACGACGGCAAACACTGAAGGCACATCAATGCAAATTTTTTGCTTGCACTTTGCTGGATAGCTAAGCCTGATTGATACTTTAGCAGTTTTCACTGTATATATGCGGGAGTAATTACCTTCGCCAGGGAAGTTATGTTTGCGTCGGGCTTGTTTGTCTGTATGGTTGTCTGTCTCTCTGTCTGTCTGTCTGTCATCAAGATAACTCAAAAATTTATGGACAAATTTGGACGAAATTTACAGGGATTTTTAGGTATGTTAAGAGGAGCAGATGCTTAACTTTTAGTGAACATCCGTCCATCCGTTTGTATGTTTGTTTGTCTGACTCATTTTTCTCAATGCTAGAACCTAAAAAATTATGGACTGATTTTTATGAAATTTGCATGATTTGTTAGGTATGTTACGAAGAGTAAATGACCAAATTTTTGTAATGATCCGTTTGTTCGTTCGTTCGCTTGTCACCGTTTTTAATTTTATGCTTGTTAGCGCAATAACTCAGAAAAATATCGAATGGATCCATATGAAATTTATAGGAGTAATTCGTAGGCTATTATGTGATGTGTATAGCAGTAACGCCTATAAATTTCCTTTTGCGTACTTCTGTTAACTTTCAAATGTTCAATGATAAACATCGTAGTTTATGACCCTGAAGTGTAGTAAAGCCAATCTTTAATATCAGTTATGTCATTTAGTGTCAATACGTTTTACTAATAATGATGATGATGATAATAATGACGGAAAATATGGGACGGTTGTTTTTTTTTTAATTTTGTATCATATATTAACAGTTATGTAGGAAATATCTATTGCTATATTTTTATGTCCATATACCGTGCGTATCACGCTGCCTTATATATAAGCTTGTTTCTGAAGAATTTAACTTTGTTAAGTCCATTTTATTTATTCTTCGTTTGCTTAGGTATGATTTAATAAATGTATACTTAATTATAGATTCGGTCTCGTATGAGGTTTGTAGAAAATGTGTGTATGTTCGTTGAAATTTAACATCTCAGATGAGTTTGATTTCATTCTTTATAATTCAAAAAAATTATATGAATGGGTCATGTTAAGCGAAACTAAATAATTGAATCGCTTGAAACGTTGCAATGAGTCGCCGGTTATTTATTCTTAGAAACTGATTTGTTGCTTCGTGTTGTGTAAAGTTGGCGAAGCGTACTCGTAGATTGATTTTATCTTTTTTAAGAAAAAGAAAACAGCGGATCGTATTAAATTAAACATTTGATGGATCTGATTCAGAAATAAAATAGAACACTTCTTCAAACAAATTGGTACCTACATCTAGCTTTAAACGAATTACATGGTGTCTCTTGCTGCAAATAAATTGGTTTTATTTTCTGTATCAACGTTATTACCGGATCGTCTAAAAAATTTGCATTGCAAATAAAAACAAGCGAACTATATTTGAAAAACTTAAATCCGCCTGTCGACCTTGCCATGAAACGTCCGTGCTCTGAGGTCTGCTCTGCGTAATTGCTCGTTACCTCCTAAAGTCATGCGCAGTCTATTCATTCAGATAGATAAATGCTATAGCTAATCGGAGTAGACTATTTTGATAGAAAGAGGCTTATCGACCGCGCATTAAATCGAGTAAGCCTTTATTTTAAATGTTTTTATGATGAACTTAGGTAAAACATCCAATTTCTTCACGATTAAGTACTATAAACCTCGCCCATTGCTGTGATAACCTTGAAGGTAACGGCTGCCCGAAAACGGTTAATAAGTCTTCATCCGTCTCGAATAATGTAAACTTTGAGGGATATTTAATTCAATTTCTGAGGGAATTTTGGAGACGGACACGCGCAAAGTTTATTTTTTATTATTTTTATCACATGGAATGAATGCATGTTTTCTGTTTCATTGCATGGATGTTGTTAAACTGTGATGCACGTCTGAAGTGTTTTTTCATTCATTTATTGAATTTAATTGTGTTTGTGCATGCAAAATTGTACGGTTGTACGTGTGATGTGTACGCTACAATTACTGCAGCACTTACAACGATGTCACAGTAATTACTTACGGTATGAGCATATTCCCTAAAATGCTTGAAGTAGTTACTGCAAGTTTACTTCAATATTTAATCAATCAATGCAATAGAGTCGCTCGGGAAAAAGAAAATCTGAAACTTAAGATTAATTTCCTTTTTCTGAATGGGCCCGTTTGCGAGTCCATTTTCCGATGTGTAAAAAATCATAATCTGATGCAACGGTATTTCTTACTACGATGTACTGCCGTAATTACCTTAAAACTGCCGTAACAGCTATATATATTATTCTAATTAACACAGTACTATACCGTAATTCTTTTATACTGCCTAGTAATTACTGTAGTATTTGAGTAACTACTGCAGTAGTTGGTTAATTAGTACAATACTTAAGTTCTGTGATTACCTCAGTACTGTAGTAATTACTGTACTTTTGCCATAGTTATTACGGTAGCCATGGCTCATTTACCAGTAGTTTGGTTTTTCTCGCAGTTGCATCTGATTTTATATATTATACACCCGTGCAAAATTTTTGGAGCTGAAACCACAAAAAAGAGCTTGCGCCAAAAATTCCATTAGGGTATATTCAAAAATAATATTAGTGCTGGGGCGGACACGCGCGGTATCAGAGATGATTTTGAAAAATTGTGCCCGCATTATGATTGGCCTCGGAATTGATGGTCGCTCATAATTCGACGATGATTTTTCATTGTAAATATTAACCCTAATGACGTAACGCTCCTTTTCCTACGCCATACTATAAGGACGGTCTTGTACCTATGGCAAATGCAATAGTAAAATATTATTTTTCATTGCAGTTTGCTCCTAATCTCCCGCATACCTTATCTGTGTTCAATGATCTGCTGCTTCATACTTGATCTAACTTCATCGAATTGTAATAATGTTCATGAAAAAATGGATCCTGTTCGATGACGTGGCGAAGGAAATGCGTTTATGATGTTAATATTAAGCATATATACATAATGTGTCTAATAACTTCTTTTTTAGTTTATTGAAGTCCACTGCAGTCTATACACATTTAAATGGACGACATAATCATCGTATTTTGATTACCATTTTCACCCATTCTATGCACACTTCAACATCTGCGTGTGCTGTGTATCACATGTATTTTTCACACCGCGTAATTTAGTAATAATATATGTATGATGAAATGTAATTCTTTGATGTCGATTTCTGTGTTTTAAAACTAAATGTATTAGTGACATTATGTTTTTATCATTTGGGTAAAACCATGCATATTATAATAATTATTACGGTGTATTTTTATTGTATTATGTGGTAAATATAAAATATACTAGAAGTACGTTCCTGTCTCATGTGTGTTGTGGTAAGCTGAATGACAGTATTATGATAATCATATTGTGACCTCTTTAATAACGTGGATCCTGTGGAAAAGGTAAAAAACCCAAAACTGCTATTTTTATTATGTGGCTGTGAAAGGAACAAATTTCAGGAATGTGTTTTCACATCTTATGTACCACTGCATGTTGGATGCTAACGTATCTTTCGGTTACAGAGCACAGTAGTACAGGGCCTTAAGACCTACACTCAGTATCTGGTCTCTCTACAAGTGTACAACCCTGCGGGTGCTGGACCTAACGCTACCGTTGCCGTTATGACCGACGAAGGCAGTGAGTACCCATAGCCTTCATTTCTGTTCTTCATTGAATTACCTAATGTAGTAATGTTCTCCCTTAATTATGTTGTGATCCTCAGTATACGGTGCATCTGATTGTTCGTTACACTCGGAGAACTTTCTCGAATAGTGAGTTTATATTTACCTTTGAAAAAGCAATTCTAACCAGACTCTTGTGTAGAATAACCGTTTTAACCTGGAGTGTGAACTAAGCGCGAGAAAAATTTATCATTGTGTAATTGCTGCATCTACACTGCAGTAATTTAGATCCAACTGATCCTCGGTGGATCTAAATTTGTATGCTCCGCATTACACAGCGCACACTGTTGTTGCATTACCGATCATTCCCAACCCGTTGAGATACCTGTTGAGCTGGTCAGAATAGTAGTACATGATAATTATTATAGTAATCGTAGGTGATCCATACTGCGTCTTGTTTGTTTACAATGTTGCGCACTGCAGCTATGTTCCGTAAGAAATAATCTTCGCAAATTGTTTCTGTACGTACTTGAAAGCACCGTGTGCATGGTCCTTCTGTACCTGTGTCTGTAAATTATATTATTGTGCAGTCTTTATGTTTACGCGCTAGCAAACGATATTATTGTCGTCCTACAATTATTGTCCTGTCCCTTGGTATCCGCGGTACCAACAATTATTGTCCTGTCCATCGGTATCCGCGCTACCAACAATTATTTTCCCGTCCCTTGGTATTCGATCTACAAACAGTTATTATTCTGTCCCTCGGTATCGGCGGTACCAACAATTATTGTCCTGTCCCTCGGTATCCGCGCTACCAACAATTAATGCCCTGTCCCTCGGTATCCGCGCTACCAACAATTATTGTCCTGCCCCTCGGTATCCGATCTACCAACAGTCATTGTCCTGTCCCTCTTTATCCGCGGTACCAACAATTATTGTCCTGCCCCTCGGTATCCGATCTACCAACAATTATTGCCCTGTCCCTCGGTACCCGCGCTACCAACAATTATTGTCCTGCCCCTCGGTATCCGCGCTACCAACAATTATTGTCCTGCCCCTCGGTATCCGATCTACCAACAATTAATGCCCTGTCCCTCGGTATCCGCGCTACCAACAATTATTGTCCTGCCCCTCGGTATCCGATCTACCAACAGTTATTGTCCTGTCCCTCGGTATCCGCGGTACCAACAATTATTGCCCTGTCCCTCGGTATCCG
>LQNS02007217.1:3211492-3226254 GCA_001587735.2 Parhyale hawaiensis
CCTGTCCCTCGGTATCCGATCTACCAACAGTTATTGTCCTGTCCCTCGGTATCCGCGGTACCAACAGTTATTGTCCTGTCCCTCGGTATCCGCGCTACCAACAGTTATTGTCCTGTCCCTCGGTATCCGCGGTACCAACAATTATTGTGCTGCCCCTCGGTATCCGATCTACCAACAGTTATTGTCCTGTCCCTCGGTATCCGCGGTGCCAACAATTATTATCCTGCCCCTTGGTATCCGATCTACAAACAGTTATTGTCCTGTCCCTCGGTATCCGATCTACCAACAGTTATTGTCCTGTCCCTCGGTAACCGCAGTACCAACAATTATTGTCCTGCCCCTCGGTATCCGATCTACAAACAGTTATTGTCCTGTCCCTCGGTATCCGATCTACAAACAGTTATTGTTCTGTCCCTCGGTATCCGCGGTACCAACAATTATTGCCCTGTCCCTCGGTATCCGCGCTACCAACAATTATTGTCCTGCCCCTCGGTTTCCGATCTACAAACAGTTATTGTTTGTCCCTCGGTATCCAATCTACCAACAGTTATTGTCCTGTCCCTCGGTATCCGCGGTGCCAACAATTATTGTGCTGCCCCTCGGTATCCGATCTACAAACAGTTATTGTCCTGTCCCTCGGTATCCGATCTACCAACAGTTATTGTCCTGTCCCTCGGTAACCGCAGTACCAACAATTATTGTCCTGTCCCTCGGTATCCGATCTACAAACAGTTATTGTCCTGTCCCTCGGTATCCGCGGTACCAACAGTGATTGTCCTGTCCCTCGGTATCCGCGCTACCAACAGTTATTGTCCTGTCCCTCGGTATCCGCCGTACCAACAATTATTGTCCTGCCCCTCGGTATCCAATCTACCAACAGTTATTGTCCTGTCCCTCGGTATCCGCGGTACCAACAATTATTGTCCTGCCCCTCGGTATCCGATCTACAAACAATTATTGTCTTGTCCCTCGGTATCCGCACTACCAACAATTGTTTTCCCATTTCCCTCGGTATCCGTGCCAGCAAACACTGCTATTGTGCTTCCTTTCTGTAGCCATGCTACCAGCAATATTATTGTCTCATCCCCGTCCCATGTTCGTCCCTCTGTATCTGTGCTACGAAAGCTGAATGCCATATAAAGAGGAGTATGCATTCAGGCCTGAGAAAGAGCAGCTCCGCTTTAATTCAGAGAGAGTAGGAGTGGAGCGCGTAGTCACGCATCTGCTTTAATGTCATCCACGCGTGGGCTTTTCATCTCCACGCGCAGTTTTGCAGCGCTTCAATTCGTGATTTTTTTTTTTTTTTGCTCGATCAAATAACAATTTCTTTTGTCTGTTATCCAATGGCTATCGCTCTAGCAATTTTGAGCTCCACTTTTAATCCTATATAATAAACTATTTCATGTTTCTTCTTTTTCTTTTTTGCGTAGGAGGGTAACTATATATGAACGATTTTATTTTTGTACCTTTCAAATTATAGTTCTTGTCTTTGAAGAATGAAACTCTTCATAACGCTTTATGCGTTATGATAGTATATGGTGTCATTACCTAATCTGCCTATTTTGATATTGATACTAAATGTTTTGAGGCATTATTTCACATTATTTAAATAAGTTAAACTATGTGTAAACTGCTGATGTTGAAGTGTTCTCGTTTTGTAACGTTCAATTATTAGCCATTTTGATCGGATGATCCAGCGCTTGAATCTTTTCATCAGTTTTAAAATAATTTTGTCTTCAAAATCTACGGTTCAGTTTTTTCTTGTTGATACTAAGTGATTCCATATTTCTTCGTTCGAATTGATATTCAGTTTCTTCCTGCCTCAAAAAATGAACATTCTAATATTAGGAGTGATCCACTATATAATAAAACACAGCTGTTGGTCACTCTCTGGCTTCAATGTTGGTCCGTCTCTTCGTCACGCTGCATGGAAATAAGATAGGAAGAAAATAGTGGATAAGCGTCCCCACATCTATCGTCTAAATATTTAACCGTCCCTAAATCTATCTTCTGAAAATCCGACAAAATCAGCGAGAGCGAATTAGTTGTACATATGAGCTTCAGCTCAGTGATACCAGAAATGCAACTGACTGCGCTAATTATATATATCCTTACTGACAGGTTAGATGTTAAATCTTCCTTTGAGAAGTCTTCGAAGGCTTGAAAACAGAAGATTAACGGGGGTTTTGCAGAAGGACTAATATCCTGCCGTCATTTTTGACGGCTGGGCATCGAGTTTTGATTAACTACCGGTATCGGATTGCACGTGGATTGAAAAAAAAAGACATTGACTACGGCCTGTTCCGTCGTGAAATAATAACATAAAATAATTACTTCACTCCGATAACTGAACGATGACTGCAGATGACAGGCGTTTCTGGCATTCCTGATTTAACCTTCAGACGAACCAAATAACACGACTGTTTTTTCCTCAAAACAGCACTGTTTGAAGCGACATTTTTGAAGCTCGCTGCTGCTTAATTAGATAGAATCAATGTAGTACGGATGTCTATCATCTGGAGCTCCTGCTCTATAAAATACGGTACTTTTTATATTAAAGTAATCTTTTTTAAATTTTCAAAACTAAAACTAGCCTTGACATGGCTCGGAGGCACCCAGAAAGAAATACTTCTCTGTAGCCTATACATAGATGACTTCCTGAGACGGCGGGTGCAGAGACGAACCTAGCAATTCAATCGGAAATTTATAGACATTTTTCGGCTGCCTATGAGTAAATAGTGAAGGGTATCCGACAACATCGGATAAATGCCTATAAATTTCCGATTTTGGAATCTACCAACCTGGTGTGTATTAATATCGCTCGAGATTGAAGTGAAACGCTTCTCAAGCGTGAACTTAAATACCTACAATGCATTTCTCTTTTCGATTACTACATTTCTTACAAGGCACAACTGAAGAATATAATGTGACATGTAGCGCTTATTTGATCGCTTATATCTAAATCCTAATATTTTGTGGTGCTTATGTAATCGCTAACGTCGGATATACAAATATTACGTGGTGTTTATACGATTAAACATCGGACACACTAATATTGCGTTCGTCTTATATAATTAAACATCGGATTTACTAATATTGCGTTGCGCTTATATAATTAAACATCAGACTTACGAATATTGCGTGGCGTTCATATGATTAAACATCGAACATACTAATATTGCGTGGCGCTTATATGATTAAACATTGAGCATACTGATATTGCGTGGCGCTTATAAGATTAAATATCAGACAGACTNGCTTATATAATTAAACACCAGACTTACGAATATTGCGTGGCGTTCATATGATTAAACATCGAACATACTAATATTGCGTGGCGCTTATATGATTAAACATTGAGCATACTGATATTGCGTGGCGCTTATAAGATTAAATATCAGACATACTAATACTTATGTGATCCTTAATATCGGGCATGCATAGAGCTATTGTGTGGTCCTTATGCGATGTTGAGTATCGACATACACATTGTTAGGCGCGATTATATAAGAATATCGTACATTTATCTTCACAACCTACACATGACTGGCGAATATTTCATCGATGCGCAAAGCTTAAATTGTGCGGTGGTTTTGAAACTCCGTGACTTCTTCTGCACGATTAAATTACAGGCAACCTAGCGCTACACAAGAGAATGTCCTGAGCCTTAACTAAAGCTGCGACTGAGCGCAAAATTAATGGAAGTTATTTTTCATTTCGGGATGTCGCCGCTTGAGGCATGGAAAAATCAGAAATGCAAAGCGGGTATATATTTGCTTTCTTTATGATTTAGAGTGTCCTTGCTAACTAAGCAATGCATTTTGCTGACCTGATTTTTAGAAATTTAAGCAAAATGTAAATTGTTGCATAGCTCCTCATATATACTTTGATATGAAGCCATTTTATTTATGGCACGCACTTAGTATAAACTTTGGAGTAATTTTAGTTCATTGCTCCTAATATAGTTTGTTCTGGTGGAATTTTAGTTCATAGCTCTTTACATTTTTGCTCTGAAGCAGTTGAATCGCATAGGCCGTCGTCTGTTTTGTTTCCCAGTTCTTATTTCTTAAGACACTTCTTTCGTAGACTTTTGTGTATGTATTTAGCCCTAAAAGAAAGTTAGTCGCACATATTTCCGATATGATGACCGCCTTAGCCCATAGAAGAAAGAACAGGGAATGAAGCACCGTGACATTGCAATAGGTCCAGGTGGTGGTATGTACGCCACCCGACGAGAGCAGAGGCCTCGCTGTAATGCTGGTGAATTCTTGGGACATAGCTTAATTGTGACCAACAGGAGTGCCAACCGCTAGTTTTCTCCACAGCGAATTATCTCCACCGCGAGTTATGCCCACAGTGAATTAACACCGTAGCAGGCAGTCCCCTCAACGAGTTATCCACAAAGCGCAAAGCTCCATCAAACCACGCGACTATAATGAAGTATGAAAGCGATGTAGAACCCATTATTTCTTCCGGATCATCACCAATATTGAATCATCTGCTGCCTGCAATATTACTTACGGTACTTGTAAGTTTCGTTAAATTCTTTTAATAACTTTTCAAGTCATGTTACTAACAGACGGCGAATAGAATAACAAACCTCACCAAAAACTGATTTCTTTAGCGGAGGTAATAATATATTTAATTGGCGGCAAAAATGCATTAGAACCTGGGACTTATTTCATGAGGGGGGAAATACCAAATGCTGACCATGTCCCTAGACGCAGCTTCTGAAAGCGCCTCTTCCATCTGAAATATTAAATTCCGTCAAGACACACCATGTTGTAAGTCCGCTGCTCAAGCATACACCTACAGATAAGTCACACCTGCGGCACAGCATAACCTTCCATCACTATAGTGAGAAAAGCACTGAGCTATTACCCTCTTTGGCACGGAGCAAGGACCAAAAGCTCCGCTGCTGTGAATCCTCAAAATCGCCGTGGACACTCACGCGCTGTTCCCAATACAGCCGTGCTTCCGCTTCAGTTGGCTGTAATAGCGACGGACGTTCAATGTATCTTATAACTAAATTTGGTGCCCAAATGCTCGAAGGGAAAACAGTTATCCTTGTTCCTCCCCTGTTACACTGGTGGCTAGGAAAGCACCTGAAAACTTGGGGGTACCAGCCTGAAAAAACTGTTAACCCTTTGATAATTGAATTTATTTTACCT
This sequence comes from Parhyale hawaiensis, assembly GCA_001587735.2. NCBI lineage: Eukaryota > Metazoa > Arthropoda > Malacostraca > Amphipoda > Hyalidae > Parhyale > Parhyale hawaiensis. Next base: position 3,216,664 of record LQNS02007217.1, read on the forward strand.
GTTTTGTAGAAATAATTACATTTAGTACGCTCCAAACATGATACATCGAACGGCAAAGGGTTAAGGAGTCAGCGCTGCGCCAGACTATCGAGAGAAAAAATCGGTCACCAGAGGTCGCTGCACGACAGACCGACAACAAAACAGAGTCGGTGTTTCTCAGAATTGCACGAGCAGTTAGTGAGCAGCTGCTCGCCCAAAACTAATTACCTGAGACGCCACAAAAAAGAACGCGACTCCGATGCTCCAGTGGAGGCAAGTCACAGCGACCTCTGGTGGCGAGAACAAAGGTAGCACTTGCTGCTAAGAGCAAGCGAAATAAATGTTTCGGAGTATTGAATGAAGTCTTTCATAGTGTGGAAATAAAATAATAAAAGCTGTAGCGATGTTAAAGAATTGGCAACACTCGTGGCTTGCCGTTTGGACGGGATGGCTGTCAACAGCTGATGCGCTTTCAGCGCGAGTGAACGATTGGTTTCGTGAACCTGTTTTTTTTTTTTTTTTGCGTGTTTTGAAAATGGGTGGAAACAATCTCGAGCAAAGCTGCGCGCGCTAGTTTTGAGTCAGGCTCGGGACAGTAAAACTGAAACGCATAGCAAACTTCAGAAGGCTTATGGACACAGTGTTTTATCAAGAGCCTGGGATTTCCGGTGGTTTAATGAGTTCTCAGAAGCCCGAGATTCGATTCACTAGCGGAACCCACTAGCGGAAGACTCACCTGCAGGAACTGATATAAAAGCGGAAAATTATGGATTCTTTGCATTTTAATTGCCAGATGACAGCCAGAACGTTCGTTCGTGGAAGAATTGAATTTGATACCCACACAGTCATTTATCAGGATTGGATCAGTGAATTTGTGATGAGAAAAGTCTGCGCGAATATCATTCCGAAATACCTTCCTCAAAATCCAAAGGACAATAGGACAGATACGAAGGCTTTTTGGGACGAGTTGAACTCTCCCTCAACCCTGGAACGTGTCACAAGCATTGACTTGTACTGTGGTGTATCTGAAATAGAACTTAAGGGGGCGGCTTTACTCAAAATTGTTGACGCTAATTTTCAAATTACGGCAGAAAACGAAGCTAAAGGCAAGGAGCCTCATGATGAATCAACCGATTTCAAACTCGCCCTGAGATCGCAACAGATGTTGGCCAGCATCCTGTTCAAATGGCAGGCCACCTTGTATGTGTGGAACCTGATTACAAGTTTTTCAACCTGAGGTCTGAACCAACATTTTCATGTCGGTTCAAATTGTCATACAAATGTACATAGTTTATACACGCAGCGTATCACCTCGCCAATATCATCCTTTAATGCTACGCGTTATCACAATAACGTGTCACCTATATTACTTTTCTTATCTTCGTAGTACGAGAATGGTAGCTGGGCCCCATGATTAGTTTCACGTTTCACTAGGGCACTGCCGAATGTTCATTCCTGCTATCCGATTTTCTATCGATATGAGATTGTCTCAAACTTCCTTTCTTCCTGATCATTCCGGAATTCCTTATCAGCCTCAGATTATCTATATCCAAATTCTTTTGCTCCCGGACACCAAACATAGATACGAAGTGTTTACCTTATACGGAGTGTGGGGAGAGAGCATTGCCAACGCACACCTCATTAACTAGTGACTCGGCTGACTAACAACGAGCGTGACTGGTAGAGCTAGACTCCGTCTCGACACGCATAGCGCGTGAGGGCATGCACCATCACCCAGACAAGACAACCCCCCCCCCACGTCGCTGCCCGCTCGCTGCTGCGGAAACAAAGATACACAAACTTTTCACAATACAGCTACGTTTCTGGTACGCTACAGCGTGCTGCAGGGTAATAGTTGATGACTTTCATTCAAGTGATGAGTTTTACTAGCTACGTGTACCTGTATTGGCTGGTTCACACGACAGTCTTTAAGCCTCTATGCATTCTACTCAGCGTCCGAATGCATTGCTGGCAATAGCTCATAGAGGGCCGGGGTGTAAGTCCCGGTGTCTCTTTGGGAATGGGCCTCTTGGTTCGTTACTGCCGCCTATCTAATCTAAATTATAGAGGGTCGAGTAGCTCTCCCAGTTGCAATTCACTCCAAATATGAAGAGATATCTGAACCTTTACGAGTGACACGAGCTGGCGAACTACATGTCGGCTGACGTCTTGGTATGTGATTCTTCTTTTAAAAGACACATAGCTGTGCTTATTGTATACATGGCACAACATTCCGACGCTGAACAACGCGTATGGGGACCAATAACAAAACATTCGCACCCTGAGCAGTGCGTATGGGAACCAATAACACTGCATTCAGACCCTGAGCAGTGCGTATGGGAACCAATAACACTGCATTCGCACCCTGAGCAGTGCGTATGGGGACCAGAAAGACAGAACACCATCGTGTGAACCAGATCTGGCGGCCGAACTATCGGGCCCTATTTCAGTCGGCTCGTAGGGAAGAAAGGTCGTCACTGCGCGAGTGCGTGCGTTACGACGCGCTTTGGTTCTCAGCGTCCTGTTGTTGTCTATTGTTGGGTGTTGGGTCGTAACGAGCCTGACGATCACGCGGCGTAGACGGCATGGACGCCAAGGTCACGTCATCAGAACTGAAGAAAGCGGACGCGGATCTTCCAGGGCGGGCTTGTCCAAACATGCCTCGTCTTTCCTTTCTTTTCATTATTCGACTTCGTGCTGGCTTTGGCACGTCTATCTCGTTGTCATGTATGACGTTTTCAGTGAAAGGTCAAATAGGCTAATAACGAAAGTGATGTAGATAACATATGTTTTCTGTTATTGGAAAATAATGACGATGATTAAACTGGGGTAGATCACGTTCTGTCGATGCTGTTTGAATTTGTGTGAACGTATTTCTCTTCACTGCCTATATAGAGATAACCTGGGAATCATCATCAAGGACTAATATTTCTTGGGAATGCTCATATGAGACTCTACATTGTGAGTCATCATCTAGGACTAACTTCTCTTTCGGGTCGTCATCTAAGGTAGCTATATAATTGTACAAACCTAGATCTTACCAGCTAGGCTTGAAGCCTCCGCTAAGGTACGATTGCTTTGAGTTACATCGATGCAGTTAATTTATGGAAAGCCTCTGCTTGCGTTGGCTGCTTCATATAAGCAGTGTTGGGCGTTTTGTATTTACGATCCGCAATTTTGCGACCGCGGGCCACCAAACTTAATCGCGGAATTTTGCATTGATTTTACTTCCTCGATCGAGATAGCGGCATGCTTTCTCTATTAATGCTGCTATTCTGCTATCCAATTTTTTAATTATTATTTTTACGTTAATGCCTCCTTTCCCGCTAGGAACTAACTTCCGTAAGCAACGAAATGCTTCAAGATTAACTCTACTCATAACCACTGGTAGTTGACCTAAAAAAAAGCTCATACATTCGGCTGCGCTTCCGCCGAAATGGCAGTCATTACCCCTACCCCATATATTGGTTGGCAGAATTCTGCTATCCGATAGGTCTCATTTCGGTATCAGTGTATTGAATAACATTATGTCATGTAAAACAGGGCGGATAAAGGAGTAGCATGGTATCTTTTAGGGCAATGGCAAAAATTGAGCTTAAGTAAAGACTACCGTGATGACTGTTGAATAATTAATCATTGTTAGAGAGACTGCTATTAATGTGTTAGTTCTTTATAGATATTTCAGCTTCTTATCCAGCTTCTACTTTACCTCTGGTGCTCAGTTAATATTTCTCATATTTGAAGATGGATACCATCATCAGCTGAGATTAAACGGCTGATACTTAAAAATATGGTCCAAAGGTTTCATCCTTCATTTTTATCGGAGAAATACTTAACGATTGCCTATCCCGGAATTGCGGAATTCTATTTCAAACCTCAATAAAAATTCCTCATCGCGGCATTGCGTAATTTGAATTCAAAGCTAAATATAAATTCAGCGATCGCGGAATTGTGGCAGCGGAACGCCAAATCTTCGATCGCAGAATAGCGATCAGGGACCACCTATTCTTCGATCGTGCACCTAGCACTCAGTATAAAGGATCGCTATCCAAATCATTAATATGAAGGATCATTATCCCAGAAAGTTCGGCCCAAAGTTATTTCACTTCCTAATATTGGCAACGGCCGCTACCCCAGAGCTGGAGAAAGAAATCTACGTTGCCGATCTTGAATCAGAATTATCTTTCGTTTCCTCTGTATCAACTTGGCATGTCTGAATCCTCTCCGCTTCACGTAGCAAAAGGAAAATTTATTTCCAATGGAAGCAACGATGCAATATGCTCAGAAAGACTGAAACATCTGCGTTCATTATCCATTCACATGAAAAAAAGTAATTTGATTGCGTTTCCTTTTCCCTGGCGTATCATCTATTGTATCTAACTCACTTCCAATGCTAGTATCAACACTAACTGCTCACGTCTCCACATTCTCCGAAATCGGCACAGGTTTCCTTCATGAATCCAAAATAAACATGATTGGGTTATGTTCCTTTCTCTATTTAAGCGTGGCATGTCACCATGGTACTCCTGTCCACAACATTCCTCGCTCACAATTACGTCGTGCCGTTGCCATTATGTGGTAACAAAAACCGACGCGCAATAACCGGACGTGGTAATGATGACAATCATTTCGTCGCAGTGCGGACTTCATTTGTTTCACTTGCGGTGCGCACGACCACTGCGCTCCCAAATGCCGTGATCGTTTGGGCACAATCCTATTACAACTTCCACAGCTCCGTAACGGCAGCGCCGACACGTTCTTACTACTTGCTGCCGCTCTCGCTATACATAGCGAAGGTTTCCAACCCTATTTCTATGCCTGGCTGCCCGAGACAACTTTTAAATGTTCTCGTTCACCCTGCCGAGAAAGTTAATAATCTTAGTGACGATTAAGAATTGAATTTGTGGTGAATATGTCCAGCAAATTTATTTAATTCTTAAGTGACTTGGATATAATCCAAGTTTCCTACCCCAAACGTCTGCCAGTACCCCGATTGGGAACCCTTTGACTACTAGGTTGCTGCGCTGGAGTTGTGGCTGGTTGCAAGTACCTAATGTTATTCAGTGTCGTACGTTATCACATAAAATTAAAATATCTAGCTGTAGTTAAGCAACATCATCTATAGGGTATTCTTTCACTGCAGAACAATTATATCCCCTGGACATATTATTATCACATATACTTCTCCAATCTAAAAAATTCATCGTTTTGAAAATTAATTAGAATAAAAATTACATAACCTTTATACGAAGTGCATCTTCATGCTATATTGCGCATCACAATTCCAAAAAGTGCATTGGGTGACTCGAGCAAACCGCCTGTCCCTATAGTTTCCCCCCAGCTCCGCGATTCGCCGTACTCGTAGCCACAGAGGAAATGGGTGGGGCCGAGTAGACGACACCGCGGTCGCGTGAGTCACTTGGCGGTTTCCTTGGGAACACTCATCTCTTGCCAATTGTACTGTTCAAGATAATAGGACCCATTTTTGCAATCGCATATTTTTGGGTAATCAAGATTGCCGTTTGTTAATTTTTATGTGCTTGGTAAATTGGATTTTGCCCTTGCGTGAACCACACTGGTTTCTACTGTACACTAAAGAACCAAAAAACAGAAAATTCAGTGCAGCCATGAGGACTCCCTGGCACTGTTTAATATGACAACTCGAAATTTAGCATGAACTCTAATTTATAGTTTGAACAGTATATTTATTTTAAGAGTTGGTTAGCATCTGTAAGGTCAAGATTTATGATCCGTAAGATTTATGATCCGTTCGATTGACCAGCGAAATTAAGAGCTTGACTTACATGGACTGCATACAGGAACGTTAGCTTCGCCCCTTTAAACTAGTACGAGTAACTAGCCGATTTCGTTCAGCCGGCTATAAACACCATTTTACTAAGTAAAATTGAGTTTTGGACGTCTCAATAGTAAAAGAAATTGATGACAGCCCAACTCGATTCAGTGACTGAAATCTAGTGCACCTTTCTCACGGTTTGGACACGTGTGGTGATGTAAATCACGACCCTACGTAATATTCCGCATTTATTCAACGACTTGTCATGAGTAACAGTTCTCCCATATTTCTATACATACATCGGGCTATCGAAAACGGTAGAAATTTATCACGATTGGACGACAATCAGTGTCGCCTATACGATGGCATTTTCTCTATGAGTTACTGAAATATTTCTTTAACGTTTACCAACGCGCCATTCCAACCTATGTGCCGCGAGAGCCGAGAAGGCCTATCTGTAATCGAACAGTATAGTCCTCTACCCGTGGATTGTTTATTTGTCGCCAGCTTGGTATCACTCGATTGTTTCACCCGGGTTATACTTTACGAGCGCAGAAAGACGAAGAATTTTAGCAAAAGGAGGTTGTCATGAGTACTAGGAGATTATCAATCAAATTACTGATGCATCATGCGTGGGCAGATCCCTTTGTCAGTCCATAGTAGATGATATTCGCACAGCGGGCAGAGATAGAGCAAAGAGTGAGTTACATTTCTGAGCGAGACTCACTGCATGGTCAAAAAATTTATGTAAGCGGGGTAAAATAGATGGGAAGCCACATCTTGTTGATTGAACTGAGAGGAGTACAAATCGGAACCGGTGCAACTACCTATCTCTGTTTTTACTCCGTTAATCTCTATTATTGAATACCTTGTATAATTCGCTAACAAAATCATGGCATCATCTGCCATGACCATTTGTTACGGTATATACAAATTTCTACAAGTTTTTCTCCTTTGCATCTATATATATGCCTATCGCTGTGATTCCGAAGTACCTATAGAAGATGAAAAGTCAATACTTATTTGTCAAAGATGCCTTTTCCGTAAATTTAATATACGTCACTCAAACAAGGCTCACTCATTCTCAAAATTCAGCAACGACCACAAAAAGGCAACATTTATACTTGCCGCAAGTCAAGCGTGGAAGTCGTAATTTCGTCGGCCAATCGAACCCGCCATTTTACAACCCAATCTTTCGTTGCACACAAAACGGCTGCAACAACCGTCGCGAGATCTCAACTGTAAAGTCTGTTAAATAGCCATCTCTTTTTTTTTTGCCGTAACTCTAATGTCTTGTATCACATGTGAACTTTGGCCCTTGTTAGGAACCTACTGTATATGCCAGGTTATGGTACTTCTCCGTAGCGTTAGTATTGTGGCAAGGGAATACTGCAGAATGCTGTACTTTGTCATATGATCAGTACAGCAGCCAGATGAAATAAAGCAAATGAGTAGCCTTTCTTTCCTTTCATGGTTTGTTTGTTTGGCATTTTTTTTAAACGTTTTTAGCCGTATCCATGATACCAAACAATGGGAAACTTAGGCTTGATATTTATGAAGATCATTTGCCCCTTACGAACGCTCTAAGGAACCGCCGGAAAACGCTTTCGTGGGAATAGCATCATGATCATTATGGAAGTTACCGTATACAAGGGGAATTTAAAAAGTTCATGGAGTTGTAGAAACTATGCATCCTAATTACATTTCTCTAAGTTTTCATACTCTCCTGCATATGTACAGCATTGCATTGCCAAGTGTGGTACTCTCCTCCGCAGATTCATTTTACCAACGTCTAACTTTGCGCAAGTTAAATGAACTTGGATGGTATGTGAATAGTTGCGTATTTGAGCTTCACTCACTATGAAGCGTTTGGACGAAAATCACGGCTGCTGTTCATTAGGACCAAATTTTCTTGTGCCCTGCTGCCTGTGTGCCGAGCAGTAACTGCGTCGCGTTCCACTTTCAATGAAGAGGAAACGAAATCTAAACCTTTGTTTTGAAAAGGAAATTGAGACTAATGATTTGCAGCGCTCTATTTTGATAATAAAAAATTTCTGGTCACCGACGCACCGTATCAGCGCTGTCACCATTTGTTATGACCTGACTTGTACCCACGTATCGCGGTTGGAGTCTGACTGACCATCATACCTATAAGACAGCATTTGATGCTTGCGTCAATGATGATGCTAGGAGCGCAATTTTCTACAAAGTTTTTTACTCAACGGAAGGTAAAGGTAATGTCATCTTCACCGCACACCCCAAGAGAGATCCGCATGTACTGGTTCGTGCTGCATATATATACCCGCTGGCCCCATAGGAATGCACGGCTACAGTCGATCAGGGATTATCAGAGACACAAAGCTCATCGGTCGGCCGCCCATCTCCATTTCTGGTTAGATTAGGACCTCTGTAGTAGCGTCTAAGCGCCGTAAGCGCCGACTCAGCGAGCCAAGCGCCGCAATTATACATATACCTGTCTGAAAAGAGGCTCGTTCCTCCGTACCAGTGCGCTCGATACTGACACTTTTGCTTTCGCTCCGTAAAGGGATAGTGATCGATTTTCGGGGGAAGAATGGTATTTTAAAAAGTCAGTCACCGTGCCGTTTTTTTTGCATTTGTGCCATATATGTATAGCAAAGATGTCATCAACTGGCGCCTCAAAATGCGTCACCGAAATGTGCGGCGAGATCAGGTTCGTTAGGCTTTATTTTTTTTAAGTTCTAGACAAGAGCGTTGGCTCTACCGCTTTTCAAGTGTTGAAAGCGACCCGATTACGCTTGAGAAGGCTAAGAACTCAATATGAAGGAGCAAGATTGAGTTTTCGGAAGTCTCGAGAACTCAATCGAGAGTTCTCGTCAGACTCTTGATTCAGCGGGCCTAAGTCAGCCCACCTGTCTAAAGTTACTGATGAATCAGCCGTATTGAGCTTTATTTCACAGGCCAATCGGTGTCACAAATTTAAAAGCACTCTATGTGAAGTTTTACCCCTGCAAACTACAGAATTACGATTATTTAGTGGGACTAATGGAGGTAGTGGATCTGCCGTGCTCCGCTTCTCAGCAGTGGATCTACCAGCAATATCTCATAGAGGGCAGGAGCGTAGAGCGCAAGTCCGGATGCTCTATGAGAATGGGCCTGTTGGTCCGTCACTTGTCCTCCATCTAATTCGCCCTTCGGGTGCCGCGGCCTCCTCGCCTGCTACTCCCGCGAGCGGGCCAAACGGAGCCCACAGTACTCCCGCGAGCGGGCCAAACGGAGCCCACAGTACTCCCGTGAGCGGGCCAAACGGAGCACACAGTCTCAAATCTGCGGGCCTCCTCCTCCTGTAACGGGGATTGCCAAATCTTTTGGCTGTTGCACATAATGGCTGGACTAACATAGGGTTATTTCATTACGTGACAATCTCATCGCGTGACTCACCAATAGGTGCGTCTCACTCAATCCCCTAATGGTTCGGAAAATACGGATTGCTGTTTGGCTTTGACTGTATCTATTTTTTTCACGTAATATAATTTTTAAAGTCAAATACGTAAGTTGAGAAAGCGCATTTCTTCAGCTCCGCCTCCGAATGCATTGCTATTTGCCTTAACAGCACAAATGCACGATGTACTTTAAGATCTAATTCATTGAGAGTTTGAAGAGTTATCTAATTTACAAACCAAAACTACAGTTGCTGAGCACACAGACTCGCCGGTTAATATGCAAGGACCGTTTTCGCTAGACGCGCCGTTATGTTTACTCGCGCTTAACAAAATGCTAGTAAAATTAGCTGAGAAATTCGTTTATTTGACTAAAGTGTGAACCCGTCTTTAGTTGAA
>LQNS02007217.1:3238480-3266552 GCA_001587735.2 Parhyale hawaiensis
AAAGGAATGTGGTTTCAATGAGATGGTGCACCAGCTACTTCAGGATCGAAATTAGGAAGTTAGCCTATTGGATGAGAGGTTTCTAAACCGTTGGATAGGTCGTGGCGGATCAATCTCCTTTGGCCACCACGGTGTCCTGACATAGCGCCTCTTGATTTTTATCTTGGGACACACCTATTGACTTAATCTACGAAACACCAGTTCTCTCCAAAGAGAACTTACCGGTAGGATTATTGAAGGCTGTGCAAGGATTAGTGAATTTCCTGGTAGCCTATCTTCGCACGGGTTCGGTAATCACCCTTGCCAGCGTCTCCACGCATGATGCATCGATGCCGATGGGCGTCATTTTGAACGTTTACTCGTCGTAACTTTTCAACGAAGCACTTTCGGACATGCCGCTGTAGAGTGACCATCTGCTACACCCGGTTTTGGCGTCGAGAAGGCAGACTGGTACAGATGTACTATGTGGCCTACCCTCATAAAATTCAGGTATAATATGTGCCTCTTAGTTGGGTTAGGCAGCTATTTTAGTTGAACCGAACCTATTCTTAACGAACCTACTTTACACATAGGCTAGGCTACAGTAGGTAGGTATTCTGAGGTAGACCGCACGCTATACCAGTACCGTCGGCCGGTACAGTTTCTTTGACAGTCAATCCTTCTTATTTTATTCGCAAAATAACGCGAGTGTACGAAATTAATATTATATGATACTAATATAATGGTAACTGGGAAAAGTAATTGGGATATGTACATTTTCGCCTGCGTGTCACTCTCCTTCTTTCTCAAACTCCCACTGACAGCACTTTTTTTGTTTTCTTCATTGCAAACTTGCTTTACCCTTGCGCGTTCCATGGTCCAGCGTGGGAACGCCCTTACGCCTGGAATACTCGTTTAACCCAACATTATGTTCCATGATTCTTTACTTAATGGCCATTATGTACCGAAAATGGAAGATTAAACTCTACAATTTAGTGATGCAATTGTACAGCTTTTAAGAGCAGCCGTCCGGCAAGTGAGCAACGCCATCATGAAAAACTGTTTTCGGCAAGCGTACGGTATGCTACAATTTGGCAAGTGCTAGTGCCCTGTTCATGAGATTTGTTGAGTCCTGTTGGTCCAAAGTAGGGTATTTCCACGAAGTATAAGCTGCTTATCGAAACATTATTTCATCGTTATTTCCATCTGTGGAAATGCAGTGGGAATTCATCCTTGACAATTTGCAGCCGCTGAATCATTTTCCTGAATAGTGCAGATATTTAGGCCTAACGAATGATCTCGTCAGGAAATGGGGTTGTTGAAAATTTTATCAATAGTCCTTGAGAACGAGCGAAAGATCATGCTTGGCAGTATGGAGAAGTGGCGCCGATTTGCCGAACATTGCGAAAATTCAGCGCGCAGCAAATCAATCATATGCGCTTTGGACACTCTCGCCACCGTCCCATGAACAATTGCCGGTCACTGAGCGTGTGATTTTGCCTCCAATCCAGTCTCCTCAGCTTGCGATATCTTGAAAGTGAAAAGAAATATTGTGAGATCCACATCACTTTTACTTCCGCGACCTCGCGACGCGATGCGTCTGCGTACGGTACCTACGGTAGTGCTTCCATCGCCCTCAGCTGTGGGGCGGCAGCTTACTGGTCTGCCACGTCCTTGTGCAAATGGGTTACCTTGTTGTAGAATTGAGTTAGTGCCTTTGGAAATAGGTAACGTTACTAATGAAGTTGGTTACGTTGTTGAAGTAATGTGTTACGACGTTGTATACATGAGATAGCTACGGTAGGTACGGTACTGTAAGAACGGGCTATGTTAGTGTAGAAATGGGTTACCTACGTTGTTGTAGCAAGGAGTTAATTCTTGTGGAAATAGGTAACGTTCCTGAAGTAATGGGTTAGCTACCTACGGTACTATACTGAAAAAATGTGTTAAGACGCTGCATAGATGGGTAACGTTACTTTTTGAAATGGGTTGCGTTACTGTATTACTGTAAGATTGGGTTACGTCCCTGCAGGAGTAGGTTTAAACTTCATTTTCTCGTGGGCTTAAGATGGGTCAGACGGTAAGGTACGACCATCCCATTTTATGGAGAGTCGTACCTAAAGTGAACCCTATGGGTTACGCAATCATTCGGGACAGCTTCCCGTCGCCGTTACTTTCTTCATTTTGTTGCTGTTACACTCGTCCTTTATTCTCTAGTTACTGGTTGTTGCATGCGCAGTATACTGCCTTTTATGGGTTCCTCGTTTTGCTTGGCATGCCTATATGTCTCTTGTTCCTTTTCCTCTGTAAACTTTAACCGCCTGAATTATGTTCCGAATGACAAAAAAAAGTTTCATTGCTTAATTCTTAATAACAGCACTTGTACACCTATATTTGATAACTTATTTTTCAGAAATGTATATAATGAGAAAATATATATGGCGTAGCGAATTAGCTACAACCGACACCAGAGATGCATTCAGTGGCTGATGAGCAATTACCTGCAGACGCCCTGCCTCTTATCAGTTACGCTGTAACAGCTGCTATAAGAGGCTGGTATTCTGACACGGCTTGGAAACAAATATATTCTATGTTGGTAATAGTATTGTTAGGTAAATATATTTCCTTCATTTCAATTAGAGCTAAGTATAACACCTGTGTAGCCTAAATAGTACAAATATAATCCTGCAGAAATGGCTTAGAATCCATGGTAAGAAGCAGAGCATTTTTAATGCATAGCGAAACGCAAATCAGGATTACACTTTCTGCAGTGGATCTTGGTTTGCCGTGGATAGCCTAGTTCTGAATTCTGCACCTTTGACTATTTGCATCAACAAATTGCACCTGTGATACCTGATTGAGTCTCATTTCACCTGGCAGGGTACCGGTACCTTTTTTCGCATTTGGTGGTTTTGACGAACGGCCTCGACACTCTGACAAGCTTTCATTTGAGAGACTGCCATTTGAATTTGGAAGGAGCCAGTTGCTACACTTCTTTCTAGGAACTGAAAGTTAGGCCCTATTCAAAACTTTTTCGCAGAGGAGCCAAGCATTCACTATACCATATAGCTAAAGGCAGCTGAAAGTGAGGTGATGTTATATATACCTCCTTTTATTTTATGCTCTGTACGACGAAATAGAGTGATCTGTCATATGTACTACGCCTATTGATTGATTAAAGCATTGCACTAGGCTAGTATTTCCAGAACTATTTTCTGAATTTTTTCAAACCGACTCATTTGTACCAGAGGCTGGTCTCTGCAAATGTTGACATCAAATTTACCACTTTGTTTTTGAACCATTGAACTAATGCTACTTCAGAGCTGTCTTTTCGAACTTCACTCTCTTGTCACCAGCAGAATCCTATAGGTATTTGAATAACTATAGTATTTTCAGTTCCGAATGCATCAGTCTCATTTGCAGTTTGAAGTCCTCCAGCACACATTACCGCAGAAAATAAAACTATGTATTGTAATTGGCCTACGTAGCGGATCTTTTTGCTCAGTTGGCAGCTGTGTTATATAAATAATACTTTTTGTATTTTGATAATTTATTAGTAGTCAAAACAGAAATGATTTGTATAACTAGATATTATAGTTACATTATAAACTTCAGATACCCTTGATATGTTCTGCATAACGCATTTAGATGATAATGGCAGAAAATAATAAATAGAAAACAGTAAATGGAGTTGATTCAAATATTGTTTTAATTTTTTCACAGTATAAGTATACCATTAAAACATTATTATATGGGTCTATAGACGGAATTTCTCAGTCAACAGTTTCAGTCTCGATGTCTAATTCTTCTGAGTCCCTGTCTAATTGAACTATGACTGAATAACTCACAAATGACCGTGCTCTTTCTACTTCATAGAATATCCTTGGCGTGAATACTGAAAAAACAAGCTGATATTAGTCTTAGAAAGTAGCCTACCTAGTAAGTCAATCATGGCATGATGATACGCGCATGTGCCGGGTGTCGCAAATTTGTGACGCATCACGCGATACCTCCTGGCGCCTGCCGATGAAAATTCAGTACCTTCACTAAATTCATTATAACTTTCAAATAACATTTGGAAATAAACAATTTATCCTCTCTATATATTCATGAAGCATTCATGCCTACAAAAATATTTATTTCAAGGTATACCTCATCCTGTTTATTCTCCATTGGACGATAAAAATGCACAATAAACTCGAGTAGAGCCTTCCGTCACTTGCCGGTAAGAGTTTCACTGTCTCTATCGACTGGCGAGATCTGGCATCAAACGTGCTCAGAACGAACGTAGAACATGCGGCGTAGGTATCTGCTACAGCCGTCACACTAACGACACCAGTTTTATTTATTGCTATACATCAATTTTTAATTAGTGTAGCAAATTTGATGCGCTCGTCGGTTAAGGGTTGAAAGACCAGTGTCGTGAACAGGGATGCTTCAGCTTTGAATAGAATTCAGCTCATATGGTCTCCGGTCCTGTTCTGTCTGTCCTATTTTTATCCCACTTACCGTACTGTTCTTAAGCGCAGCGATCATGTTACAGTCATGCATGCGTGGGACCACCGTTTTTACATGCTAGAGAGCTACATGGGTGGTATCTTCTTACATACCTATTCTCCTCGAATTGCAGTGTCGTCTGTGGGTAAAGACGCTGAACTTTGGTACCTACACACTCCTTACTTTAATAGTAAAAACTATATATCGGTTGAGACGTAGCTATTGTTTACTGGACTTCCTGGCCCTTGAATCGGCGTCGTCATCTCATGAGCGTTAGTTACCTACCATTGCTACATATTGATAGAAACCACAGTACCGGTAATGCTAATAATATTGACACTAGTGATAGTACAATTTTGTTACGCAATCCGTCAGCCCTCTAACACTATAGCTCGGTTGCTTGCATTGAAAAGTATGACGTTGGACCTCGTCTAGTGCCCCTACGCTGAGAACAGCGTTGTTGGCACTTCCGACTCTTTGTTCCTGCGTAATGAGTGTTCGCAAATGACAGTGAGGTAAATTATCTCTGTGTTAATAGGTCTGTAGGTGTTTCGATGAGATCTCGAGATTCCATTCGTATTCTTCCGCGTCGCGAGGAAGAGACACTATCCAAATCGAATCAAAATTTCGCGCACATTTTGGTCACACGTTTCGTAAACATGACGAAGCGGATGTTATTGCGGTGTGACGTGATATTTTTTCCCCCAAATTAGGTGGTTTTCTTCCGTATGCAATTCTATGTTCTTGCTAGCCACATATTTTTTATTAGGTTTTCACTTTTATCTGCTTGCGGTCGATGGCCGTCCAGAGCGCTGCCTGCTGCTCGTGGTGCAGCGTGACCTGCATTATGTGCTGGTGTCATCTCACTTGTCTGTGCAATCAGGGTTGGCTGGTTTAAACCAAAAGGTTTAAACCAAATAAAAATACATGGTTTAAACCATAAAAAAAAAGTTTTTTGGGTTTGTTTGGTTTTTATTTGATTTGTTTGGTTTTTATTTGTAAATATTGCAAAATAAACAGTTTTACTTCTAGAAAATATTAAATTTCAGTTTCACAACTAAAAGGGTAGTTAATGTGTTTCTATTTAGGAATCCGTTTGACTTTTAGGACAGTTAGGGTCAACTATTGCCTATGTTTAATAAAAACCTATAACCTTTTGAATTTTGTGTTATTTCATTTCAGAGATGCATTTCTAATTACCTATATTCTGGTATGGTTGCAGCTACGGAAAATTATAGGTAGTACCTACTTAGTTAATGTTTCTGTTAGATAGCTAGTGAGCTCATGACAAGGATGTAGCCATCTAGCCATTTCATTTTCTTTAGTTTCCCTGTTTCCCCTAGTAGCTAGCCTTTTTTATCTAGTTTTCTTTTTAGTTTAGAATGTTTAAGTGTTTTTTAAAGGATGTTTCCCTGTTTTTAATTATCTAGTAGCTAGCCTTTTTTATCTAGTTTTCTTTTTAGTTTAGAGTGTTTAAGTGTTTTTTAAAGGATGTTAGCCTATAGCTATTTCACTTTCTTCAGTTCATTAGGTACCTACTCTGTTTGTAATTAGCTAGTAGCTAGCTAATTCTGTCAAGTTATATTTCTAATTTGAAGTGTTTTCTAGTTTTTCAAAGAGTATTACATTGCAATAATGATAAATCACAGCTTCTCAGCTGTTTGGATATTAAATATAGCCATAGCAAACACAGGTACCTACTCTGCTAACTGTTTTTTCTTAATCCATTTCCTTTAAGTCATTCTTCTACAACAGAAAATTGAAATGAAGCGACTAAGGTTGTTGATGATTAGCTAACTACATGTTTACAAAGCAAAAACCCTTTAAATGTTGGATAAAGTCCCTAGGACTAGAAAAAAAACAAATAATGAAAAACTATGGGGGTTTTTGGTTTAAACACAAAGAAAAACATGGTTTTGCCAACCCTGAGTACGATATCGCTTTGAAGCATGTGTAGGTATCTCAAGAGCTCGTATAGAAATGTGCTTACGGAGTTGGAGTCTGTAATTCTGAGATCCAGAATTTGGTACCTAACTGGCTAAAACCTGGAGTCGAAGTCGTCGGTGATAATTGGGCGAGTTTAAGAAAAAAAGTCAAAGTCATTTGTTCTTAGGATCCAAAGGCATGGAAACTGACTGAAACCCAGAAGTCGGGTCCTACCTTGTCCGCCTGATTCCGCAACCTTGTATAGAAGTGCATTTTTCATAGTAGTACTATATCCAAAAGTACGCCAGCTATCACGTCTATCGTATTCATTTCTTTAATAATGAGAGTGAAAATGTAATGGTGATGAACGTTGACCATCGTATGGCGCTTGGTACAATATGATCCTAGGACAGGACAGATATCAAGTTATTTCTGTCACTTGCATAGAAACATTTTCAGTTTTTACACCCTGTATGTATGGACATTAGTATTCATGCTTAATTGGTTGAAAACGACGCCATATTTATGGTAGATACCCAGTGTTGATGATTTAATTTAACCTCGAAAGATTAGGCCCTAAATAAAAAACGGGGAAAAATTAACCTGAAAGGTTTCATAAAAAAATTCATCATTAAGTAGGGTGTCGTTTTTACCCAACCTTGTATGCATAAATGAAAAGCTGCTCCCTATTTGCTTTAAAATATTTTGATGCCTACCTATGTATTTCTCAGTGTCGTGAGATCACATTAAAAACGCGAACTGCCTTCCAGGATTTGAACCCCGAAAAGGTGAAGCGCGACGTTCTGTTCTGACCCATTCAGCCACAGGCCTCTTGATCGCTTGACACGATATTTCCTCGTGCCACCTTTCCAAATGTATCAGACTATACTATTGCTCTACAAGAAACCAAATGTATGTTGCATAATTTCGAGTTGATAGGTATATGGCTGCTGTGCGTGATGTGACCTTCCCTGGCGTTTTACCATTTCCCTGCGAGCTATTCATATAATTATTTACAAGTATAGTGCTATATAAGAAAATTAATAATGTTGTTACCTACTGCGTTTTTGTAGATTTTTTCGAACATATTTTCTGAGTTTTCAAAGTTTTAATTGCCCGAGCTTTCGAACCTACCTAGCTATACAGTACCTATATAAGTACGAGGTGCAATTCCGACCCGCATATAACCTAGCTATCCAATAAACTCTGTTTGAATATAATAGAAAGTAATTAGCTTACCGATTCGTCCACACTCCCTATCTCATTATAACAAGCTGGCTGACGGACATTCACCCGTTAAAAGAAATACGTAAATACAGATCTGTGTTACATAAGCCTAACATACTCAAACAAGTGTTCTCTTACTGTTGGCTATGGTATTTGGAAAGCCAAGGTGTTTACTATAGCGTTGATATCGCTCGTTTAATCGACGTGAATGTAAGTTCCGGGTGAAAGGTAAATCATCTACTCGACATTTTATGTATAACCCTAGAGTTATTTCGGTAATAACCCTAATACTACAGTCTTTATGACGAACGCAATTTCTTTTGAAGCCATAGTTTCACATATACTGCGTCTTTGAAGTGCCTGTCGAGCGTAAAAAGCCATAATATGACACGAGTGTGTCAACGTCGGTTGACAACTCCAAGTCGGACTAGCGGATAATGTTTACATTAGCTACATCTCCTGGCAATTTTTCGATGCGTGAAATAGAAAATATGTAGTAGGCTTCACAATTTTCTACGCTTCTGATCTGTGATTATAGAGCGCAGAAAGCCTACGAGAGTTCAGCTTCAGCAGTTTTCTTTCCAATTTTCTGTATCGAGGATGTGTAGCGTGGGCGGTGGAGCGTAGGTAGGCGCACAGTAACGAGTTCTGTGTTATTTTCTATCATCGGTTTTTATATCTATAAATATTGCTTCTGTCCTGAAGGTTTTTGTCTTGTCCCACGTAGCGTGGTGTTCCAAGTACTCTGTTCTTCCATCCATTAATATGAGTCTCGTCTAAGGTTTTTTAGTGCCTTTAATTAAAGAGGCTCTTCTTCCCATCATGGACGACTATTCCTACCCACCTACCAAGACGTCCTCTAGTCTCTACAATAAAAAGAACTAACGAAAGATGCAGTGGCCGTTGCTATTAATGCGGCAATACAGTGCAGGAAAGCAGCTACGGCGAGACGAAAGACTTGCTTTCGGAACCCGCTTGTCTCAACTGATGTGAATTTGCTTCGTAAACCAAGTGGAAGGCTGAGTTTCCGCAGCACTGTGGCGTCACTCTTGCGGTCTCATGACGTCACAGCGCCGCTCCAACCGCATCGTTCAGCGCGCTGGTTGTGTTGTAGTTGTAACGAAGCGAAAGCTGGCTGTATGGCAAACTGTATCGGTCAACTTGAAATTGCCCCCGAACGGTGGACAATGTCTCTGACCCGAGCTAAGTGTCCATCTCACTCTTTCAGGCCCCGTTCGCACTTGTACCACGCCACACCACGCAACGCAACACGAGCTTTTGTACCCGTGCCTCGCGCTGTGCTATTCCTACCGCGTGCGACGCGAGCCGTTTGCACATGTCGCACACCACACGATGCAACTCAACACATTTGCTCGCAGACAAGACACGATACACACTGCAATAAGGCTCAAGACGGTGCAACAAGACAGAGATCTGACTTAGTGTTATATTTTCTTATGCACTAATTTAACTGATTAGTAATTTATACTGTTGCTATTAAATATTTAATATTAACAACGTATCTATTTTCAGTGCTAAATGGAGACATTTGCCAACTCTTGACTCGACCTGGCTGGTTTTACTTCGAAATAAAGATGTGCAGCACAGGCAGCTCTACATTTTCATTCAACTGTACCGGACACGTAGGCTAATGGGTCTTTTCTGTTTGACTGCCCGCAAAATTATAATACTAAAATACACTTTTCTAATGTCTAACATTTTCCGAAAATGTTAATTTTTCAAAAAGTGAAAAATAAAAAGTTATTACTATTTATTCAGAAATATATGTATATATATATATATATATATATAGGGTTCTTTAATATTTCGTTGGTAAATATCTGAAATGAAAACGTTAGATTAGGATAGGTTAGGTTAGCATATTATTCGCTAGCCAAATTGACTTTATTTAGTAGGTATTAACTGCAAAATATGAGGAAACAAATGAAAATTGCGTTTCTTAACAAATGCATAGGCAATGTCGATCTTCAAATGCTCGTAATGTTTTCATTTTCCATTCCTCGAAAGAAACAAATGTATATTTGGAAAGAGCATACAATACTGCACTAGAAACGTGTATTCTGGTTTCATAATTTTGCGGGCAGAGAAACCGAAAAGATCCCACGTTATGACCAGTGCCGACTGTAAATTAATATGATAAACCTATGTTTATTCACATGACATTGGATTCTTGTGTGAGCGTGTGAACAAAAGAAATATAGATATAAAGCTGGATTTAAGGAAAAAGCACCAGCATGTTGCGTGGTGTGGTACATGTGCGAACGACCTTTCAACACGCGTTGTGTGGCGTTTCGTGGTGTGGTACATGTGCGAACGGGGCCTTAGAGTGAGGGGTTGTGCTGTGCTGCTGTTGCAACTAATCTATTGGTCTAAGCCGCAGCAGCGGGCTCTGAGTGTCCGCTCGGACTCGAGCTGACTCGAATGTGTCCCTGCCAGCTACGCTTTTGATACGAAGACTAAATGCACCTCTACATCACTGTGCTGTTGGCTTTGCAGTCGAAGAAGAAGAGGAACAGTAACGTACTTTCCACGCTCTGTACAATGGGCACTAAATGCCGGAATTTTATTTAAGTGTAAATTTAGTTTGAAGCACAATGAAAATTTCAGGATATTGTCGCCGGATCATTGGAGTAGGTTAGCCTATGCGGGTATCTCTGATTTACCAAATACGCATAAGGGAACTCCACGACTTACTGTTTACGTAGCCTTTGCTACGAATGGCATAGCAGGTGTTTTCACTTAATCGCTCTATGTAGTTTTCAGTGGTTACAGCTGCGGGTTGCCTACTTGTACACAGTGGCAGCTGTCACCTCTTAACAGAGTAACCCGAGTACCATACATCCTTTCAGCACTTGTGTAGTGTTTCGAGATTAGCCTATTAGTTACCACCAAACGGGAAAACAATTTTAGAGAAAAATCGTGAAAGGGTTAACTCACGCAGCTGAATGTTGAAGTGCCACTCGCTCGTGCAATTTGAGGAGCTCTGCACTGCTAACTGCACGCGCAATACATTCCTTACATTGCCTCCCCCCCCCTCCTCATCATGCGTTTACTTATAAGCTCCATCGAGCGTGTGCACGGTCGTCCCACGTTATTGCTACTTATTATTTTGATGCAACGCCTCGTTAGGCTGATTTACATAGGCAACTTTTGTTGCCGTCACAGCCCGTCGGCCAGCAAACGACGCCGCTACTGTGACGAGTGACAGAGCTAGAGCCTGCGACGGCAGTATGCTGCGGGTTGTATCTCTGATAGGCTACCGTCGATGCGAATTCCGTTGTATAGAGTGCCCGAATCAATTGCTCTTGAGATATGATTTGAGTGCAAAACAGTGCTCTCTGCATGTATGAACACTCCGTTTGTCTCGAATTAGGCCTACAAAAGAGCAGCTAATGTGTGCAAAATATCTTACAGTTTCACAGTACCTAAATATGTATCACGCTGCAGCTATGACTAAGCAGCTTTCAATTTAGGTAGCTAAATAAGCGTGTTCAAGTATGAGTCTGTTCCCTGCTGTAGGCCTAATATAAAATAATAGAATATTACTACAGATTGGCTGAACTATTTTATCACCCACAGGCAAAAGAAGTTCATACTGTACTTACGTACCTGAATTCTCATTGTTTTCTATCTAAATGTTATTTGAAAGCCACTTAATTCAAGCGTTTCATGAAGCGAACCTAACAAAAATTCTTTGAGAAAACGAAAGCAGCAATATATCAAAAAACACGTAAGTGGCCTTTGGGGATTTACCATTAATTTAAAGCCGGTTACAGTAAAAAACGAAGGACCGATGTCATTGCTATAATGAATCATAGTCTAATTTCAGGAACTCAAAAAGCACTAATAAAAATAAACGTAAATAATTAAAGTAAACGTTTTGGGTATCAATCCCATCCTCGTACAATCTGGAAACCAAAAGAATAATGAATTTTAAGAAGTACAATGTACACTTTATAAACGCACATGGGAAAAATAACAAAAGGTAATTTGGTAGGTAAAAAAAACGAAAAGAAAGGCTGAACTTAAGATTTTGCGATACCTAATTCATTTAAAGCAGTGACCTTGGTCCTTTGTTTTTTTTTTTACTGGAATCTAGGCTTTTAGCCATCCGTTCCCATAAAGCCGGTTATTTCTGCCGTTTTATTGGAGTGCATACAGAATATAGGTAATTAGACCGAACCTTGCATATTGCCGTAACGATTTATCTCGCACTGCTGTTACGCCCGTCGACGACAGGTTGCACCTAAATTGCTTTTTTATGAAGTCCAACATTAACTAAATTGTAATTAAAAATGTTGGCAGTTGGTACAAGTACACTCGTAATTGAAACCTTTCTTGTGTTACGAATCTATGGTTATTCTGCAAATATGTTGTAGAGAATGTTCTACAGTCTAGTCGATAACAACGCATCGTTCGCACGCAGTCAAGTGTGAAACCTAACTACTCCGTCAACGACATTTTCAATGAACGACTGATGGGCTTAAGAGGGACAAAACTCACTAGTGTGAACTCGCCTTTAGCGGCGTAGCGCCTGTGACGAGGTTGGTAATTTTGTCTATTATTTTATAGCTAGAGAAGCGTAACGTAGAGTAGGTACATACGCATGTTTTGATGCAATTGAAGGGCGGAATGCCTTAAACCCCTGAGGGACTAACCCCAGTAGCCTATGCCCTAACCTGATTTCACCACTAACCAAAAATTGACGGTACCGAAATTGAAAAAAACAAAAAATTAGGAAAACCAGACCTTGCCTCCCCTAACCTACCTGAAAATAGGGGGCGGCACCTCGTCTGACCCGAAAAAAATTCGGGTTCCGGAGATATACGGCCTAAAACGTGCAAAATAGGCCCAACGGTCAATTTTAGTAACGGGTGACGTTACGTATGCGACATTACTCTTCTAGTATTTCCCGAACGGAAATTTAAACCGTCCTAGCAGCCGATTTTTGTTTTGGCTGATTGATGTTAGGGTTAATTATGGATTATTTGTATCCAATGGAAAAATATTAGAAAAGGAAGGATATCCTTTATGGGCGTAATGGACTACCAATGCAAATCTCTTTTTGGGCGCCGTGGTAGCTAGCAGGCCACCGTCGAGTTACCTACTACTGTTAGCCTATGTTCTGACGTTACAAGCGCCTGTCCGGACGGACTGCTTTACAAGGCTACTTGCAACTACTATAGTCACCTGCTCCAAAGCTTTAATTAAGTGTTGAGGTTAGAGAATACTACAGCATCTGGCCAATTATATAGGTACTCGCAAGTAGAAGCTCTAAGTAGTCTAGTTTTGATTTCTGCCAGTTCGTTATTGTGATCACTGTTATGTCCACTCGGGGCGTGGGGTGGGATTGATAATCCATAGATTTAGGCTGGCAAGTTTCGGCCGCCCTATGGTGCGGGCTATGGCAACTTGGGGTCTCCTTAGCGTAAGCTGACGTCTGCGAGTGCACTGA
Source organism: Parhyale hawaiensis (assembly GCA_001587735.2). Lineage (NCBI taxonomy): Eukaryota > Metazoa > Arthropoda > Malacostraca > Amphipoda > Hyalidae > Parhyale > Parhyale hawaiensis. The sequence continues at coordinate 3,251,586 of LQNS02007217.1, forward strand.
CCTAACCAATGAAGATAGTCGGAGTCGTACGTACTTGTCTTATTTGAGCGAAACGTCCGTCTTTGACTCCATATAGGCCTGACGAGCTGTGCTTGACCACAGTCGTGCACTCCTCTAGTGCCAGCGGGCATTGATCTTCAACACATGTGAACTTTGCATTAGAGTGTGCGTTGAAATTGATTTTATATAACTACCTTTTCTTTCTTGGACCTTCTTTGGTCATGTTCGGGCCAATTTTTTTTTTTGAGGGTCAGCTGATGAATTCAGAACTTGCTACCGTATAATCGAGATCACGCACTTGAGTGAACTGAGCAGCGATCTCATTACCCTGAAATGAATCCATGAAAAACCATTGCAACTGACCTGTTGCCAGCCAACCATTTAGTCGGGGTTCGTTTTTGTGCTGTCGTGTCCCCATCCTTGTGTTTTTTTCCTCTTGTTGATTGCGCGTTACATAATTTCTTCATTTTCGTAAATGGCCTTGCGTGTAGTGGAGAATGGAAGGCAAACTAGCAAGTTGTATTAATTGTTCACTGTAAAATACTTTGGATGGCTTCTTATACGGCTATAAGAACCTGATACAGCAAAACTATCCGCTATTCTTGGCCCCTGAAATGTTAGCTTCACCTCCGGTGCCTTCTCTTCTTTGAGGACTTAAGAGGGCTGTGAAATTTGAAAACAATATGTTGATTCATAGTTCAAGAATAACACAATCTCACATGATTCGAGTCTTACTAACCAATATGCGCGATTTAGTGTTTGAGACTCTCATTAGTGCAAACTGTATATACAAATATCCGACAACCGATGACTTTCCCTTTATTCGCTTTAAATACGACGTCAAATCAACCTGTATATGCATAGCTAAGCTTGACTTTGTTTAATTGCTCCCTGCATGTTAACGAAAATCAGATCATATAGGTACTCGCGATATAACATTCATTTATGTAGGTAATATTTTGAACTTTCGTACACCTCCATTTGCTTTTTACTTCGTTTCGCTCTCGAGGTAGCTACCCCTAACAAATCGTGAAATTGATCAAACATCTTTCTGATAACTAGCCACTCAATTATTTCCGATTACGCGGTGATTAGGTTATTGCTGAAACTCGTGCATCTTACAGACGCCATAAAATTACGCTAAGTACCTTCGCATATCCAGTCCTAAAATTGCCCAAATGCCTCCTGTTCAGTGGCATTAGCTCCACACGCTGCACTTGATGCCTGGAATCGCATTCTTTTTAAGGCAAATTCCATGCATGGCCACTGCAAACCTTGACACCGGCAGTTGTTGGCTATCATAGCGTTGCGTCGGTTCGGTCTCTGTAACAGCTTCTTGCGCAACCCTTCTTCCCTCCGGGGCTGGACTTGATAGCCTTCCACCACCTGATATACTTGTTAATTACTTTTGCGTCAGCTTGTTTTACTTTTTACGAAATTGAATTGGTCTTTAGCCAATAGGCTAGGTACATATTGATTAACTCTGTCCTAGCATGTTTAATTTTTTTGAAAATTGACTTTGCATTTAGGTAGCCGACTAAAATTTTATGCAAACATCGATCAACGCTATGGAAATTGTGATTTGTTGGGAATGAGGCGGGCCGTACGGAAGCCGTGAAAATGGAAATAGAGGTTGTGAAGAAGATACCTAGGGTACACTGAAGCCTACATCCAGAACGTCACATTAATATTTGTGCAAAGTTTTGGTGCAACTTTCGGTCGATGTACGGACACTTAATCAAGTACTCAATTGTTATTCATTATTAATTTATTATATAGTTAGGCTATATCATTGTATATAACATAGGTAAGCCTACAATATGTATCAAGTTACTATCAACTTTATTCAGTAGGTAGTTTAAAGGGGGTTGGGTCTTGTGCCGTCTAGGACCTCATACAAAATTTAGATATACCTAGGTAGCCTCATATAGACCTACCTATGACGTTATAAAAAGGCGATTTATTTGAGGTCAGGACATGAGCTACTTTGGACGAATCACAAATACGGTATGTAATGCCTTGTAAGTTTGATTGCTGCTTGCTCAGTCGAAGCAAAAGTCATTTGCTACTGGCGACTGTGTGTTGTTTTTCTTGTGTGTCCGCACGGCCCGCGAACAATATGTCTGTTCGAGGCCCAGTGTCTCGTAGACCCTAGTCGAGGAGGTTGCGCTATACTGTAGGCTGTTTGTTTCTCCTAGGGAGTTGTATATTTTGTATCGAATGTGGAACTGAACTTGAAATAGTTACTCTTACAACCTAATGCGTGTATTATGTAACGTCACATTAATTGTAGGAACTGGGACTAGTGTGCACCGTCTAGCTAAATATTTATTCCTGCCATATTATATGTGCAAGAACTGATAAAAGTAGAACTGGTCTGACGTATTCGAGGACCACTGTGTCACTTAACGTTAACGATTATTTTCTTCAAATAGGACTGGTCTTTCACCCCCAAGGACTCGTTCATAAGTAGGTACCTACCTAGATTAGATACCGTGAAACTCGCTCATCAAATGGGATGTGTGTTTAAACCGACTAGGCGGTAGCTAACGATTGTATCACCACACTGACTCAGTTGGTACAACGCTCAAAATGCATGGCATGGCTAAAGGATGCTGCACCCATCACATCACTTCAACGAGACCGATGACTGCGCCTCCCAAGTTTTTTATGCTCTCTCCTCTCCTCCTCTTTTTATACCTACTGGGTGCATTGCTTTTCTGCTCGTCCCTCATGGAAGAGAAATTATTTATTAATCCTCCAGAGTATTGTATCGTCTAGGTCCCTCTTCCTTAAACTTAGTGTTATTGAATATCGTGCCTTTCTTTTTGTTCCCTTTGAAAGAGAACTCATTCGTCTTACCCATCAGGGGGCATACGATGGACAATGGGATTAGATTACTCAGAATCGCCCATCCTATGTTATGAGGAGTAAATAACGGGTAATACTCTCGTTAAGTCTTCATAGGTGGTAGCTACTTTAGCGTTGTCTAGGCCTTCGGGATATCAGTATTTCATTCTTAATTGGCTTCCTTCGCTGTCCACACACTTTACTGATCATGCCGTCTTCGGTTTTTCAGCTTTCTTCCTGACTTGCTGTTCCGATGCGCGTTGAGCTCATGTGGGAACACCCTCGTGCATGTGTTCCACGTTTATCTTGACGTTCTATATGCCCTTCTTTATTCCTCCCTTTAGATCACAGTGTACGGTGTATTGGCTTGGTAGGGAGTCTTCAGCTATGAATACAGTTATAGACTAATTTATTTCAGTGATGAAGAATACCTAGGTTAAATGTTATGAGTTCATACTAGCGAGTGATACCTACTACCATTTTATGAAATAGCATCGTAATAGTGAGAATGATATGTCATCATACCTGGAACACTGTACCGCACTCGCACTCCCAATAGGCATGAGCATCCCTTCTTAAATAGACCTGACCTGGTCGATTCAGACCCAGGTGCCTGAAGCGTAAATTCCCCTTCGGAGCCATAGAACGAGCTGAAGGCGTCAGGGTCATGTTAGTTGGGTTCGCCCATCCCTTGGATCCAAAATGGGTTTCCTTAGCCTTTGTTAGGCCATCAAGACTTTTTTTTGTCTCCACGTAGCTTCCTGCCATTTTCGGACTCCTATCTTATTATTTTTGTATCACTTTCTTGTTCAGTTCTGCGTTTTTCCCGTCTTTCCGACTTGCTGTTAACAGTTACGTTGATGCTGTGTGGAAGTGCTTTCGTACAGTTTCCTCTTTGCTGCCGACATCCTGTATGTCCCTTATTTCTTCTTCTATAAGATTCCCTTATAGTGGAGACTGAGGCTTAATCTGTTAACGACTTGCACCGACTTATGTCAACGTCCCGTTTTTTCCTTCATTAGTAGCCATGAAATCACACTAATTGTGGGTAGTGATATCTATGAAGCCCCAAATAATTGATGTAACTAGTATTCAAATAATCAAATTATGAAACGAAAAGACCTAAGTGAGTAGAGAAATGAGTTTTAGAAATTTTGGCAATACACTCGTCGTCCGCCAGGCCATGTTAGGCTTAGTCGTAACTATCCGTTAACAGGTTAAAATTTTTTATATAAAAATAATTCTAACGACTTAAAGAATGGTGCCTGCTTTTACTTCTCTTGGGATCGCAGCCATTCGCAGGGCATGCTGTCGGTAGCCAGGCTGAAACTAGGGCTATAAAACAAGAATAATGATGTAGCTAGATGCAGGGTGCGATGGTAGACTAAAAGGAAGTCCCAGGTGACTTAACCACCATGTACTCTGCGTTGCCTACTTATCACTACGAAACGCTAAAATTGACCTGCAGAGACTCCAGCACAGGTAGACCACCGTATACGTAGCTACTGTGCGTTATGTGTCAGAGCCAGGGAAGCTCCTCCATTTAGACCACCCGGCAGACCCAGGAGCATGCACCACAAAAATTAGACCACACCAGCCACCGGCGGGCGGCATCAGGTCAGCGCTGGCGGCCGATGACCTTTCCGCACTACAGACCTTCGTTTCGTAGGGCTTCTCCTTCGCTCGCGTCTTTCGTCTCTGCTGCGGCTGCCTGCCTGCCACTCACTCGCGTCCGTCATTCGTCTTCTCTTCCGCCATCTGCACCACGCGGGGCAGTTGTGCTGGTGCTGCTACGGTGGTTCCAAGTAATGCTCCAGCAGACCCAGTGTTTCACCCTTTCTCACGTCAATTATGTGGACTTCCTCGTAGGCATAACACTGTTTGAGAAGTTGTACGGCGACAACGCTTCTAGTGAAATGGTTAAGAAATGTGTGGATCATTTACCGGGCTGGCGAGCGGCTGAAACAACGCTCTCGTTGGATTACTATTACAGAAGTAGCCATGAGTCGTCACTTGCCCGCTAGAGGGTTTAACTGAAGTACTATATAGGTTATTGTACTTCTTTCAGCGCTGCTAAACTGTTACCTACACCGTACATCTTATGTCAACGCGTAGTTGCGTTCTGAAATGTATGTAATACAGTATATACATTTCTTGGAATATTTTCTAGAGCGCTACGATTGCATTTTCAACCCACTCGATATACCTAGTGGGACGTGTGTTTCTATAGTAGATCCTTTGTCTAGGGGTTGGGTTTGCTCTCTGTACCAACCATAGAAAGCCACCGATTCAGTCACATTTCGAAGCGTATTCGTGTCGTCAACCTTCAATTGGATAATGTAAACCGCCTGACCTTGACTTGTCCGGATCTTATGTCTTGAGCGTTCAATTCGTTACTTTGGATCGAGTTTCAGGTGGAAAACGTAACCAGCTCGCTTTTGAGACAGCCGAATATTCAGTTTACTCTGCAGCTTTGAGTTTCACAAGATCACTAATTTCGCGTACACTGTGGGAGCTTCTTTCTAGAACTTCGAAGGGTCATACTTTAATAAGTCAACGATCTATTCTGTCGGGGACGGCTGGCAATCCATCTGTCCACTTATTGTAGGACACTGATAATGTCCAGTAATTTCCGGCGTTGGTGGGTGCGTTTATAATGCCGCTTGCCGGACGTGTTTTCGAGCGTCGCACCTCAGCTGAGGTTGTTTTTGTCGCAAGTTATTGTGGTTTTGAACTTCTTTTAAGTTATACCTACTGCCGTAGTTCTTATTGATCACTTAAACCTGGAATTAAAAATTTTCTACCTTATCGCTACGGTATTGTCTATAAACAGGGATTCATCGTCTTCGGTTTTAGTTAGCCCTTTATCCTGGAAAATTGTATAGCTACTTGGGCCGTGCGTTGCCCTATAGGCTAGCTATACAGTACCTATATGTATATATCTTACGGATTAGAGTACCAGTTTTTTTCTCTCGGACACAAACGTCCTGCGGGCTTCAGTAGGCCTACCTAGTTAATGATCAAGTATTACGGGTTCTTAACATAAATTTCCGTACGTAATTACTTTAATGGTCTGTCTTATATTGATTTTGGGTCTACACTTGAGTGCAGTGAATTCTTTAAAATAAGGTTTAATAATTAGCTTTTCTATTATTGTTATCCTAGTGTCACTGATTTTATTAATGATCAGGTATGTTGTATATGGTATATTGACGGTAGGTAATTTCATTGCTCTGCAGTGTAACGAGCTGTTCAAAATAAGTTTAATATAATGTGTTGTTGATGCTTATTACTAATATTGTCTCTCTCTTTCTTTCCATGTTCGTCGTTGCTTGGCTACTTCGTGGCGATGCATTCCCCCTTCCAATAATTCTACTTTCCTCCTCCCAACTCACTTGTTTGCGCCTGTGTGTCTGCATATCCCTATTTTATTGCTCACTGCCTCGCGTTTTATATCTCTGTTCTTCTTTTTTTTTATTTTCTCCTCATACAACAATTTTTCTACTGCGGCAATGGTTTTTATTTCTTTTTGACATCCGTTCATTATCTTCTTCCTACCGTCTCCTATTTTGTGTTATCTTTTGTGTGTCATCTCATCGATTCTGCCTTTGCTCCTGTGTCATTGTCTTGAATATATTCCTCTATCCTGTTTTCCTGCTGGCTTTATGCTGATTCCTGTTGCTATATTTACGTCATCCGTTTCCCCGATCCCGAACTGTCCGACGGATCTTCATTTTACTTGCATTTCTTTCATAACCCTGTCACCACTTGACGGTTTCCATCCTCCTTTGTTTCTCGGATATCTTCTTTTCACCAACTTACTGTTATCCTCTTCGTATGTACTGTTCTTTTATTCCCTATCTTTCACACTGCCTTACTATTTCCGTTCTTTCCTCTTGGCCTTATCATCTCCACATTTTTCCTGTGCACCGCCTTATTTCCGTCCTTGCCATATTTTTCCGTTTCCTGTACACAATTCCTCATCCTTCTCTCGCTTCCACACTTGGCCAAACAGTCCCCAGTCCTCCTCTAAACCTGACGGTGACCCACATCGAAGACAGAGCTGTGGGTTTATCGTGGTGGAGGCCCCAGCATCCCAATGGGGATATCCGCGGCTACCGAATATTCTTCGTCCGTGGCAACTTCACCAGCGTCCGCACAGTCAATGTGGACGGGGATCAGCCTCATATTACCTTCAACCTCGACAAGCTCGGTGAGTTGTGTTATTTTTTCTCTATAGTTGGGCGAAGACCAACGATTTGTAGATTTTCAACTAAACATGTTCATTGAATCGTTTGTCTTCGTCTTAATCATCCATTGGAATTTTGCTAACCAGTTAAATGTAAGTAATCGGGATCTTTCGTAAACGATGTTTTGGGAGTAGCACTTGTTCCCAGCGAGGGCCTTATATAATCCGAGAACACCAGCGTTAGCTAGCTACGGTAGGTACCTATTATAGATGTCTGGTACATTTATTATGGACAACGCTGGTATCTAAATAGTTAATTATCGAGCATTCGTTAGTGCATATTTTACAATATTATTTAACTGTAAAAGATAAATGGCTCATGAAAAACAATCCATAATCGTCAAAATATGTGTTCGTTTTCAAACCGAAGGTTCATCACGACATACCACACCAATGTTTTTACCCGTGTTTACATTTTTTGTCTATTAGCATAGTCATTTTTATAGTAAAGTAGCCTAGGTACTGTGTTGATGAGTTCCTTGTTTCTTGGTTGGTCACTCCGTCCACCCACCATTTTTTTCACCAGTATTACGTGGGAAAAATTAATTTCCTCTACGGCAAAAAGGCGGTTGTTTTGCCGAACTTTCGCGTTTCCCGTACCTAACAAACCTTATGCATTGTATCGTATGTTCAACTTTTGCCATACTTTGATTCGTAGGTCCTAAGATTTAAAAACATGAAGTAAGTTAGGTAGGTACCTTTAAGCGGTCGCATTGATACTTAATTTGATGGGTTACTGAATTTATAGAACTATTTCATCGATATAGACAATTAGTGAAAAAAAAGCCATACGTTAACTTACTTTGTATTACTGACGGTTGGCTAGCAAATTTGTTTTGGTGTGCAAGCCTTGGTTCGTACCAACTGCAATTGCCCACACACCTCGTGTTATACGGAGCCACGTCCCCGCGCCTCAAGATCCCATTTGTCACCTTTGTCTCACTTTGGCCCTCAGCTCACATAGCCTACGTGTTTCGTTGGGACTGCTGTTAATTTAGCTTTGTCCTATTATTTCTCTACGTTGCCAACATGCTGTACTCTAGCTCGTTTATCCATGTGAGAACATTCCCGCTCACCGGCTCCACATTTTTGCCCGCTACGAGTTTCTTACACTGTAGTGTCGTCTAGGGAGGCGTAAGCAACTGTAATGACACTGGCAGTAGGTATCAAATGCGGAAAATTTCATTTACACACTATTGTTTTGTCCTGTTCAAGATTTGAACCTGCCTGTCGCAGTTTTAAGTTTCAAGTTTGTGTCTATATTTACGTAACGGCTCCTTAAAGGGTTTAGGTGTCTAGTTATGTAACGGCTCATTAAAGGGCTTAGGTGTCTAGTTATGTAACAGCTCATTAAAGGGTCTAGCAATGGACCAATTATCAAAGGATGAGCAAGAGACCGATATATGAGTCACTTTCTTGCTTGCTGTACGCCAGGCTGCAGGACATCCTGTTCTCCTAAGATAATAGTGAGACGCTGTTGCATACTGGCGAGTTCTTACTGCATCCGGTGTACTTCTGTACTGTGTGAGTGTGCGTGTTATAGGGTGGTGCTTTTAAATATTTACCTGATTTGTGGATGTGGATTTAGCTACCGTACTGTGTGGATTTCTTCTAATTTGCAAGTTTAGAGTGTGACCCTATAGGTATACGTGAGTGTGGATGCTTAACTATGTCTTTGTGTCATTTTTCGGTCCAATTTTGAGTGCATTGCTAAATGGGTGTAAAAAGGTATGGATGTATACGTCTTTGTGCCATTTTTTGACGTAGCTACGTTTTGAGGGCCTCTTTTTGGTTGTAGAAAATGTGGATGGATTCTTCTTTAGCTAGGTCGTTTTTCGCTTTAGTTTTGATAGTGTCGCCGTTTTGTGGATGTTTGTAACTTTGTATACCGGTTTTGGTGTAGGTTCGGAATGTTTCGTTGTGCTTGTGGATATATTTTGTTCCACTTATCGGTATAAGTATAGGCTACCTAGCTAATATATAAGTATAAGTTTGAGCGTTAGTGTTAGTGAGACATATGCGTATTGAAGTGTGTGTAGGCCACATTTTTGATAGGCATACCTATTTGTATGAATATTTTAAGATTACGTTTAGATGTAAGTTTTGAATAATAATGCCTGTGTATGTATTTGTATGTGTGTGCATCAATAGGAGTAGGTAAGTGGCAAGTAAACGTTGAGCGCTCGCTCTCAAATCAGTGTACTCGAAAACTTGATGACAGTTTTTTTATACAAGTGGAGCAAATTCAGTTAGCTACAGGCGTCCAACCCTGGCTCATGGTACCCTGATTTTTTGACATCCCTTCTACTGACAAAGAAGTAATACCAAATGAAATAACTTTTATTAAGAACACAATAGGTGCACAAATACGCTTACAAGTACAGAGTAAACTAGAACGCCTCGTGGTGTAAGACCATAGCCTGCGGTGGGGGTCAATTCAATGAAGTCATTTTTGTTAGCCACCTAATCTTAGTTCTCTTATGGTTGCCGTGCCCAACAAGGCCCCGTTCAGATTTCTTAATAATATCATAGGAAAAATGGGATGCCTCATGGCTTGAGACGATCTGCCGCGGTGGAGGCAAATTCGCCCGAGTGGAGGAAAATTCCACATCGTGATTTTTTATGGCTAGCTATAGGTGTAGTTTTTTGGCATGGGTCACATCTAGGCCAACCCACCAAACTCCCTACAAAAAATATGAACTTTACTGAACTCCTTCGACCACTTCTTGGGTGGAAAGGTAAATGTATACATTTACAAATATATATATATATATATATATATACTTAAATCTTCAACGAAAGCATTATCACCTCTCTCATTTTGTTCGCGGGTGATAACAATATTAAACTATCGATTGAGCCACGTCGCATAGCCTAAATTGGTGGCCACGCACAAGAAAATACACGGATACACTCAGCCTACATCTGCAGATATGATTGTGGCGTTAAGCTGCTTGTTCTCACACTAAAACCAAAATAGTACAAAAGAGAGCAAGATTAATTTGCTGCAATTCTACAGAGAATTTGCTAGTGACTCTTGCTAGCTCCTCCACTGTGTAACTAAAAAACATTTTTTCATGAAGCTAAGATTGGAGGCTGTATCTACCGATATACCTACGATATGTAACTAGCCTGGCAAAGGGGCTAGTAGGTAACAATAATAATAATTATAATAGTATAAATTTGTTAAGAACTCTGTCATCAACATAATACCTGGCCGACATACAGTTGTACTGTACCATGAGTAAAACAGCACCATCTATGTTGCTCTGATTTTCTGACATCTCTTCCCCCGTCCACCTTGCTGAGGCATATCGTGCCGAGCGGATGAAAAGTAGGTATATTCTTTATTAATTATTATACGTCCGCAAATGTTACTTAAAACTCTAATTAAAGGACAATTTGAAAACTTTGGCAGAGAAGCAGCGTTATACTTTCACTACACGACGGTGTCTCAACGCTCAAGTTTCAACATACTAGAATCAATTTTTTATTTTCAAAACCAGCATATTGTTGCTATTGATAGGATTCCCAATAGCTAACGCAAGTGTGATGCCAGCGTTTTTTGTTTTTGCGAAGTTAAATTTTGGATGCGTTTATTACCGATAAGAATGATTTGCATTGGGCTTGTCAAACTATGTATGTAGTACCTAATGCATGTAGAGCGTTTCCATTACCTGTAGCTAATAGGTAAGTGGAAACTGCGAAACTTCCATATAATGTATTAATTTTGTATCCCCACTCTTCACCCGCCCTGTATTTAACCACACTCTAATGAAAAAATACCGTACTTCCTAATTAGGGATGCTCAAACTTGAACTACGACCATGGTAAAACTCCTTGTTGATTCCACTCCATTCAATCTCTTCTCGCCTGGTGATAATTTTACCATTTTAACCCTTTTGGTGTTGAACGATTTCGCTAATCGTAAAGAATCCTCGTCTTCACGTAATGGCGGCGCTAATCTCAAGATGGATTCCATAACCAGCAAATTTAATTCGTTTCTATCCCACTTAGAAGCTCATTGAAATATATTCCAGCAATACAGTAGTTCGTTAACCCCTTCATACATCAATCGTATAGCATTAGTGCCTATAGTAACGTCCACTAATGTATGTACTACCCTATGAGTAAATAGGATTCCTACTCCAGCAAGTATCGACCCGCTCCTTCAATTACCACGCTGAAAAATTTCCTCTCGCAACGTCTGTTGTCACTCGAGAAAATTGAATAAAAACTCAAGGGATAAGAGTGACTTCTTCAGCCTCCTTTGCAAACACTTTCACTCGCCCGTCACGAGCGCTTGAAAGCTGCTCTGTTTTATCTTCTTTTCACTCGTGGGTATGTTTGTTTCCATCACCTACCTACGTCCTGCTGGGGTTAGATTCGCTCTGGTCTATACCTAGTTAAATTAGGTATACGTCTAGTTTCATTGGGTGCTCGTGTAACATGGGGCGTATACCCGAGATTCAGATACGATACGTGCTCCTTTAAGCTAGCTCCTGCACCTATTTTATCTGAACCGATCCCATTCTAACCTACCTTAGGGCCTACGTATTTGTAACTAACCTATCCCATGTTTGAAGGTACCGTAGGTTGCATGCCTAATTGCACATACTGGGACCATATGTCACGTTTTCTTTCGCGCTATAGCCTAACTGACCTCGTATATGTACTTGCTCTATAGTTCCAGTTCATAAGTTTATTATTTTTATCTTCTAGTCTGGTAACTCTACATAGTTCTATTGCCCCATTCACTGTAGGACTTAAATTGACTACCCAGTTGAGATGCTATTGACGAACAGCTGATACGGTACTGTTCGGTATGTTCATTTAAATTACTTACGGTATATCTTAGCGGCACTCATAATGACTGAGTGCGTAATAGTTTGTGCAGTCTTCACCATGAGTACCTTATCTGCAGATGCAGCTCACCATTTCTCACGATTTCCTTCATTTCCATGCTTCAATAAACCCATATCCTTACAGTTTCTTAGTCTACTGTACAGTATTCTTGGAACCTTTTATCACTATCCCGATAACTCGCCTTGATGTCCTGCGGAAAACAGTTCGGTATCCGCTTTCTATTGTCGTCTGTTGGCTCTACTGTAGACTAATTATTTATTATTTTAGTACCAACCTACAGGAAACATTGGACGAGCCTGTCGAGCCATTCGGTTATGTGGTTAAATTTGCCTAGTTAATTCTTCGGGACATCTTTCTTTTGTAGCTACTGAGCATTCTTCCTTTTTTTATACTTCCACTGGTGACGCTTTTTTCTGTTCTTCCTCTTCTTTCCCATCTTGCTACTCCCGTGTGCGTCGACTTATGTAGTGTGGGGACTTCTTCTTTCATTGGTTCCACGGTTGTCACGACATACTGAATGCTTCCTTCGTTTCCTCTCTGACCGCCATTGTTGCGTCTGTATTTTTTATGTACTGAAATGTATCTGTATTATTTTCGTAAACGTAAATTACCTCCGCCATTAAAGTTATGTTGTTGTCGGTGTTTGTCTCGTTATCTGTCGACAAAGTAGGCTAACTCAAAAAGTTAGGGATGGATTTATGAAATTTACAGAAAATGTTACGTACCGTATGTTAAAAGGAACAGATGATTAGGCCTACCGTACCTTTTGGTGAAGATCCGTCCAACCGTTAGTTTGCCTGCGTTTTTTTTTTTTGTCTTGGTATCATAACTCAAACAGTTGTGAATTGATTTTAATGAAATTTGCTGAAATTGTTGAGCACGATAGGAAGAGCAACTGACCAAATTTTCGTGTGATCTATCAGTCAATTTGTCTCTGTTTATTTTTATGTATATTTGAAAATAAATTGATAAGTTACGGATGAATCTCTAAAAAAAATCCAGGAACTGTTATTAATTCAAGAGATACACATGACCAAACTAGAGCACTCTGAGAGCGCATACATCCGCCAAGCGAGGCAACGGTAACAAAAAATCCAAATTGGCAGTGAAACCATAATTTTCTATGTATGAACTCCAAAATCTAATCATTTGTGTCTTTTGATAGTAATAATAGCTTGTGCAATTTTCTTGAAGATCCGTTCATAACTTTTTCAGTTATACTGCTAAAAAACGTTGTGACAAACATGAGTCAAACATACAAACGAAACAACCGATCTGCACCAAAATTTAATCCTTTATGTCTTTCAACAGTACGAACAACCCCTATAAATTTCATAAAGATTCATTCATTATTTTTTGAAGTTATTGTGCTAACAAGCATAAAATTAAAAACAGTGACAAACGAACAAACGGATCATTACCAAAATTTGGTCATTTACTCTTTGTTATATAGTATATATCTAACAACTCAAGTTAATTTCTGAAAGATCCTTGAATAACTTTTTGAGTTATGGCATTGAGAAAAATGAGGCAGACAAACAAACGGATGGACATATCTTCGCCAAAAGTTGTTCATCTGTTCCTCCTCACATACCGAACAATCCCTGTAAATTTCGTCCAAATCGGTTCAGAACTTTTTGAGTTATCTTGGTGACGGACAGACAGACGGACAAACAGATACGACGAAAACATATATAACCTCCTTGGCGGGGGTAATTATTGTGATGATACCAATGTAATCCTAATTACAGGACCAATTTGAATTTTTCGTTCACATTGCCCTGTTGGCGGACGTATGGCGCACTCAGAGGGCGTGCTTCTCTATTTATTACTGTGCCGCACTGAGTAAACAGTAAAGCGTGGCTTGCGTAGGCTATGATCAGTTAAAAAATTTTCATTCATCAGGTAGGCTCACCGTAGGCCTCTCTTCTGATTGACCCGAGTATCCTATTAAAATACTATTTTATAATTGACATTCTCTACCTTATGTAACAGAGTGAATTGTTAAAATTAATTCAATTTTTCCTATGAGTAATGCTCCCGTCGTTCAGCTCTTGTAGTCGCTTCCAATTGCAGGTTTTCATTGTTTTCCATCTACATTTTGTTTTGCTTTCCGTTGACCAGCTCTTAATAACAGTCACAGTCGTACTATTTGTGCACCTAAAGTGAAGAATTCGCTATGGGATAAACTATTGCGGCGGTTGGCGCTCAACTCGTTACTAAACACCGAGCCCGAACGGCTTTTTAGTTATGTTAGTCTTACGGCAACGTTCAGTAGCCGCATGGTAAAGCGACTGGTGACGAGATGCTTTGAGCATCTTACGCACGCGTGGACTCTGTGCTGCCGCAGCCTCCGGGCCTCCGCCGCTTCAAAAAGTCACGGGAGCTGGTGCTATTGATCGGCCGCTGCTGCCGTTCTGGGCGCTTGCTGGGCTGTGCTGCTCAGCTGGGTTACGAAGTAGGTAGGAGTCGGTACGAGTCGTGGAGTTTTTGGGGTGCAGGAGTCGAGACACTCGCGCTTGTTGCAAAAGCCGAAGTCGGTGAAGATGAGCCCGTGTTGCTAAACTCGGATGCTCTTGAACTCCAAGGAGACGGAATAAAATGCGGATTCGACCCAGGAGTCGGACTGTGTATGTGGCACTCCGCAACCCCGGCCAGAACTTGGTTGTGCAACTGTGTTGAGTGCCGAAGTGCTGCCCAGCTCACCGCAGCACGTCAGTCTTGCATAGTTGGTGCTGAACGCGTGTAGAAATATAGCGCGGGGCGTATGATGCGTCCGCCATCTGTCCGTCTCGTTGTTTTATGGCGTACCGTAACCCCAGGAGGATATCTCTTATTGTGAGGCTGTTGGGATAACTTTTTTTTTGCCCTCTCTGCTTTCGTCCTGGGATTCATCACCAGAAATTTTGAATACAAGTCCAAAGACATCATCATTCCCTTGTACAAAGCGTTAGTGCGGCCACACTTAGAATTTGCTGTTCAATTCTGGTCGCCACATCTGT
>LQNS02007217.1:3324507-3335598 GCA_001587735.2 Parhyale hawaiensis
TGGCCAAACAGTCCCCAGTCCTCCTCTAAACCTGACGGTGACCCACATCGAAGACAGAGCTGTGGGTTTATCGTGGTGGAGGCCCCAGCATCCCAATGGGGATATCCGCGGCTACCGAATATTCTTCGTCCGTGGCAACTTCACCAGTGTCCGCACAGTCAATGTGGACGGGGATCAGCCTCATATTACCTTCAACCTCGACAAGCTCGGTGAGTTGTGTTATTTTTCCTCTATAGTAGGGCGAAGATCAACAATTTGTAGATTTTTAACTAAACGTGTTCATTGAATCGTTTGTCTTCGTCCTAATCTTCCATTTTAAATTTTGCTAAGCAGTTAAATGTACCGTAATTAATCGTGATCCTTCGTAAACGATGTTATGGGAGTAGCACTTGTTCCCAGCGAGGGCCTTATATAATCCGAGAACACCAGCGTTAGCTAACTACGGTAGGTATTATAGATGTCTGGTAAATTTATTATTGACAACGCTGGTAGGTATCTAAATAGTTGATTAACCGAGCATTTGTTAGCGCATATTTTTTACAATATTATTTAACTGTAAAAGATGAATGGCTCGTGAAAAACAAGCAATAATTGTCAAAATATACAGCATGTTCGTTTTCAAACTGAAGGTTCATCACGACGTTGAACACGGAGCCACGTCCCCGCGCCTCAAGACCCCATTTGTCACCTTTGTCTCACTTTGGCCCTCAGGTCCCATAGCCTACGTGTTTCCTTGGGACTGCTGTTAATTTAGCTTTGTCCTATTATTTCTCTTCGTTCCCAACGTGCTGTACTCGAGCTCGTTTATCCACCGCGAGAACATTCCCGCTCACCGGCTCCACATTTCTGTCCACGTAGTAGCTACGCGTTTCTCACTTTTCCCCTCTTGAGACACTGTAGTGGTTGTAGTGGTGTCTAGGGAGGCGTAAACAACTGTAATGACACTGTCAGTAGGTATCAAATGCGGAAAATTTCATTTACACACCATTGTTTTGTCCTGTTCAAGATTTGAACCTGCCTGTCGCAGTTTTGGTTTCAAGTTTGTGCCTATATTTACGTAACGGCTCATTAAAGGGTTTAGGTGTCTAGTTATGTAACGGCTCATTAAAGGGTTTAGGTGTCTAGTTATGTAACAGCTCATTAAAGTGTCTAGCAATGGACCAATTATCAAAGGATGAGCAAGAGACCGATATATGAGTCACTTTCTTGCTTGCTGTACGCCAGGCTACAGGACATCCTGTTCTCCTAAGATAATAGTGAGACGCTGTTGCATACTGGCGAGTAGGTACTGCATCCGGTGTACTTCTGTACTGTGTGTGTTATAGCGTGGTGTATTTGAATATTTATCTGTTCGTGGATGTGGATTTAGCTACCGTTCTGTCTGGATTTCTTCTAATTTGCAAGTTTTGAGTGTGACCCTATATACGTGAGTGTGGATGCTTAACTATGTCTTTGTGCCATTTTTCGGTGGAAATTTGAGTGCATTGCTATATGGGTGTACAAAGGTATGAATGTATAGTTGTATACGTCTTTGTGCTATTTTTTTTATGTAGCTACGTTTTGAGGGTCTCTTTTTGGTTGTAGAAACTGTGGATGGATTCTTCTTTTGCTAGGTCGTTTTTGCTTTAGTTTTGATTTTGTCACCGTTTTGTGGATGTTTGTATACCGGTTATTGGTGTAGGTTCAGATTACTGTATTTCGTTGTGCGTGTGGATATATTGTTCCACTTCTCGGTATAAGTGTAATATAAGTGTTACTTTGAGCGTTAGTGTTAGTGAGACATATAGGTACGTTTTAAAAGTGTGTGTAGGCCACATTGTTGATAGGCATGTTTGCACGAATATTTTGAGATTACGTTTGGATGTAGGTTTTGAATGATAATGCCTGTGTATGTGTTTGTATGTGTGTGCATCAATAGGGGTAGGTGGGTGGCAAGTAGACGTAGAGCACTCGCTCTCCAATCAGTGTAGGCCTTCTCGAGAACTTGTGGACAGTTTTTTTATACGAGTGGAGAAAATTCAGTTAACTACACATTTACTACAGGCGTCCAACCCTGGCTCATGGTACCCTGATTTTTTTAACACAATAGGTGCACAAATACGCTTACAGGTACAGAGTAAACTAGAACGCCTCGTGGCGTAAGACCTTAGCCCGCGGTGGGGGTCAATTCAACGAAGTCATTTGTGTTGGCCACTTAATCCTAGTTTCTCTTATGGTTGCTGTGCCCAACAAGGCCTGCGCTGACCGCCCCGTTCAGATTTCTTAATAATATCATAGGAAAATGGGATGCCTCGTAGCGTGAGACGATCTACCGCGGTGGAGGCAAATTCGCCAGGGTGGAGGAAAATTCCACACCGTCGTTTTTTATGGCCAGCTATAGGTCTAGTTTTTTGGCATGGATCACATCTAGGTCAACCCACTAAACTCCCTAGAAAACATATGAAGATTGCTGAACTCCTTCAACCATTTTTTGGGTGAAAAGATGAATATATACATTTACAAATATATTTACATATAGATACTTAAATTTCAGCAACAACACTACCACCTCTCTCATTTTGTTCGCGGGTGTTAACAATATTACAGAACCGATTGAGCCCCGTCGCGTAATTAGGTGGCCACGCCCAAGAAAATACGTGGATACACTCAGCCTACATCTGCATATATGATTGGCGTTAAGCTGCTTGTTCTCACACTAAAACCAAAATAGTACCAAAGAGAGCAAGATTAATTTGCTGCAATCCTACAGAGAATTTGCTAGTGACTCTTGCTAGCTCCTCTACTGTGAGATTAAAAACCATTTTTTCATGAAGCTCAGAATGCCTACAGAGAATTTGCTAGTGACTCTTGCTAGCTCCTCTACTGTGAGATTAAAAAACATTTTTTCATGAAGCTCAGAATGCCTACAGAGAATTTGCTAGTGACTCTTGCTAGCTCCTCTACTGTGAGATTAAAAAACATTTTTTCATGAAGCTCAGAATGGAGGCTGTAGCTACCGATATACCTATGATAGGTAACTAGCCTGGCAAAGGGGCTAGTAACAATAATAATAGTATAAATTTGTTGAGAACTCTGTCATCAACATAGCTAAGACCAGGCCGACATTCAGTCGTACTGTACCTTGAGTAAAATGGCATCATCTACATNCCCTCCCACCGTGCTGAGGCATATCGTGCCGAGCGGATGAAAAGTAGGTATATTCTTTAGAAATTACTATACGTCCGCAAATATTCCTTAAAACTCTAATTAAAGGACAATTTGAAAACTTTGGCAGAGAAGCAGCGTTATACTTTCACTACACGACGGTGTCTCAACGCTCAAGTTTCAACACACTAGAATCAATTTTTTATTTTCAAAACCAGCATATTGTTGCTATTGATAGGATTCCCAATATCTAACGCAACTGTGATGCCAGCGTTTTTTTTATGCGAAGTTAAGTTTTGGATACGTTTATTACCGATAAGAATGATTTGCATTGGGCTTGTCAAACTATGTAGTACCTAATGCATGTAGAGCGTTTCCATTACCTGTAGCTAATAGTTAAGTGGAAACTGCCATATAATGTATTAATTCTGCTATGTATCCCCACTCTTCACCCGCCCTGTATTTAACCATACTCTAATGAGAAAATACTTCCTGATTAGGGATGCTTAAACTTGGACTACGACCATGGTAAAACTCCTTGTTGATTCCACTCCATTCAATCTCTTCTGGCCTGGGGATAACTTTACCATTTTAACGTTTTTGGTCTTGAACGATTTCGCTAATCGTAAAGTATCTTAGTCTTCACGTAATGGCGGCGGTAATCCCAAGATCGATTCCATAACCAGCAAATTTAATTATTTTCTATCCCACTTAGAAGCTCATTGAAATATATTCCAGCTATACAGTAGATTGCTGACCCCTTCATACATCAATTATAGCATTATCCTTGTACCTATAGTAACGTCCACTAATGTAGGTACCTATGTACTAGCCTATTATAGGTAAATACGATACCAAACTCCAACTCCAGCAAGTATCGACCCGCTCCTTCAACTACCATGTCGAAAAATTTCCCCTCGCAACGCCTGTTGTGATTCGACAAAATTGAATAAAAACTCGAGATATAAGAGTGACTTCTTCAGCCTCCTTTGCAAACACTTTCACTCGCCCGTCACGAGCGAGCGCTTAAATTGAAAGCTGCTCTGTTTTATCTTCTTTTCACTCGTGGGTATGTTTGTTTCGATTACTTACGTCCTGCTGGGGTTAGTTTCGCTCTGTCTATAGCCTATACTGGGACCATATGTTACGTTTACTTTCACGCTATAGCCTAACTGACCTCGTTCGTATACTTGCTCTATAGTTCCCAGACCATAAGTTTATTATTTTTGTCTTCTGTTCTAATAACTCTAGTTCTATTGCCCCATTCACTGTAGGACTTGAATTGACTACCCAGTCGAGATGTAATAGACGGAACAGCTAATCCGGTACTGTTCGGTATGTTCATTTAAATTACTTAAGTTACGGTATATCTTAGCGACACTCATAATGACTGAGTACGTAACAGTTTGTGCAATCGTCACC
The DNA here is from genome assembly GCA_001587735.2 of Parhyale hawaiensis. Taxonomy (NCBI): domain Eukaryota; kingdom Metazoa; phylum Arthropoda; class Malacostraca; order Amphipoda; family Hyalidae; genus Parhyale; species Parhyale hawaiensis. Next base: position 3,329,074 of record LQNS02007217.1, read on the forward strand.
ATGAGTACCTTATCTGCGTATGCAGCTCACCATTTCTCACTATTTCCTTCATTTCCATGCTTCAATAAACCCACATCCTCACAATTTCTTAGTCTACTGTACAGTATTCTTGGAACCTTTTATCACTATCCCGATAACTCGCCTTGATGTCCTGCGGAAAACAGTTCGGTATCCGCTCTCTATTGTCGTGCTTTTGGCTCTACTGTAATTATTATTATTTTAGTACCAACCTTCAGGAAACATTGGACGAGCCTGTCGAGCCATTGGGTTATGTGGTTAAATTTGCTGAGTTAATTCTTCGGGACATCTTTCCCTTGTAGCTACTGAGCATTCTTCCTTTTTTTTATACTCGCACAGGTGACGTTTTTTCTGTTCTTCCTCTTCTTTCCCTTTTTGCTGCTCCCGTGTGCGTCGATTTATGTTGTGTGGGGACTTCTTCTTTCATTGGTTCCACAGTTCTCACGACATACTTAATGCTTCCTTCGTTTCCTCTCTGACCGCCATTGTTGCGTCTGTATTTTTTATGTACTCAAATGCATCTGTATTATTTTCGTAAGCGTAAATTACCTCCGCCGTTAAAGTTATGTTGTTGTCGGTGTTTGTCTCGTTATCTGTCGACAAAGTAGGCTAACTCAAAAAGTTAGGAATGGATTTACGAAGTTTACAGAAACTGTTACGTACCGTATGTTGAAAGGAACAGATGATTAGGCCTACCGTACCTTTTCGTGAAGATCCGTCCAACCGTTAGTTTGTCTGTGTGTTTTTTTATTTTTATTTTTTATTATTATTTTTTTTGTCTTGGTATCATAACTCAAACAGTTATGAATTGATTTTAATGAAATTTGCAGAAATTGTTGGGCACGATAGGAAGAACAACTGACCAAATTTTTCGTGTGATCTATCAGTCAATTTGTCTTTGTTTATTTTTATGTATGTTTGAAAATAACTTGATAAGTTACGGACGAATCTCAAAAAAAAAATACAGGGACTGTTATTAATTCAAGAGATACACATGACCAAACTAGAGCGCTCTGAGAGCGGATACATCCGCCAAGCGAGGCAATGGTAGCAAAAAATTCAAATTGGCAGTGAAACCATAATTTTCTTTGTATGAACTCCAAAATCTAGTCATTTGTGTCTTTTGATAGTAATAACAGCTTGTGCAATTTTTCTTGAAGATCTGTTCATAACTTTTTCAGTTATAGTGCTAAGAAACGTTGTGACAAACATGAGTCGAACATACAAACGAAACAACCGATCTGCACCAAAATTTAATCATTTATGTCTTTCAACATTACTAACAACCCCTATAAATTTCTTGAAGATTCATTCATTATTTTTTGAAGTTATTGTGCTAACAAGCATAAATTAAAAACAGTGACAAACGAACAAACGGATCATTGCCAAAATTTGATCATTTACCGTACTCTTTGTTATATACCTAACAACTCGTGTTAATTTCATGAAAATCCATGAATAACTTTTTGAGTTATGGCATTAAGAAAAATGAGGCAGACAAACAAAACGGATGGACATATCTTCGCCAAAAGTTATTCATCTGTTCCTCATCATATACTTAACCATCCCTGTAAATTTCGTTCAAATCAGCTCAGAACTTTTTGAGTTATCTTGGTGACAGACAGACAAACAAATACGACGAAAACATAACCTCCTTGGCGGGGGTAATTATTGTGATGATACAAATGTAATCTTAGTTACAGGACCAATTTGATTTTTTCGTTCACATTGCCCTGTTGGCGGAGGTATGGCGCACTCAGAGGGCGTGCTTCTCTATTTATTACTGCGGCGTACTGAGTAACGCGTGGCTTGCGTAGGCTATGGTCGGTTAAAAAATTTTCATTCATCCTTTAGGCTCACCGTAGGCCTCTCTTCTGATTAACCCGAATAGCCTATTAAAATACTATTTTATAATTAACATTCTCTACCTTATGTAACAGAGTGAATTGTTGAAATTAATTCAATTTTTCCTATGAGTAATGCTCCCGTCGTTCAGCTCTTGTAGTGACTTCCAATTGCAGGTTTTCATTATTTTCCATCTACATTTTGTTTTGCTTGCCGTTGACCAGCTCTTAATAACAGTCACAGTCGTACTATTTGTGCACCTAACTTGAAGAATTCGCTATGGGATAAACTATTGCGGGACGCGGTGGACGCTTAACCCGTTACTGAACACCGAGCCCGCACGGCTTTTTAGTTATGTTAGTCTTACGGCTACGTTCATAAGCCGCATGGTAAAGCGACTGGTGACGAGATGCTTTGAGCATCTTTCGCGTGCGTGGACTCTGTGCTGCCGCAGCCTCCGGGCCTCCGCTGCTTCAAAAAGTCACGGGGAGCTGGTGCTATTGATCGGCCGCTGCTGCCGTGCTGGGCTCTTGCTGGGCTGTGCTGCTCAGCTGCGTTACGAAGTAGGTAGGAGTCGGTACGAGTCGTGGATTTTTTGGGGTGCAGGAGTCGAGACACTCGCTTGTTGCAAAAGCCGAAGTCGGTGAAGATGAGCCCGTGTTGCTAAAATCGGATGCTCTTGAACTCCAAGGAGTCGGAATAAAATGCGGATTCGACTCAGGAGTCGGACTGTGTATGTGGCACTCCGCAACCCCGGCCAGAACTTGGTTGTGCAACTGTGTTGAATGCCGAAGTGCTGCCCAGCTCACCGCAGCACGTCAGCCGTGGTTGGTACTGAACGCGTGTAGAAACATAGCGCGGGGCGTATGATGCGTCCGTCATCCGACCGTCTCGCTGTTTAATGGCGTGCCGTAACTCCAGGAGGATCCTTTAGGATACCTCTTCTAGTGAGGCTGTTGGGATAACTTTTTTTTTTTTTTTGCCCTCTCTGCTTCCGTCCTTTTTTCTGTCACTACTGACGGTCGTCATTTTGTTCTTCTTCTTCTTTCCTCACTTTCAGTTCAACAGCGCGGGCTTCTGTCTTGAATTACTCGTTTTTGTTGGCGCTTTGTTTCTCCTTATATTCTCCTCAAAGGAGCGAATACAAAGCTCAGAATTCAAGTTTTGGATGACCTAAAACCAAGTTCATTATAGTATTGAAATCTAAGTGCATGTTCGAGTTTAGCACACCCTAAACTCTGGCAGCTTTCACTTTCTTTGAACGTAGTTGCGCAAATTATGCTGATTTTTCTTCTCGTTACGCTTCTGGCTTCCTGGAGTTGCTTAATGCTCCATTTGGGTCTTTATTACCCGTTCCATGAAGTCAGGCGTGTAGTTTAGTGCTATTAACAAAATTATTCATAATACTAAAGCTCTTTTTCTTTGTTGTGACGCAAACCTTGGCCCGTTCTCGCAAGCAAATTGCCATTGCAAGTTACGGTCGCAATGGCCACCTAATGTACAGGCCATGAGTGCGTCTAAATTTATAGGCGCTCTTTTGTAACGCCTCAAAGTGCTTTTTTTATGGAGCGTAGAGCAATATATAGGTGATGGACACACTACCTACCGCCGCCCACCTTCCCTCTGGGAGCACTTTTGTTTCTTTCGTTTTCTTAGTCCTGTTGATTGTCTTTATTGCTGCCCCTACTGTGCTTTTCCGGTTCGTTGCTGCGTTTGCATGGATTTATCATTTTACGGGACATACTTTATCTGGATTGCTACGCTTGTACTGTACCTATAGGGAGGCTTACACTAACGTAGGTTACCGTACTATAGGAAATTATTTGGGCCTCACTCTCCCAAGGGTCCCGAGTGCCCTTTCCGCAGGAGATGTTGCAGCTTGCCGCAGTTCCTGCTGACGAGGTTAGTTTTGTAAATATAAGGTAAGCTCTCAATACTTCCCCTTCTGTTTCGGGAGGTGGGCTGCCGATCGAGGTGGCCGACCTATTTCCGCTAGACTCCTACCTTCTTGTATTTCGTTTCCTTCCCCTGTGCGGCGTAGCTGAGCGAAAGCGTTCAGCATTGCCCGGGGGCTGGAGATGCTCAACTTGCGCCTTTTTCCTGTCAGTAGCGCACGACCACTGTAAGTCCTCCCGGCAGAAAAGCCGAGACAACAATCATTGATAATTTAAAACGCGTCCTAGTGGCGCACGAGCCTGTGGTTAAGCACAGGAATAGTTCGGCGCGATATAGGCAGTGTGCCCTGAAGCGCTAGTAAAATTTCTGCTACTAACTAGAGGAAATGCTTTACATTTCATTCACACTATAACTTGAGGCTGGTTCCTGCAATCTTTGTTCTATGCTTGTAGTGGGAAGTTCTGCTCTCTGCAGCAAGTGAGCTGCCGGTAAAAATTGGTAGCGTTGTGATTTGGCCTGATCTCAGGGTATAAAATGTGACGTTGAGCACCTATTCTAGCTGAACCGAACCGTTCCTAACCTTCTAAGTAACCCCTCTCTAACCTAACATTTGTAATCCTTATGTACCTAATTACCTTACGTTTTGGATCTAAGCAAACCTAATGGGTTTTGTATTTTTTTAAATATCTAATTTTTGGATTTGAACTGTCCTTAGAAGCGAGGCACACGAAATCCTCGCACGTCCGCTCAGGCAGGGCACATGCTAATACGCACCCAAAGAAACTAAGTTATCACTGGTTGATCCGCACCATCATTAAATGTCTCTTAAATTTAAACAAAGTGCTTCAATTGAACTCCCGTCTCCCGTTTTGACGATAATAATACATACATTAGGCCTATGCTGTTCAGAAAACTTCGAAGAAAGATGAATTTCGCTTGGATAGTCGTCGAATATCAGTGGTATCATGGATGCCAACTTGATGAAGGATGGACGGAGAGATCGACCCAGCAACCAATCAAGTAGGATAAAGTTAGTAGGTTCTGCTTGTGGTTCTGTCTATCCATCCATTCGTTTGTCTGCCAGTGGCGCTACCTCTATATTGGACCTTCAATGTCAACATATCAGAGATGTAGGCTTCTATTCTGTGTAGAAGCAGCACCCCAAGGAGACTCGGAAGGTTACTTTATCTATTTGCTAGGCCTTCGGGACGTCTGTCTTTCGTGCCCACTTTGATTCCTTCCAACTTCACACTCTTACTTATCTTTCTTTCATTTGTTCTTCCTCCTCTTTCCCGACTTTGTGTTTCACTTTCCATGCGCTTTGATTGTGTGTGGGAACACCTTCGTGCATGGGTTCTACGTTTCTATCGACAGACTATATGTCCCTTTCTTCTTCGTCTGTGAGCTTGCCTTTGTTGTCGAAACGGAGGCTTAAATTTCTTGATTATAATAACTACGGTCGCTGGAACCTGTGAAAATTCTACAGAACAAATTATTGTTCTTCAGTGATGATCGATGCCCTTGGACCCGTATCATGCATACGTACGAAGGGTGAAAATGTTCCAAGTCAGGCAGCGAATCTTCTACCTAAGACCTGCGAGCTGAGTAGCAGCTTTAGTTGAACTTGCTCTTCTTCTATTGATCTCTTCCCAGCTCTTATCAAGGATAGGTAGCTCATGGATGATCTACTTTTCCACCCTATCTAATACTGATGAAAGCGTCATGGTCGTACTAACTAGACCTAACAGAGGAACAAGCCAAGAAGAAATATATGGATAATAATAATACTGTAATAAAAAAACAATAATGTGCTATTGCTGCAAGAAATGCAAGTACTTATGTTCTAGATGAAGTAAATGAAACTATCGGTGATCAAAGATGGCCTTTACTTCTTTGTAGGAAAGATATTGCGAGATTTCGAGGCATGAACGTTTGCAATATACTATTTGTGGCGGCCACGGACTTCTCCGTTGCCGCAAACGACAACATTGCGTTAATTGGGTTTATTATTCCTGACGAATGGATCGTAATATTGAATATACTTATAGTGAAATCAATCCAGACTGAAAACCAACTATAAAAACTGTGTGCAAAGACTTCATAAATGAAATTAGCGCTGCATGAAAGCATAATTTTAGACTTCCATGACCTAGATACAGTACCTACCTATAACAAAAAATCAGTGCTGGTTGAGGACGGGCTTTTAGAACTCGGCAGAGGCTTGATACAATCAGTGTTGATTAAAAAGAGACTTTTAGAACATTGCAAACTTTGAATAAGACCAGTGCTGGCTGAAAAAATACTTTTAGAACTTTTGTAGATAACAACAAAATTATGATGAAATCAAATATTTATTTGAAATATCTGATAGCTCTTACATTCATCCGAGCAACTCCCTCCTCCTCCTTCACATCGGCGGCCAGCACGCGTTCGTTAATGCATGTGATTAGTCTCACGCAATCGTCCAAATGCTCCTGAGAACGTACGCCTCTTATACCTAATTGTACCACTGTACGAGCTCATTTCTTCGCTCTGTTTCCTCCAGTGCTAGGTACTGTTTGTGGCCTCCCGTTTCTCCTGATGTGTGTTTGTGTGGTTTCCCCTCGTTATTGTATAAACGCATTATAAGATTATTACCGCCACATAGACAGTTATCATCCTATCGAATTCACTTCTAAGATGGGGCTTATAATCTATCATCGTTGAATGCTTTCATAAGATTTTTATGAGAATCATCTAAAGCAAATGCCTTCGAAAATATGTTTA
>LQNS02007217.1:3340476-3353835 GCA_001587735.2 Parhyale hawaiensis
CTTGATATATTCCAGTTCCTGATCAGAAACCTCACGACGGACATCCTGTACGTGGTGAAGGTGCGCGGTGGCACCTACTCTCGCTTCTACAGCAAAAATAACCTCACCTACAAGGTAAGGTTATGGTCGCCAGATAGGGACTTTGATTTGGATACGCTGCTTTTGTGTTGAATGAGAGCGCCCTCAGGGGTCGTATTCTGGCATCACTCGCTCAACGGCTGTCCCGAGTGCCTTCTCTGCGGTAATGTTGCAGCTGATCGCTGTTTCTGCTGAGAAGGTTGGTCCGTTAGCGACCCATCTCATGGAACTCCTACCTGCTCTCGTGTTGGTGGCCACTTAAAAGACCCTCCGCACAGGTGTTTCTTTCTTCTGTCTTCTTTTTTCGTCTCAAGGCGACATGCGGCGTGGATGAACTAATTCGTTCAGCCGTGCCGCTCGGAATCTAAAAAAGGCATTGTGACGTATTTCTCGGCTAGTAGTAGGCAGCGCTCTCGGCCAAGTTTGAGACAAGTAGAGAGTGGGGCATAAATACATGCTGTTACAAAATAAAACTCAGATTTATCCTAACTAAAAAATGAATTTAGTAGTCCAATTACAGAAAATGATTAGCAAATACTGAAGGAACAGTATGGTAGAAGTATTCTTCAAAATGCTTCCCTTGAACTTTCACTACACTATGAAGTCGTTTGGGGAAATCATATAGGCTATGGCAGAACGAGCAACATCTGAGGGTAGTTTCTCCCAGCATTTGTTCAATTTTATCTTGAAAGCTTCAATATCTTGGCAATGAGTAAAGCAAAAGCAGGCTTCACTCTCCAGGAGTCACCACAAAGGATAATCAAAAGCGTTGAGATCAGGTGATGAGGGAGGCCATTCTTCTTTGCTAATCCCAGAGGAAAATTTCCACTAGTTTTTGTCCCTTGATGGGTCAAGATTAACAAACAACGTTACATTGAGGACATTCTTAGAATTGCACTGATTCCATGCTGTAATTCTCTGTGTGGTGATGACTTTTGGACTCCCCAACAAGATGAGGCGACAAGCCAGACAGCTCGAGTAACACAGCAGCGGTGTAGAGACAACTGTCCGTCCTGCAAAGAATGGCCTCCCTCATCACCTGATCTTAACGCTTTTGATTATCCTTTGTGGTGACTCCTGGAGAGTGAAGCCTGCTCTACTCTTGCCAAAATATTGAAGCTTTTAAGATAAAACTGAAGAAATGCTGAGAGAAAATACCCTTAGATGCTGAGCGTACTGCTATCGATCATTTCCCCTCAAGACTTCGTAGTGTAGTGAAGGCTCGAGGGCATTTTGAATAATACTTGAACCATATTGTTCCGTGAGTATATGCTAAATATTTTCTGTAATGGCAGTGCCAAATAAATTTTTTGGTTTGAATCATCGTGAGTTTTATTTTGTAACGGTATTTATGCCTCACCCTGCGTAAAACTCACCTAGTGAGTTTAACTAGAAATGCCGAGTACAACTGCAGCCCACCGCTAACATAGCGCCTTCGTGTCCGATGCTGCGGCGGTTAAACTTGGACTTTATTAGTCATAACGGTTTGATTGAGAGTTATCATCTTCTTCTTTGTCTTCTTCTTCTTCTTCTATAGAAAGGTTACGAGAAAGGTTGACGTCACCTTGCTGCTGCCTTCTGGTGATTGGTTCAGGTTTCGAGAAATTAGCTACTTGGGTAATGAATGTCTTGGCCCAATTACCATCAACGATTTTAATGTCTTTTATTTATGTTTCTTCGTAAGTTTTCTTAATGGTAGCTCGTGTTAATCCAGCTATCAATTATTTAAGAAAAAAAATAAGATTGTCCTGTATCGGTTATCACCTAGGAAATGTACGTTTTTATCCAGCTCTGATGAGATTTCTATTGGGGAAGCATTCTCGAGGTCGCCGATAACTAAAGGTAGCCCTAATTAGCCAGACAGCGCAGCGCTGCCTCGCTACAAAGGCCTGTCCCCCCGTAATGATACAATAGAACAAAGAACCCTCGTAGCAAATTGTCGCAGCCTGGTGAAAATTAAATTAAACGCTCCAGATTATAACAGATGTTCAAAATTAACAATTCATGAACATTGGGATTGTTGGGGACTTGCATGGATAACCTTTAACTCAAACTAATTTCCGACTCCTTGGTCTCAAAAAATATCTGCCTCCGACTCTGCTAAACGATAGTGTTGAAATCTGTAGATGTAGATACCATTTGGCTCCGCTGAGTATAGCTAATCGGTCCGTAACACCATTGCTATGTTTGCTTTAATTACGATCTATTTTATAACGAGATATCCTCGGCTGCGTAAGATAGCGATTGGCTTGTAGCTGTACTGGGTATTTTAAAGAAATTGTTCCAAAATTACAAACGAAAAGTGAATTCAAACACAATAAATTTAGCTACCAATTTTTATCGAACCAAAAGACTCGAAAGTCACAAAAGTTGTAGGCAATGTTTGAAGATTTTTAGATCGTCAAGAATGACAAGTTCCAGACTTCCATTAAGAAACTCTCTTAGAGTGTAACCACTGCCCTGCACTCCAGAAGTTTGTAATTTTTTTGAGGCTGGGAGTCTGAGTCAGAAACTGGCTAAGACCAAGAGTCGGAGCCGGACTTTACCATCTGACTCCGTAACTCAGAATTAATATAATAACAAGGAGCAATTTGTGATATTGGATACAATTGTTCGGGGGGTCCTCTGGTCAGTCCGTTAGTGAGGCCGCCTGGGCGCCGGTCCGGGCAGAGTGCCAATACTCTCCACCTCCCCACCCCCTCTTTCACCTTTTTCTTCTTCTGTTTCCCGTCCTTACTCGTATTTCCGTCGAAACACACATTTCCGGCGTTACTTACATTTCCATCGTTATATATTCCTACATTATACATAACTAGCTTTTATGCCAGTTTAGTCATTACTGATACAGGTAACTACCGTAATTTAACTTTACTGCTTCTTACTAGTATCACAGATTCCTTTTGTTCCATTTGCTCCTGCAGTGGGATTTTTCTCGTAATCTATGTTGTTTTTTCTACCATTGTCTTCCTCTTCTTTTTTCTGTGATCTCTTCTAATTAATTTGATCTTTTCTTTATTGTTTTTTTTTCTAAATTCTTTCAATTTTATCAAATTTTTATCATCTCTTCCTTTTTGTTTAATGCTCTTATGTCATATTTCTCTCTTCCATTCCTTCCTTCATTTTTTCTATTTCGTTTCATCCTTTATTTTTGCTATTTTCCCCAATCGTTTCTCTTTCCCTCTAACGGAACTTCAGACTCTCCAACCCTGACCTTCCATCTCTATTAGCCACTTACCGCCGGTCCCGCACCATTTGTAGAACTCGTACAATTGCGCACTGATGACCACCATTCAATCACTTGGCCTACTGCCCACTCCAACGTGCCGCCTTGCTGTCTACTGCACCTACGTAGCTACTCCTCACCACCACCACACGCGTCTACGCCGTGTCCGTCTCTCTACTAAAGACTATCGGCGAGCAGCTTGCGCCGATTTAGGATTTTCATGTGGGGCGTCACTACCGCTATTATGCGTTAGACAATCACCGCTTGCATTTTGACTGTCACCATATATTGAAGTCAATTTAAAGATGACATTCACAATATAATTATATTGATAGAACTGCCCTAATTTAGCTACGATAATTAATGATAGACAGTGGCAAAGGCGGCAAGCATTTGCTTACTCTGAAATGCGGGACTTGGTGAACGTAACTACAAATATTTTTTTATGAAGTCTGCCGTCACTTGGCTTTTTTGTAACTTGAATAGTCGTAACTTTTTTGCTCACTGCATGTCGGTCGCAAAATTTGTGGCTTCGGATAGTGGAAGGTCCAACATCGACTCCTAGGGAGGGGTATTGGGTGTCTTGAGCACTGACTTAGACCGTTGCAAAAGCCTTTGACCCCAAAGCTTTCGTTGTCACCATTTGATATTTAGTGTAATTCAAACCAAGAATACTAAACTGAGGCAACTGTCTAATTCAAACCTTACTATCTTATCTAATCTACAGGGCCCCACGTCGGACCCAGTCAAGATCCTGCTGTACCCCAACTGCCACGAGGCGCCTTCATCAATATTTGGCGGACCGGCCGGGTCTTTCGTCGGCCTGGAGCTCAGCAGCGGCATCCTCGCAGGGGCGATCTGCGCTGCCTTCGCCCTCTGCCTCATCCTCATTGCTACGCTCATCTGCAGGTGAGTGCTGCTGGTCGTATACTGTATGAGCTTGGCGTATGTTGCGCTGTGTTGGATATTTGCCTTAGGTAGTACTTCGGGTCGTCTCTCTTTCGTGCCCACTTCACTTTCATAGCCTTCTTCTTGCTCAACTTCCCGTACCCATGCTCGTTTGTGCAGTTAGGAAACAGCTCTGTGCGTAGATTCTACATACCCAGCTGAAAATTTTGGGTGGCAGAAGCGCGGCGTACGGTGTGCACCTGGTCGCGATTTTGACGGGGCATCCGTGCGGCTCCTGTGCTGCTCGGTCGCTATGCGCGTTTTGGGGCCGGCACGGGCGACCTCGTTCCGAGCATAAATCCCCCATACAGGGCGCGCTTGCCCGACCGTGTTCCGCGGATATTCCACGTGTTGGCCAAAATAGCAGTATACATACTGCTACTTCTGCGGAGGCGTGGCATATCCGTGGAACTCGGTCGGGCAAGCGCGCCCCGTTTGGGTATTTATGCTCGGAACGAGGTCAATCGTGCCTTCCCCAAAACGCGCACAGCGACCGAGCAGCACCCGAGCCTCACCGATGCCCCGCTCAAAATCGCGAGCTGCGGCGGTCATGGGCAGACCATACGCCACCGTAGTTCCATCGAAAATTTTTAATTGGGTACTAACTTTATGTCATTGTGAAGCATCGCCACACCGTGTGTAGGGAGGTTTAAATAGACATATAATCCAATTCGCGACCACATTTATTGAGCGGCCCACTCAAATACCAAATAAATACTGTGGAACCTCGACTTACGAACGTCTCCAGTCACTCACGAATCAGTCTATGTATAGAAAGAAATTTGGAACAAAAATTGAATCGGTGCATGATCAAGGCTTCCGGGCACGAACGCGCCGAGACGTTTGCACGTATGAACTTCGAGCCGCGCTTCCTGCCAGTCGTCGAGTTCTATAGTCAGACCAGCGTAAGCAGTCCTTTAAAGGTGGCGCTGAATTGAACGCAGCAGTGCCAAATCTAATCTATTAGCTAATGCATTTTGAGTTTTCGAATATAAATATAATGTTATCGATTGAGACACGTTATACCACGCGCTCAAGTGAGATTTGGCAAAGTTGCTTTGCGTTCTTAGCCACGCCTATCGGACTCCTTACGCTGGTTTGACTATATTAGCGTGGCGGTTCAATTGGAAGCGACAGCACAGCCGCATATTCACTACAAAAACCAGTGAAATGCTTGTTTTTCGCTGGCTGGTGATGCGGTCACGTCAGCTCTGTATTGACGTCTGTTTACAAATGTAATGTACTCTCGGTACATCTATAAAGATAATCAAGAGTAACATCATGGCTAACGATAGAGGAAAGCTGTTAGAGCAATTAAATTCAAGATGAATGAACACAACGTCCGGTGTGCAATGAAAATAATAATGATAATAAACTTTATTAAATACTCATGGAGGCATTGTAATAGTCATAAAATACATGGTACCCGAGAGAATATATCTTTTTTCTAGGTTACAAACAAAAGGACATGTGGCAGTGGTTTTACATTCTAGACTACATTACGCCCCATTGCTTGGCCTCCGTCAGGCAACATTACGCGCTGCCATAATACATAGATACATATTAGATCGTTCGTAACCAGAGCCATTACGAATGACTCTTATGAACGAGTTGTTGGAGTTTTCAATCCTGTTTTTTTAGGCTCAAGGCACATTTCCTGGTCCTGACTTTGAGACAATCAAATGTACTTTCGAGCAAATATCAGACCTTGGTACATTTATTAATATGCGGAACGTGTAGTTATAAGCAACGCGCAGGCACTCGATAAATTTATTTTTAAAGTTATATATACTAAAGTGAGTCACAGTCTGGGAGTAACAATAGGTTCGGCGCAGCTGGCACTTGATTTCTTCAGAGCAGTGTCAAGTTTCCGGATTAACGTGTCACTAACTCCATGTAGCTACCTTTTGCGTTTCTTTTTCTATCCTATGATCGTCACGTAGATTGTCAGTCATTTTGTGGTCCAGTTAGAGAAGCTGTTTACGTACTTAAGCTCTACACCATTAAGAACAGAAGGTTTATGACCGGGCAGGCTTCTGCTCCTTGGCCTAATATACATACATGCTGTTTTACTGTATGATACTCAATACAAAGTTGCCAGATACCGTCATTCGAGAACACTAACGTGTCTCCCAAATTCTGTTGACAAAAACTAGATCCCTGAAAGAAAATGCTAAAATAAGATATCTGTGTACAATTATCATCGCGGACATCATTTTCAAACGCACCTCGATGTGATTTTGTGCGTGAAACTCTGTACTAAAATGCGACCGACATTCGTGTACGGCGAGCACACAAATTGGTAGCGAGAGTCGTGCTCCAGCCATCCAAGGTAACCGCACTTCAACGTTTCGCTGTTCGTGCTCCATCCTGTGCAGTGTTAGGCCTTTAGTCGTTGTCTGTCCGTTGCCGTGTGTACACTTACGCTTGTGTGCGTCTCAGTCGTCTTCGTGTTTCCTTCTTTCCTATTAGCTAGCCCTTATCATGTCTTCCCGGCAAGTGAAGAGAGTTAGTAATGGTGATGTTGGTAGTGCTAAGAAGTTCAAGCGCGTCTCAGTAGATGTGAAGAAAGAAATTGTTGAAACGTATGAGGGTGAAATGCGTGTTCGTGAACTCAACCAGCCGTACAACATGGCGAAATCAGCCGTCGGTACCGTCCTGAGGAATGAAGACGCATTCAAATTTTCAGATATGGCTAAAGGAGGCACGGTCTTAACCAAGCAAAGGTCACAAGTAGCGGCAGAAGTAGAAAGCTGTTGTTAGTATGGATATATGAAATACAGCTTACTGGAGATATCTTTAAATCATTGAATTTTTTACGAGACGTAGGCTTATTACTTACAAAGAGTTAGTGTGTTAGGTTGTGAACTTATTTAAATTGTATGACTTCACATTTTAAAACCGAAGTTGGTGGATATGAGTGCATGCGAGAACAGTACCAGCACTGTCGTTCTTTGTCTTTGATGCAGTTCGTGAGGCGAGGTTCCACGTGTAAGTCCAATGGCTATGGACGAAACATTTCACTACTATTGTTAGCTACTTTCATATTAATTTATTGAACTCAGACAATAAGTAAACGGTTAGTGATGATACAAGAAATGTGTATATCATCAAGAAGCTCAAACTGCAAGATATTTGTCCGCGCTCATTGAATTTTATGGCACCAAAATAACTTAAAATTGTTCATGATTAATTTTGACTTTTATTAGTGACCATTGCTGCTGAATGTGTTTTTTTAAATTATGATTTCCTTGCGTCTCCATAAACAGTTTTTTCTGTTGAGTTTGCTATGTTAGAAAAGATATGTATTGACGACGTTTCATCTAGCATCCGTAGAGCATATCTGTTTGGTAGAGGTGTGAGCCATCATGCATAATGTATTTACTGCGTGTCTACTCTAACCTTTATTTCATGTGCACTAACAGGCAGGTGCTGCATGCCTTTTCTCGGTGCTTATTCATTTGTGGTTACCCTACTCATACCAGTAATACATTACAGGCGGTTCTTCAATGGCTCCTACTATTATCTGGACGAGCCCACGAAAAATCCACCAGTGCTGCTGAGCACCGAGTGGGAAAATGAGACCGGAGGGGACGGTGCCTACGGTCCCGTCGCTGTGCAGGATTTTGCTCAGGTGGGTGATTGGTGTTTGTCTCTGATTATCAGTTGGGACGGTGGTAGTACTTGTTGTAGTTTGTCTCTGATTATCAGCTGGGACGTTGGTAGTACTTGTAGTTTGTCTCTGATTATCAGCTGGGACGGTGGTAGTACTTGTTGTAGTTTCTCGATGATTATCGGTAGGGACGGTGGCTACTGTGTCTTCGAACACAATGCAGCTGTTGTTATTTAGGTTTAGGTAAACAAAATTTTAGCTCTAAGTGCTTCATCATCTTTGCTTTGGAGCTCTGGAATCTCATAGCACCAGATAGGCTGCAACCCTTTCGGTTGTGCATGGGAAGTACGAGATGGCTGTCCTCGACTCTTCAAAGTCACATGATGGGCCACAGGTCTGTCCTGTATTGTGGATAGCAGCGCTCCCAGGGGAATTTCATTGGTTATCTCAGCCTTAGCTTGGTATTCTGGACGTCTCACTTCGTGCCCACGTGATTTTTTTTATTTTACACTTCTTCTCCGGCTTGGCTTGCCCATGCTCGTTGATCCTGTGTTATTAACCTCGTGTTCGGATTTCACGTTTCTCTCGACAAACTGTTTATTTCTTCCTCACTTTTAGTGACGAATGATAAGTTAAAACTTCGACGTAACTTATTTTTTAATTTGTTAATTCAGCTGATTAGCGAGGGCTTTTCCTTGTTAGATGTTTGATTCGGTTTCAAACGGCCTTACGGAGCTGATTATGTTTGAGAACAGAGACACTGCGCAAGTGCAGGCGCCAACGTCACGGGTTGTCGGTGATTCTCTTAGATTGTCAGCGGTGGCTGATTTGACACGAGAGCGCCGTTGTAGGGTAGCTATATTACACACATTCTAGCCCTAGTGTTAATGGTCGTAATAGTAGGATCCGGGACTCTATTAGGCTAAATGGTGCTTTTTTTGTAAACCTATGTAATACTGTCATCCTCCTTGTATCCATTGTTGAGTTCCCTGCGTACCGGGACTACTTATTATTGTGTTTTATTCTCCACAGATAGTATAATGATGTACCTAGAATTGTTACGGTAGCTCCTCTGGATAAACCTATTACCTACTGTAATGGTGACAGAGTTCTTACTCACGATTTTATTATCAATACTGTACCTACGAGACAATGGTTCACTACCTACCTGCAGAGATAGAGATCAAAATAGAAAGTGGTGGGCGTAACCTGATGACTATGGTAGATGATGGAAATGGGGTAGAAAAGCACGATCTAGAACTAGCATTTATGAGGCATGGTGTGGATTGATGATAATAAGGCTTCTGTTTGCTGTGCAGCACGTACAGCGACTACATGCTGACGGAGACATCGGTTTCTCTAAGGAATATGAAGCCATCCAGGCCGCGTCAACCCAAGAATCACTGTCCGCTGAACACTCCCACCACCCTGATAACAAACAGAAAAACCGATACCTCAATATTGTTGCCTGTGAGTACCGTGCTTTGCCCTACTAATGAGGTGCTTTTTTATGATACCATAGACTCTGAAGCTTTTTTGTGTAATATTTCATTTTTTTGCCATTAAAGTTTTTTTGGTTAGTGACGGCACTGTTCACTACGCTGTTACCGGCGATTCCTTCCTGTTAATATTGACGTCACTGGTACGGGTCTTGGAGCAGCATTTGTATTTCATACAGTGGTGACCTAGACCTACTACTGTGTCTTGTATAGCTACGTACTAATTTCCAGTACTACAGCACTTCAGCAAGCTGATGTAAAAAAATTCTAACGTTACGCTTCCTGACCAGCTGTATTGACGTAGGTACCTCGTGAGCAAGTCCTTTTGAAAACGAAGTGCAATTGATCACGTGAAAGCCAACCCTAAAACAACGCAATTGTAATTATCATAGGAATCTAATGCATTTTATTCCTCTGCAGACGACCACTCGCGGGTACCACTCCGACCACTGCCGGGCCAGTCTAAACGGTCGTCGGTGCTCGAATACGTCAACGCCAACTACATCGACGGTTACGACAAGGCGAGGGCCTACATAGGCACCCAGGGGCCCTTGCCCTCTACGTTCGACACCTTCTGGCGCATGGTATGGGAGCAGCGCGTCTCTATAATTGTTATGATCACCAACCTGGTGGAGAGAGGCAGGGTAAGTCACCTCAGTAGTTAACTCCGTTTTTCTTCACCCTGACGAAGTTACCCTAAGCATTGTAGTAATTGTTTCTTTCTCTCCCCCCGAGTTCTGTGAATGAAGTTAACCCTAATTTGTATGGTTTGGTGCATATGGATCCATGGAAAGTTGGTTTTCTTGCAGTACGGTAGTTTTCGTGCGTCTTGAAGCATTTGTGCCTAAAGGTTTTAAACTAATATATTTGACTTTCATTCGTGTGGAAGTTGGCTAGTTGATGTGCGTATTGTGGAAAGAAAGCGAGCTGGATCAAATGCGTCCAGTTTTCCTCCTCTTTCCAGTTTGAAGGTACCCATGCGCGGTGACATAGTGTGGGAACAACCCCGTGCATGGGTTCCATAGTGCTCTTGGTATACTGCATGTGTGTCCGTAATTTCTCACTTTGGGTTACAGTTTACGCTGTGGGTAGGAGGGATAAAACTCGGACAGTTCCCGTAAATGAGTTTAGCTGTGGGAGTTGACCATTGAATTGAATCTGTTGATAATGTCAACAATTTTAAGCCTCTCACCGCGTCTCCCTCCATGGTTGACGGGAATTGGTCCTCTTTAGGAGGGTTCGTCTGACAATATGAGAATACAGTTCAACCCATTTGTTAAAGTACAGCTGTCTCTGCAACGTTTTTTTTTTTTTTTGTTTAGTGGGAAAGTTGGTGGCTTTTTTCTGTCAGACGGGAAGTGTGAAGTGACTGGCAACTATATTCTAACTCGTTTCAGATGTCATGAAACAGTTCCGGAATATCAATAGCACTAGAGAATACATTATGTACGTAAATGCACAATATATTATATTCAGAAGAAAGGAATAATTTTTATATTCCCACAGCATGGGTATTGATGGTGCTCATTTTCAGTGATACAAACAGGTGCATGGTTTTTGCAACCTTTAATTACATTTGGCACACATTTAGCCCATGGGACCCCATTATTATTAAATCACACGAGACTGGCGACGTGGGAATGGAGAAATTCCATAAGGTTGACAAACCCCCACGCAACCAGTCCAGCGAGTGAAAAAAAAACAGAAAGAGAAGATCCGAGATCACAAAATAGCTCTGTGTACAGATCGTTTAAAGCTGCCTATACCCGCACCAGCAAAGACAGAGCCATCAAGACCATTCCAAACATCGACACACGATGGAAAAAACGAACGAGAATATATACTGACCCCTACGGCACCGTAACTGTTCCAAGGCATACTCTTGAAGAGCACCAGTGCGCCGCGTATACTTCACCCTCACCCATAGGTTACCTTTGTTTTAGCTATGCTGGCGAGACGTTTTGCATCCCTGCTCTCTTTGTTTCCTCCCCTTTCCATACTCCTGCTGATCACTTGCTTTCCTGATCTTCCTCTTCTCTCCTGACTTGCTGTACCCACCTGCATTGATGCAGTGTGGGCACGCCCTGGTGCATGGGGTACATATTTCTATGAGAATACTCAGTGCTCCTTATTGTTTCCTTCCTTTGGTCGTCGTTGTGGTGAGAAAGGAAGACTCGAGTATTTCAGTACAATGATGATAATAATAATGTGTGGTATCTGTCAGCAGTAACGAGATTGATTCATTGAACGTGCGAAAAAGTTTTCTACCACCGATTTTTGGTGCAAATCTTTGGTCTCTTAGAGGAGAGTATTTGTTCGAGGATGCTTACAACACCCGTGCCAGTATAGTACCTCCTGACGCTATTGCGCTGGAATATTGTCATTGGACAATAGCTTCCAAGTTGTCGCCCTTTCATAGGAGCTTGTGATATCTGCCTATGGAGTAGTTAACAACCACAGCGGTATTGTCTCATCTTACAGTGTAAAGGTTCAGTTAGTTTCTTTCTAACACGGTTGTGGAGTCGAAGTCGACAAATTTTCAGGGCTGGGAGTCGAAGTAGGGAACGGGCTACCACCAGGAATCGGAGTCTGATAATATTAATCCAATTCTGCTGCCCTGTATTCTAGTAGCATACCGATTGCCCACAAGTTCAACTCTATGTTAGGGTCAACCGTATGGTAGGGTTAAGTGACGATGCGACCACGAAAGGAAAGGGGGCCGTCACCGGCCGATAACCTGGAAGATCTTCTGCCAACATCTGTCAGTGATCCTACCATGGGATCATCAATTACAGTATTTATAGTGCGAAAATAATGCAACTGTTAAATATTGTTTACAGAACTTGTTCAATTCTATGGCTAACTGTTCCGGTTAAATTGTTTAAATGTATAGGTATCTAATTGTTTTTAGTTAGGCGTCTGCTATGAATATAGAAATACTACAAGTTAACAACAAGAAAACCTCCATTTTTGGAGCATTTTCAATAATTACTTATGTGAGAAAAGGGGGTTTGACTTCACAATACATTGCTGAAGCTACGAATGAATGTGGCAAAAGTGCTCACCCATTGTAATTTACGTAAATAGAACGACTGTACTTTAATAAAAATTACTATCCTTTGGTAAATTATAAAATTGAAAAAGTCGACACGAACTAATTAAAACTTGACGTTTCGGGATACTTCTCCCATTTTCAAAAACCTAATAAGATCTTTAATGGATACCTAACAAATTTTTTTTTATTTATTTAAGGAGACCTAAGTTGTGGTGTTAGTAGGGTTTAGCCCTCTAGCTCCCACCCTGCTAACACCACAACTTATGTCTCCTTAAATAAATAAAAAAAAATTTTTGTTAGGTATCCATTAAAGATTTTATTAGGTTTTTGAAAATGGGAGAAGTATCCCGAAACGTCAAGTTTTAATTAGTTCGTGTCGACTTTTTCAATTTTATACTTTAATAAAAGTTCACGCATGTTTCCAAAATGGAAAGGTTGGCGAACTGGAAAATTTTTTGGCATTCTAGCAAGATACCTACAGAACTTCAGTTATAGACCCACATCAATCCTACGGAGTTAGTCGAAATTTTCGGGAGCCATAGTCGGAAACTGGTTGAACCCAGGAGTAGAAGTCGGTGAAAATGGCCCTATTTTCTTCCTGTTTTGGCACGATTTCCTTACAATAATTTCTATTAGGGAGCGTCTCATTCCGAGTTACAATACGTGCGTGTTATTGTACATTGCGTTAGGTTCGCCCATCCTATGTTATGGGGAGTAGCGCCCCCAGGGGGTTTGAGTAGGTTACCTTAGCCATTAGCTAGGCCATCGGGACGTCTGTCTTTCGTGCCCACTTTACTTCCTTCCACTTTCATACTCCTACTTATCTTACTGTTATCTGTTCTTCCTCTTCTTTCCCGACTTGCTGTTCCCATGCGCGTTGATCCTGTGTGGGAACACCTTCGTGCATGGGTTCCCCGTTTTTCTATCGACATACTATATGTCC
>LQNS02007217.1:3418869-3444270 GCA_001587735.2 Parhyale hawaiensis
ACCATCGACAACAGCAGACACGCAGCATTGCAGTTCAGGGTCACAGAAGACAGTGTGATGCACGGCATTGCAGGATATTTTGAGGCGACACTCTACAAAAACGTTAAATTGAGCATTCGACCAGAGACCCACTCCCCTGGCATGTTCTCCTGGTTCCCCATGCTCTTCCCAATCAAAGTAAGTGCATCAGTTTCTTTCCGCGCATATATACTTGGTGCTTCTTCCGTTTTCCTGCTCCTATTGGCAGTTTTTGTTTTAGTTTCTTTCTCTTTCCCATTTTAGGACTTAATCACTTTCCCTGTATGGAATCTGCCCTGGAGAATTCTTGTGTACCTTAGTTTTAAGAGTAAGCCTGTGGAACCTATTTATACTCATGTCCACTCTGTTTCTTTGCTCCTTTTTTTTTTACTTCTTCCAACATTCTAAGTTCTGTTTTTCCTCTCGTTTTCTTGTTAACATTCTTTTTCCATGCTACACTTATAACGGAAATAATAGCTTTAGTACAAAATTGACCCTATCTCATTTTGCGCTATCAAATTTTCATGAAACTTGCTGGGAAATCGTGACATCTTATGGCAACACTGTTGAGTTTTTCATTTTATTGTGTCTCCTGATTGACAAATCTTTGCATTTTTTTCTCTTTTTAGGGTGAACGACTATAATATCTCCTTGTATATTCTGCTAAAATGGGACGTGGAAAAGCTCTAACTAAGGAGGAGAAAGAAATTATCAATGAAACCGCTAAAGGCACCTCTCCTGATGTTATTGCAATAGGACGCCGTGTTGACACAGTGACAAGATTCTTGAAGGACCCTTCACCACAGAAAATAAGATCAGATACTGGGCATTCAAGGACTGTTACTGATAGAGACATGAGAAATGTGGTTCGTCAGCTACGTTAAAGACTCGGGCAAACAAATAAATGAATTTTTACCGCTTCTGGGCTTCCTGAAGTGCCTAAAACCACAAGAAGGGACATCCTTCGCTCCTTTGCTTCTGTCAAATCCCCTCTGAAATTGCCTCCTTTCACCCCAAGACATAAAATTTTAAGGATGGAATGGGCAGAGAAATACATGAAGATCAACATGAATCATGTTCTTTTCACTGACTAAACCCGGGCAATCCTTGATGGACATGATGTGGAGAGTAAATGTTGGGTGCTACCTGAAAGTGAGTGTCATCAACGCATAAAACATCAACAGCAGGGTGGTGGTGTTATGATATGGGCTGTTATCATAGGGGATCGACTTGTAGGTCCGGTTAGAGCACCTGATGGCGTGAAAATTAATCTGCATCATATTGTGGCATGTTAAAGGACGCCTTGGTCCCATGGCTGGATGACATACCCCTTTCTTTGCATCGAAACTTGATTTTCATGCATGATAATGCGCCTTCTCACTCTGCCCGTACTACCACAACATTTCTGGACTCTTTGGGGTTCCATGGAGAGAAACTGATGGTTTGACTCCCGTGCTCACCTGATCTAAACCCAATTGAAAACTTCTGGGCAATTCTGAAAAGGAAATTGAAGCAGGTGGAAGGCAGTAGAACTCCGAATCTGTCTTGTAGGATGCTGTTGCTACAGCAGCAAGGGCAGTTCCACCGTCTTCAATAAACTAATTGGCTGAATGGATTTAAGGATTATTGAAGTTATTAAAAGTCATGGGGGTCATGTTGGCCAATAAGACTTTTTTCAGTGTTAACTTTTGAATAATGATTTCTTGTTTAATACATATTTTCCTTATTTGTGCTGTTCATTTTTGCCGTATTGGTTATGTAAAACTGTGAATATTTTGTTTTTTTTAAGTCAAAATGCTATTACCACCGTTCAGTCAAGTTAGAGTAAAATTGACAAAAAACATAAGTTTTCTAGAACCAGCACGATTAGGCCTAGTCATTTGAAAATTTACAGACGCTATAAGTATCACAAGCTTAACTTTCTATGAAATTTTCACTGAAATTTATCGCCAAATAATCGAGATGTGGTCAATTCTGCGATAAAGCTGTTGTCTCCGTTCTAAGTGTAGTGTCTTCCATGCACTATTTCCCTGCGCACTAATTTTTTTCCTCTCATTTATGATCGCCATTGCAGCTTTCACCCCTGACTGTGTGGTTATCCAAGTATGATCCGTACTTACATAGTGTTGTTCTCATGAGAAAGGAAGAAATAAAGGTTTGGCCCTTACTCTTGCGTTTTCCGTATGAATAACACATCTAGGTACTTATCGTATATGGTAATCCATAAAATGTGAAGGTAAAATCTGATTTAAATCATGAAGGGCATGTTCGATTCGCCTTCTTTGGTCGTGGTAATGTAATATGATTAACTTTATCACTGTTCAGAATTTCAGACTTGCGGTCCTCTGGTCGTTGTGGATCGAGTTTCCGGTGTTAATCGTAAGCCGATTGCACTGAAACGGCCTTACAATTTCTGTTACAAGCCTGATTAGTTTGCGATTAATACTTGAAATGCTATCAGATGTGGCCAAGCTAATTTTCAATAAAAATACCAGGTATGATTAAGTTGATTAGATGGGATTATTTTCTTCGAAGAGAGTGAATAATACCAGGCTTTTACAATTTTTTGCACGCCACCGTTGACGTGTGTTGAAGCTATCCCAACGGGACCGAGTCAGTGCTCCTAGCCCAGCTCTCCTGAACTGGCGTTAGCTCTCGTTGTAGCACTAACCGTGATACTTGATGTTACTCCTACAGGCTTATAATATATTTTCTACTGAAATGTTGCTAGGTAATATAATATTGCTACTTGATGCAGAAATATAACATAATAATGCTTTTTCTACAGGAATATACCTAATATGAAGTATTTTCTACGAGAATATAATATCTATATATAATGAATAATGCCATTTTCTACATTTACAGGAACCGATACATGCTCGCGCCGGTGAGATGATCGAAATCCATTTCTGGCGCTGCGTGAACAAGAAGAACGTATGGTACGAGTGGTGTGTCACGGACCCTCTCACCTCTGCTGTACATAATCCTAACGGCAGGGCCTACACTATAGGATTGTAGTGCTTTATATACCCAATTATTGCAACACTTGAAATGGTGATATTTTTAATTAATTACGGTCATACTCCGGTTCAGCGAGGGGGTTTCATGCATTCCTAAACTGACTTTCAGCCACGGTTTCCGATGCATGAATTAAAAGGGGAAAATGATGGCACGTTACTTACGGTTTTAGGAATACAAACAAACTGACAGGTTGTATGAACCTAGTCAGAACTCATGAAGTTAGAGCCCAATGGTAACACATGTGGTGTCCGCGTCGCAACTCACCCCAATAGGTACCTACCTACTACTACGCTACTACCTGTAGTAATACCTGCTAGTAGATTTTGTTTGGTGATTCTGAAGTTTGGGTGGAGTCAACCTTGCTACTTAGTCATATTTGTGAGCTTGACAGGACCGATCCCAAGTCACATTTTAACATTTGGATTTTTACTTTTAGCTTACTGTTCTTAATGGAACTCAATGAATTTTGTAATATTGCATGCGGCATCACTTAGGTATCATTGAATTGGTTCAGTACTCCCTGGGCTTGAAAGGCTCGTCTGCTGAAAATCATATCTTAAATTCTATGCTTATGCGAGGGTGTTCGCCTCCAAATTCTTCCTCTCTTTGGATCCCAGTCAACTCGGCGGCTTGGGAGACTTGACCCTGAAACGCCGAACGGGATCTCATTTGGTACTCTTCTTAGAGTACCGAAAATTTTATGTGTTTTGCGACCTTAAAGTGTCGCCTCATCTGCTATTGACGGTACCTCTAGATGCCAGTTGAATCCCCCTATTGAAGAGCTTGCATCGTTTGCCTTCCCTTAGGAAAAAACACTTCGGTACTCATTATATCCTTAGGAATAACACTGTGGTACTCATTGTTATGCTAAACTGCACAATGCTAAGTTCATTCTTCTAGTCACAGAACCAGCACAGTGTATATTTTTCTGAAGAAATCTACAGCAGTTCTCAGCAGCTACCCCCAATATTTGCCAAATTTTTACAGTGTTATTACTGCCCATACGTGTTTTCTTTAGGCATATAAATAGAACTTCTTGTACCGGAGCTACTCTGGATTGTCCCTCGTTGAAATTAATGAGCGGATCTTCAGTTCGCACGTCATCCCGATTACGCAGTGAAAGTCAGCAGGTATCCAAGATACCTTCTGGAAAGTAGCTTCTGGAGTTGAACCACTTGCGTGCTGAACGTCCGCTCTCAAGTTGAGTGTGAGATTGAATACTGTGGCTTCGGCTAAGTCTCGCCGCCCCCCCCCCCCGGAAGTTAGGCGAGTGGTCTCCGTTAATTGACACACTTAGTGTGGATTAGAATCTCCTACAACTATGAAGCGTGCTGCGTGTTTCCCGATTGGGAATGTAAATTGACTTCTTGTTAGCGTTACATCGAATAATAGTGGCTCACAGTGGACAATATAGTTATGTATTTTATGATATATAATCTATAAGGACCCAGTTAAATGTCTGTTTCTTGTTGGAAGAGCGTTGGTTAAAACTTCGTTTGTGAAGTAAACGTTGGTCCTTGTAGGATCGATCGTTCGCAGAACTAAAGGCAACTGTTCTTGTTTTTACGCTATGTTTGTAATAGTATCACGGATGTTTCAAACAATACCATTTCTTAAAGAAACCATAGCTTGGTTAAGCCTCAGAATAGTGGTAAGTGACCCATCCCATGGGACTCCAATCTGCTCCCGTGTGGGGGGCCACGGAAAGTACCCCCCCACATGAGTGTTCTCTTTCTTCTGTCTTCTCTTTACGTTTTTCGTCTCCTTCCATCCTCCGCACGGCTGAGCGATTTCGTACGGCCGAGCCGTGTGGAGTTGAAGATGCTCTCGACTTATTTCCTGCCAGACATGGTGCACCTGACCAAGATTGCTCTAATAGAACTCATTTAAGTTCGACCCAACTTATAAACTATATCATACAAAATTGGATCGCTGTAATATATGTAGTCTTCGTATCTAATACGGCGGGAAAACCCACAATAATATAATAATACCTGTCAAGTTTGTGCTGGAATTTAGTCGAGTGTATCTTTTTTAACTTTCCCTTTGTAATTCATAACTGAAATTTTTTTTCGTCCATCAGGTCTCATTTGGAACTTTGCAAAAGTCACCTGCTGTGAAATGAAACTTGGGAGGTCCGTAGTCCTTAGGATAAATAACCATCCGACAATGATGGACTTTGAGGTGACAACAAAAGACCACACGTCACTAACGGCGGGTTAAATGATCACGTACTGTTTCTTATATCACATGTTCATCAGTGTAATTCCTGCATGTTCATCAGTGTAATTCCAGCATGTTCATCAGTGTAATTCCTGCAGAACTCCCCGTGGCTGCATTTTAATGATGTTTTTATTGTTTATTCTCTCATAACGTCTGCGACTGTCTTAAGAAACTCGACGTGCCGCCACGTTTCAGTTGTAGATTTAATATCTGTGTCCAATGGTGAATTAGCTGCATTTCTTAAATTCTCAGAAGCAAGGAAAAATATTTCTTGGTAGATCGCTGTGACTTGGAATATTTTTGTTTCACTAGCAGGCAAGTCACGGCTAAGCACCAAGCTCAAACTCACATAAGGATAATAACTTTGGGTTCTGTGATATATTTAATGATTTTTGCCTCGTCTTTAGTTTATTCTTGTAACTCTTGTGAGAGTTTATTTCCCTGTGGCTGTACTAGGCTGTGTCGGCAGCTGGAGACTTGACTTAGCCAAGGCCTCCTAACGTACAGGCCTGAGTCTGTACGTTACAAAGTTGGTCACACCGGCGCTGTCCCAGGACAAAAATAATTGGATGCAGCCTGATATTTTTGTACGTACTGTATGGCTTGTGTAGACAAGTATCCAACTATTTCAACCGCTCGGTTAAAGGTTAAAAAGATAGATACTAGACAGTAGGAGTTCATGATTTCCATACCCAGAGAACAGTTGAAGCACGGGGCTCCGGCACACAGTTATTTAAGTAAGGTACTGCGGTTTTTTTCTCATCCGTAGCATGTATCCCTTCCAGTTGCTCGTGTTTTATCGATTATCATCGATGTATTTAGTGTCGGTCATTACCGTGTAATCTATCAGTCAAGCAGATTGCACTTTCTTGCATTATGAATCTTTCGTCCACAATAGATATATCTTTTCGCTGTGATGCCGATTGCGCCCTGGTATGATTGAGGTACTTCTACTGCCTTCCATTTCTTCCCATCTGCCCATGTGTCGCTTATGATTTTTCGTGTATTTATACTTCCATTTCTACTTTTGTTTCTGATGCTTTTGGCTTGGGTGACGCCTAAGCTTCTCCTTCTATTATGTTTTTCTTAGATTATGTCTACCCCAATTTCCAATTGCGCCTACCATGCTCTTTCTTCTGATACGAGAAGCCTTAGTCCGAGTCCGGCTGTGGGCAAATCAACATTTTATACAGGTTCTGGCTGCGTTACGTCTAAAATACACTTGCAGCTCACACTGTCGTTAATGACCTTTTCTGTCGGATGTGCCGCAAAGGCCGTTTCTCTCTCTGCTGCCATCATGTATAGCATGTTATGACGTTAAAAAATTGTTCTAGAATGTTCTCGAACATTCTGGAACTTTCTAGAGTATCCTCGTACGTTCCTTGAGTTCCGGAACATTCTCGAACATTCTAGAATGCTCTTGATCATTCTGGACTCTACTAGAATGTTCTCAAACACGAAAACAATTCAAAATATTTTTCTAAAAGGCTTAAGAGTCCTTCAAAGTTGAGTTAACCTTCAATGCTTCGTGACTGAAGCTCGAAGTGAAATTTTCTCTGTAATAAAAACTTCATTAACAGTTTCAATCTCTTTACTAAGTTTAAAAATTACCATAAAATGTTCAGAGACAACTCAGCATGTACCTACTACAACAGGCTACAAATCTACAATTGAGCGAAGAAATGCATATCCTGACCATAACCAACAACAGCTCCAGTCAGAACGTATATTACAAAAAATTAATGTGGAATCTACGTCAACATCTAAAACTACGGACGGAATAGTTCAACACGTGGATGACAATTCTGCCAGTGCAACAGGAGACGTAACATAGAAAAATATAATTTTAGATTTTGAAGATAAAATTTAAAAGACTGCTGCACTTGAGACAAAGGTCATCTAGCAGTACATCAACAACACTTACTATGTAGCACACTCGAGTTCCCTAGGCGGTTACCTGTATTTAGCGACCGTAAGCAATAGCTTAAAGTTGTTTTCGATTTTCAAACACTTCATTTTGCTCAGTGGCTTCGCTTTAGAGTTAGACATATTAAAATTAAACTTCTAAACGTAAAACTTGACAGCAACGTACAAGATTGGAATGATAAGAATAATTTTTTGCCATTTGCCAGCACAGCGTCAATGGCTATTTCTAATTTGTCCAGCTCGCCATAACTGAAGAATTCCTAGAGAAAAGTCAAAACACGAGTGCGCACAACGGTCAAGCGAGTAATCATTCTTTATTTTTGTCGTTCAAGAACAAGAAATGACATACGAGGATCTGGCCACAGCCATACACAACGACCAGCTGGGTAGTGCGCGCGCGAACGCAGCAATACGAAGTCTCATCGCGCTAAATTCTCTTTTTTTCAAGTTTTCTGCCGGAAAGTTTTGAGTTCAATGCGAACTAAGGGCATCAAAACTATAAAAATTTCAGCTTGGAGTTTGAGCATTGGCCAAACGAACGAAGTTTTGCTCAACTCGATCACGTGACCGTCAGCATGTCAAAAAACCAGACGTACGGTGAATAGAGAGGCGGCAGTAATATTTATATCAACGTTTCTCACACTTGTTAACCCACAAACTACAGCATAATAGAAAATGTTATCTAATAATTTCATTTGAGCAAGCAAGTCAGCAGTTTCTTCCAAGAATCGCATGAGGAATGATCACGGTCACTACAGAAATATTTATAAAAAATTATTCTCGTTCCACAGAAGTTCAAGAGCAATGCTACTAAGTAATTATCACTAAATACGAATAAATACTTCAAGATAGAAATTTTTGTCAACAATGAGCATCTGAGTTCAAGTATAATTTTCAAGTATAACCTGCTGTTTAAATTTCCGCCAAAATTTCGTATACTAAAACTAGTTTCCGTTTAAGAAGTGCCGAAACGATTGAACCTTGAGGAACTTGAACGAAAACTAATTTTAGCTTACTGTCTCAGTGGGTCCAAACGATGGCGCCCTAAGCTGAGTTTGATTGATACCGAATGGCCAGCGCGCTACTACTGGCAGGAAGTAAGGCGCAGAGTATCTCCAACCTCACAAGGCTCGGCTGTTCGCTCTACCCCGTAGCACAGTGCAAACGCATAATACATTAGAACACTCAGAGAGCGCATACAGCTCCGGCAAGCAAAGCAACGTTAACGAAAAATTCAAACTGGTTGTGAAACTAGAATATCCTTTTTATCACCAAAATCTAGTTATTTCTGTTTTTTGACCGTAATAACAGCTTCTGTAATTTTATTGAAGATCTGTTTAGAATTTTTCAAGTTATGGTGCTAACAAACATTCTGACAAACCAAAGTCTTACACACAAACAGATCAGCCGCCGATATCACAAAAATTTGATCACTTTTGATATACCTAACTCGTGTAAATTTCACAGAAATCCGTTCACAACTTGCGAGTTATTTTGTTAACAAACACGTAAGCCTAAAACTAAACATACTGACAAACAGATCATCGAAAATTTTCATCATTTACTCTTTGTGACATACCCAACAACTAGTGTAAATTTCATAAAAATCCGTCCGTAACTTTTTTTTGTTGTGCTTAGAAAAAAAAGAGGCAGACAAACATTAGGTTGAGCAGAACTTCACCAAAAGGTAATCATCTATCACTCTTGACATGCCTAACAAGCCTTGTTAAATTTCGTCAAGATCCGTCCACTACTTTTGGAGTAATCTAGGTGACAGACAAACTCGATAAAAACATAACCTCCTTAGCGAAGGTAAAAAAAAGGTGATGACGATCTAGTTAAAAACCAAAATGACCTATATGCTCTCCCAGTGGTCATCAGTCAACATAGTAGTAAACGAACATTAAAAAACTATAAAATATCAATTTCCACAGAATGTGGACCTGTTTTTTTTAGTAAACTATAGATAACCTCAGCCGTCAACGTTTATACAAGGTATAGGAAATGGTCACGGTTAATAAAAAATAAAGCGCCAATAAAACTGACACAGTTCATTCCACAGTTCGAAATTCCTGGCACCTATCTATAGTAGCTACATATTGCTTTAATTTTCGTCGTTTTCATAGAATAATACGCACCATCATTCACTAAGCTGTGACTTGAAGCTAATACAGCATCTAGTAGATGTACTTTATATTACTGAACTACATATTCTAGGTAACCGTAACACCTATTGTTGCTTGAATGGTACAGTTACGTAGAATAGTAGACTGATTGCGGTCCACCAATTACCGATTCAGCTGAAAGTTATTTATTTGTAAATACAGAAACTCGGAAATAGTTTCTGTATCCTAGAAATATTCTGTCATTTTCATTAACCCGCCACGGTCGGTGCTTCTCGAGATTTCACAGCAAAAGTAAGGTTAAATGTACACCTCGCCGCACATTCATTAAAATAGGTAGAGATACCATTGAAGACTTGTTGCTGTGTTGCCACATCTGCAGATACGGTGTCCTTCTTAGGTGACAGACTGAGTACGGGTGAAGTTTTTCGTACAAGGTGACAAAACTTTCGAGACATAACCCCGCAAAGACCAATTAAACCGTCGGTTTACCGCGCGGATGGCATTGCTCGAAACATATACCAAGTACAAATAATGGTCCTTAGAGGATTAGCCTTGTAAAAACGTACCGGAAACCTATCATTGTCACCTACAATTTTATTTTTCCTTTTACATGTTGCCAACATACATTATGTGTAAACATATTAAAGTTTTAATCAACTCACAATAAAATTAGTTAAATTTCAATAATAAATGTTTAGAAAATATCTATTCTGTAAAAGAGAAAACTTCCTTTATCATTTCTTATTGTATATGAATATTTCCAATTTGTGTTGCGTTTAATAACAGTTGCCATTTACCCACAATACCCTGTATAAGGCACAGCTTAAATGCTGATAGTATATTTGTACACTAAATTAAAAGATCGGCCTACAGATATACACAAAGCGCTCCTACAAAATGGAATGTATTGCACCATACACGAAATTTACATCTAGCTTCTAGTTAGAAACCTAACATAACAAGTACGGCATCCTTGCACCGAAAATAATGAACGTCACTCTGTGTGACGTAACGTTCCTTTCCCGCAGTAAAACACTATTATTAGCTACAGTATATGAAAAACCAAGCAGCGAAGGATTAACGCGGCACTGCGAAATTAAATTTCGCTCTCTCAGAAAAGTTAAGACATTTTTCGAAACGTCGCAAATAACGTCCAGCGGCTAACTCAGAGCAAAGATCATTTACAGTTATTACTGCCCTGTTGTAGTCAGCATTTGAATTATAGTAAAACAAGAAACGGCAACTTACCTTCCTCAGTTGCGCCACTGAAATGATTGAGTGAAGTTGTCGATCTTACGGTGCTCCGTTAAAGCATAATAAACATCTAAGACCATAGATTCGCAGGTTATGAAATACAATTGAATACCAGAGCTAGCTAGGCGGAAATATCACAGTTTCAAGCAACTAGCGGTGAACCGTAGTAAATTTTTAGAAGCATCGCTAGAAAATGTACTACTATACAAAACATTCATTTTTTCTTCACTGTTTTTATTTAAATTGAATTTTTCAAATTTACGTCGCGTTTTAGGCGGCTTTTATTTTTCGGTGAAGTTACAATGATATTACACATGGAATGCAAGCTGCCGTCAGTTTGACAGCGCAGCAGGCTCCACCCATAGCAGTACAAGATATGATGCATTTAAACATGCACTGCAAATGATACGGTAAGTCCAAAACAGTGTGATACATACGGGAAAGACATGATTAATTCATGCAGAGACGAGGCTAAAGTGCCATCAATTACCACGGTGTGAGCAAATTGAACCAAGCTCATTAGCATGAACTTATGCGGAACTTCAGAAAGGTGTGTTGGTTTCGTCACCTTGGATGGATGCTGCAGGTGGCTGGTCGTTAACCCTCACCACGGCCGAAAGCTCAATTTTACAGAGAAACATTGAGTTTCCGGCCGTCACAAGGGTAACTGATATAGGTTTAACACTCGAAACTCGATTCAAAGCGACCATCTTTCACGATGCAAGATCTTGACAAGTCAACAACAACAGGCTTAGTTTAATTCTTCAATCTTCACCGAGCGGTCTTAGTAGGAACATCATCATAGAAGTAACCATATATGGTCACATGCCCCGGACAGGGATAACTCGCCCTCACCGAGCCAATTGAAGACATCTTTAATATTCTTGCTGCAAAGAGTGAAACAATGAAAATAGAGCAATTCCTCGGATGATTATCGACTTCACGCAATATCTTGTGATCCTCTTCTAAAAATAATTGGACTTTCGATAAAATATCTCGTGTCACGGTACGTCTGGCACGATATTGCTCGAGTTCCATCAAAATGTACGGCGCTCAAACATTGCATTTACTTATTAATTAAATAATAAAGAAATTGGATCCAGTTTGGAACTCGTAGTAAAAACTGTCAGGAAAATGGCTTAAGAATTTGTAGCAAAAAAACCGCCAGAAAAATGGCTGTTTCACTAGGAATAACGAACAGCTCGACGTTGAGACGTTTGGAAAAATGTGTCTGACTGGTAAGCCTAAGAAAAGGATCAGTTGCGCGACTTCTCAACTAGATACTGACGCAACCTGCTTTTCTAGTTCAAGGAAGGTATTTCGGAAGGTTGGTTGGAAACTTGCATTGAGCAAGACAGAGTTTCCGCATATGGGGAAGACGTTTTAGGATAAGAGTATTTCTCCCCACACAAAAGTGGGGTGGTTTTCCAATTCAGGAAGAAGCCATTTTAGGGTAACTTTATAGTCATAAAAAGAAGGCAGTTATTCTAGGGAACTTGAATTATTGCTACGATGAGGTATTCCTAATTGGAGAAGAATTTCACGTAGCAGAAGATAAGGAAACAAGAAAAGGTATTTAGTTAATCAGGAAAGAAACCCCAAGTATCAGAAAGAGCTCACGCTCGTGGAGAGATCCAGTGACGAAAGGCGCTCCTTACCACGACAAAACAGCGCAAGTCGTTGACGATGCACCCTGAAAAATAATAATGATAATTGATTACACGCATCAACGAATATCTTCGGTTAAAATTTTCTTCAGTTGTATCTTCATACGTTTACTTCGAAAATTGGAATATGAAGTCCATTTTGATCCATCACGTCCAATTATTAATTAAGCATGTGCTCTTTGTCGCATTTCATCAGCGATATACCAGTCCTTGCCGTCCGCATAAGTAATTTGTATATTTACACTGCTCACATGATTACATTTTTATCTGTTTAGGAGACTGTGTTCTTTATGCCACGCTTTTTATCAAATGACTGTATTTTTACTGTCCGTCGGGGAAATACGTTTTCCTACATTTTCTTTCTAATGTCATAAGATTTATGTTCAAGTATGATTAAATGTGATGAATACGCAACTGTAACTGTTTCTAGGAATAAGCTTCAGGAGTGTTCCGAAATATTATGCTCAAAGCAAGTTCACTAAAGCTAATAATAATAATAATACCGGATTGTCACGTATTTGTCGGAATGGTTCAGTAAAGATTTTGCTTCAAAGAAACTATTCTTGAAATTTGCTAGTAATTTGTCCAAGTAGATTTCCCTCGGAAATCCGGCTTGAGTTTAGCACAGCTGCAGACTCCGCATGCCGTAGGTAGACGAAATAATCCAACTTGAGATCCATCGACTTGGATACCATTGCCACTATTCCATTGAACACAAGCACGTGTGATCATGTTTCTTTCTTATGTAATCACTAGTTTTGATACTTTTACTATGAAGGTGACTATACTGTTGAACACCTAAACTTGTATTAATTACGTAGGTTATTTATGTAAACTTATTCTCAATTCCAATTGTACTTAACCTTCCATACTTGCTCTAAATATAACTTATTCATATGAGTAAATAACCTAAAACGGTTTTGGTGTCAGTTTCCTTGCATTTATTTATACCCAAACAGCTGAGATCCTGCGAGTAACAATTAAAATTGTGAAATCAAGACTCCCAAGGAGTCGCCAATAGAATCCAGCAACTTAATGTATGTCGATTGGCATTTGGGCCGCGAAATGCACAAACCGCAAATGACGTTTTTTCCAATTTGTCGCACTTTAAAATACTGTATAGATACGCGAAAGAAAGATAACGTTGAGGATTTAGGCAATTCTGTTGCGTTTCAATGGAAACCGATGGGCGAAAATAACACCAGGTTGCAGAAGATGGCCAAAGTGGGAAAGCTTATTCTTAAAATTGAATGCACTTTTTGCTCTGCCTAAGTTAATACCCAAACGATGAAAATATTTACAGCTCCTCTTGGCGTTCTCATAGAGTCTGATTTTTTAGTTCATGATGTGCAAATTGAGTTGATGATCAACAAAGCACAGGAAAAGCAATTTTTTGGAGTGGAGTAGACGCAGCAATTATCTTTTCCAACTTCTTTGTTTCCTTTCATGAAGCAGCATTTTGCTGAAGCGGAAAAATCTCGATCTGCAGAAGTTATATCCTTGTGCATATAGGATACGCGGTAAAAGTGCAAGTTTGGTGATACTTGACTGGTAGTCAATAAAACGTTTTCATTCCACATCATTCAAGGGAAGGAAGGAGTGTACTGCTCAATGAATTGAACAGAAAGCACTCATTTCTTATGATGTGAGTTGGTCGTTATAATGCATCTTTCGTAAGCATATTTGTGAGGTTAGACGTTATCACAAACTTCTCGCAGTAATTTCTGACTTTCTGAAGGCACTGTGGTTATGCAAGCGTAAAGTATAGGTGGAAAAGCGAAACACGAATAGAACATAACATGAATGTACATTGTTACTGCCAGCAATACTCACTTCATGGTGAATTCAGAAATGTGCGTCAATTCACCGTCAATGCTGACAGGCGTAGACTCGCTCAACTTGAAGTGCGCTTCAGTCGCCCTGAAGACATCGCAGTTATTTTTCTGTAACTGAACGCAAAAATATTGTTAAGCACACGACTATTTGCACCAAATTTGAGTACATAATGATCGGTTTTGTACCAGCTAGCTATGGATGGTATGGTACTTTACAGCGCTCTCTGGCAAGGTGTCATAAACTTGATTTGATCAAAAGCATATTTTATTTCCTATTCCAATCTATATTGAATGGTGTGTTTTTGAAGGACATACATGTTCACATCTGTTTAATTTCAGCTGGACAGCTATAAACGCCGTGAGCATTTTATAGTAGTACTATATTCATACCTTTGCAAGTCCTAACTGCGGTACGACGCCTATATAGACTTTTTCTTCAACAAGTTTATTAGACATAAGAAGTAGCACAGTCTTCGGTCAGCTGCAAACTGGAATTCTGTACGATGCGTATTTGTGGCAAGTTGGCAGTTCCACTACAGTTCTCTACACACGTGACAACGTCACGGCTCTCTAGACGCACATAATTACGGTGTATCTAAAGAGCAAAAACGCAGGACATGTAGCATGTAGATAGAAACGCGAAACCAATACCCGAGGGTGTCTCCGCAAAAGGTCAACG
The DNA here is from genome assembly GCA_001587735.2 of Parhyale hawaiensis. Classification (NCBI taxonomy): domain Eukaryota; kingdom Metazoa; phylum Arthropoda; class Malacostraca; order Amphipoda; family Hyalidae; genus Parhyale; species Parhyale hawaiensis. The sequence goes on from LQNS02007217.1 coordinate 3,433,622, forward strand.
CGCGGGAACAATAAGCTGGGAAAAAAGAGGAAGCACAGACGGCAGTACCATCAGTAGAAGTATAAAACTGAAGACAGCAAAGTGCAGATGAACGACACACGTCCTGAATTATAATCAGAAATTTAAGTCGCCGTTTTCACAACAAAGGCAATATCACAGAGGAAGAAGGGACATATGGTACGACGAAAGACACGTGGAAACGATGCACGAGGGGGTTCCCACACAGGATCAATGCGCATAAGAACATTAAGTCGGGAAAGAAGAGGAAGAAGAGCTGGAAAAAGATCAGTGGGAGTAAGAGATGAGAAGCAAGCAAAGCGGGCAAGAAAGACACACGTCCCGAAGGATCGAGTAGGAATATCTTATCTCGACATTGGCTCTCCTCTGCCATATGGTATAAGTTGGCTCAGTGCGCTATTACTGGCAGGAAAAAGGCGCAAAGAACAGAAAAAAGACGCTCGGGTGGACGGTCGCTTTTGTGGCCTTCCACTCGGGAGAGACTAGAAATGTCCCGCGTACTAAATCGGCTATCTCCATCGGCAGCCCACCTCATGGTACGGAAAGGGAAAATTGAGAACCTACCTAAACATACAAAACTAACCTTCTCAGCAGAAACTGCAGCCAGCTATAACATCCCGTGCGGAAAAGGCACTTGGGGACCCTTGGATCCGTGAGGCCCACATATATTGTGGCAGGGAAAGGGCCCACCAGAATATACCCATGGGGGCCTGAACCGTGACAAGATGATGTGCTCAAACACAGGCAGCTCTCAATCTAGGCCAGTGGTTCCCAAAGTTCAGTATTCTACACCCCTTGCGAAATCGCCTGAAACACACGGACCTCCCCCCCCCCATTAAAATGGCAAAAACTTACAGTAGTATATTACGAACTGAATGAGCATTGTAAATGTTGATGGCTTCCAGGCTATTGCTTTCCTGTAATTACAGAACGGCAGAGGCATATGTGGCTTTCAGTCACATACGCCAAACATATAATTACTCATCTCAAAGTCGCGTGCCATCCAAGCTCAGCCCATTATGCACATGCAGCGAATTTTCACCGTTAACCCTCTGGAATTTATTTTGACTCGCCCTAAATGACTACTTGCATAAAATGATAAGTATATGCGGTTCTCGCCGCTTTTGAATAAAAATCAAAGTTTTTGTGATCGAGCAAAAGCATTTAGGGGAAACTATACCATGGTTAAAATTTTTTCAATTTCAATAAATTGATGGAAAAGATTATTATAAGCTATTTAAACTTATATTTTTCTACTTATGACCTAAAAATATTCTGTAATTTTTATCATCTATGGGACAAAAACAATGTAATATTGCCACAGAAGCTTCAAACATCTTGAACCAGTAAGGGGTCCGTGTGTGAACCAACAGGGGGTCCGGAGCTTCATATGCACTCCCAGTGGGAACCACTGATCTAGGTCCAGGGTTCAGGTAATTTCATTATTTAGGTTCCTAATTTTTACTTCCAGCTGCTCGACATATGTGTCTTTGATTCAAGGGTACATATATCGAGTACATGGACGCTAAAATGCAGAATATGAATAATAAAACTGCATAAAACACGGGGGCCTGTATCGAGGAAGACCTGTATGGTCACTAGTGGCATTATAAAGATCTTTTACAAAGTAGAACAGGAAAAACTGTAGCACAACTTACATGATCTTTGGAAGAAGACAATCTGATATTACGCACAAATGACGTACAGAGCGAAGATTTGGGCGAGAGCACCAGGTCCATGGTACCATCACTTAAATGGCAGGACGGAGACACGCCGTACGCACAGTACTTGCATTGAAGCGTCGTAAGTACTGCTGACACTGAAGTGTAGTCACCCTCACGCTGTTACATGGATGTTTATAGTCAGCTTAAGAATTCGTTGGAACTAATATAAAGAAATCGTTGGACTATGAAAAATTCAAAGGCTGCAGACTAAGGAATTCAGCACTAGTCGCTGATTTTAGATTTGCAACTGAAATTTGTCCAGCACTTGTTTTTCTCATATATATGACCTGATACGCAAAGTTTGTAAATGATGCCAGTGGGCGTTACGGTGAAATTCAAGCAGCAGCACGTGCTTACTTAAAGACGAGAAGAGAGATACCAAAAAGGACTTTAGATTTTGAACTAGGCCTACACTGAAGAAATTACGAAGATACTGTGGGAAGAATTTCAGCCGGAAAATGTTTGTTGAAGAGCGAAATGAATTTCCTGTCGTGGATCTCAATAATTACCTACGGAAATATATATTGATGGTAAAGTATTTCAATATTATATCATTGATATTATCAGTGAAAGGTTTCCACTTTCGGCAATCAATAACAATAAGAAAAAAAATAAGCAAAAAATTTATCGCGGTAGGCGTAACTGCCCGCCCACCGCAGCTAGCAGGATTAATTTTATGTTAGTTAAGTTAAATGTCAATCAAAGATAGTTCAATAATTTTCTGTTAGCTACGTTACTTAATTATCATAAATAAGAACATCATTCCCTTTCACAACAATAATGTTCCCAAGAGATGGAAAAAAACGGGACATGTTCTATGTCCAGCAATGCAGGTAACAAACGTGGATGATTAACAGGCATACAAAGAAGAAATCGAGAAAAATGTTGACCAGAACTAAGACCACCACCACCAGGTGTAAGAAAAGGTAATAAAGTGGGTACAGGAAAAAGAAAGAAGTCCCAAAGTTTAGCAAACGATAGGGTAACCTATGGAGTTTCCATAAGAGCGTAACTCATTGCAGCATAGGATGGGTGAACTCCCCTAAAAATTGACGTCCCAGGGAGATAATGGGCCGTCGGATCGAGTGCTAGACCCCTAGCAATACCCTTCCCAATTCGCCCTTCTTGTGTGTCGAGCGGCCTGCGCCTTACTGTAAAGGGCGCACGAGGCTATACTACCTAACAAAATCCGCAAAGAATACACTATGTCTAGACGCCTGATATGAAATGTAAACGAAGCATACAAACAAAAAGCTAGGAGGGAAGAAGCTTTATTCCCAAAAGAAATATATCCTGACCGCTTAGATATAGTTATAACTAATCGGGTCCCCATGGGTGCACAAGCTTCCCCTAACAGAATCTGGAAGCTTCAAAAGCAGGCAGAAGCAGATCTTGGACTTTCCGAAAACCTAAACCTACAACGTCTGGAGTCCCTGAGAGGACGACCTACCGGATAAAATGCAACAAAGATACTACTCACTTCGACCCAGACGCCATCACCATCGGTATGGGCAGCGCTGCAGGCTGGGCACGGCATGGCGCACACGGAGCTATCCAGCGGAGAGGAACCTTCTTGTGACTTCTGCAGCATACGGATGTTGCACGCGTATGATCTGTAACAGAGAAGGATTCCTTGCACTTGCTCTTGATCTTGCGTATAAAACATCAAATTTTGTAGAAATTGTATAATTTTAATGGGTTCAGCGCCACAGCACAACGCCCATTTGAGGCCAGGCTTAGAGATAATGGTACACCGGCTTCCCACCACTAGTGGCAGGCTCTTCTCTGCCAGTGGAGTGCATACGAACCCACACACCCCTAGTACGTATTTGAACTAGACATGTGCAACGAAAACAGCGTTCCTTTAAAGGTAAAATTAACTTTGACTGCACCCTCCACTGAAAAATCCATCGCACAGGTTCGTGCGGCAGACATAGACCAACTGGCCCCAGAGGAGTAAGTGCAGTTGGAGCCGACGACTGGTGGCTAAGAACTATGGCGCCAAAACGGAAGGTTCAACGACCAGCCATCCCCCTACCCTAGGGCAGGTACCCCCACGGTAGCTATGCACACAAGCAAATGCGCTAATTCAGCGCGCCGAGTGCCTTGAGAAACACTGCGCCTGGTGTGGGGATCGATCCTGGTACCTCGACACAACTGTGCAGCGCACAATGTCCGCAGCTGCCGTGCTAACTATTGCTACCACGATTAGTGGATAGTTATTTTCGACAGTATGAAACAGCTTTTAAGCTCATCAGAACATTGTTCATATTATAAAAAAAAATTGGAGATGCGAGTACCATTGACTAACATAAGATTTTTTTCTCCAGGCTGGACTAAACACAGCATCGTGAACACTTATAAATTGATGAAAATTCAATTCAATTTAGTATTGGTAAGAAATTAAAAAAGAGACAATGTAATATTAATGAACGTCCCATCGTTTATTACATAAAACAACACAAATATGACACTGTACCTACCTCACTTTTATATAAAAAATTATGCTCTCTTCTCAACCGTGACCAGACGTAGATAATGTCAAGAAGTCTTCTATAAAGTTCATATATAACAGCGTTGAAGATGAGAGTGATCATAAGAGTAGGTTTTTTGAGTACGGTATCCTTTATCATCAGTACTATATAATAATTCACGTCGTGTTTTTATTTATTTATTTATATATTATATCTTTCCTGTCACGCTCTATGGGAATAAGATAGGAGAAAATTCAAATTTCAAAATTTAAAAAAAAAGTGGGGTACCTTGCAATCTTTTTCTTCGGCAAAAAAAAAAAGTTGGGTACCTTGCAATCTTTTTCTTCAATATTAGATAGGGGAAAATAGAACTAAGAAGATAGGAGAAAATTCAGATTTCAAAAGGCAAAAAAAAAATGGGTACCTTGGAATCTTTTTCTTCAGTATTAGATAGGGGAAAAATGAGGAAGCCCAAAAGACGGCGGGGGTTTTGGTGAAGTTTTAATAGTTTGCCGTCATTTATAATGACGGCACGGGCCACTAGTTTCATTTATAAAACACTTTCGAAAGGAAAATCCAATAACCCTTTACGGAGCAACTAAAATTTCTGTTTCTTTGTACTAACAGCGCTATCTGGGACGATGTTTATGTAGTAAATGCAAGTCCTGCGGGGCTTAAAATTCGATGTTATATTTAGAAACCGGATGCTAAACCATTTCTGTTTAGAATGTTTCAAATAGCGCTATTCCTACTAGAGACACAGATGAGAGAAAGGGTTAAGTACCTGTTGCCAAAGAAAGCCTTGGCGCCAGATATGATGTCTCGCACCGGTCCCAGAGACCGAAGGCTTGCACTGTACTCCTGGATGGCCCCGAGGTAGCCCGGATGTGCACCCGACGCGCAGAAGCACACCAGTCCCTCACTGGTGTACACTCCAGCAACGTCCGTGTTGCGGCTACTGCCTGCAAGTAGACACATGGGGCAGTGATCTGTTAGTTGTACTTTATGGATCTGATTCATGTTTGAGCGACGAACTATGACTGAAATTGTTGTATTTGTAGTTTTGACCGCTCTAACCACAACGAACTCTACATTGTCATCCGAAGAAAGAGCGACTAGACATGTAGTACGCCAAAAAAACAGTGGCCTGCAAGCACGAAGATGTTCTCACGCTAGATCAATTAGTGCGGGAAAAGGAATGGGGAAGAAGCGGAAGAACAGGAATAAATATCAATAATAGGAGTATAATCGAAAGGAGCTAAGTGGAGCTAAGGCTAAATAATAGTAATATGAGGTCCACTGAAGGACGACGTTCTAATATCGAATAAGCTGCAGCAAATATTTGATACATTTGATACTTTGAACTGGCAACTGAAGCAATAGCTTGCAAGTTACGAGTACTTAGTTCATATGTTTCAAAAGTTTTCGGCTTGAATACCGAACTGTACGACTGATACATCACTGAGTTCCAGCATAGTTATTACCTATTGGTGCTGCAAAAGACAAAAACTATTGAAAAAAGGGCACACAATGGGGTAAAACTAAAAAAATATTGACGCAAGATAAAAAGGAACAGATCTTACACAACATGAAAGAAGAATCGGCATCTGCAGATTCTGTACAACAATTACACTGAAATGAAGCATGCCAAGCTCAATGCTAGCTCGCATAATCAGAGAAATACATTCCGATCCACAAGCAGAGCTGTTTACAATTGATTATGAGGATAAGGGTAAGCCGGTAGTGAGAATTCCTCGCCGGATTTCCCCTCGCCTCTCGGTGCCAGAGTGCTCCACGCAGAGTAAATCCGTTGCGTCCGAGACTCGAACCCGGGACCCATAGGGTGCGATGCAGAAGTGCAGTCACTTAACCACCGAAGTAGGTAATGCGTTATGCAAGTAAGTATTACATAGGCATGTAATATGCCATGTTAGTTTACTAAGGTAATCTACATGGGTCCACCTTAGACACAGAATAGGCACAATGCAAGTATACAAACATATATAACACATACACCGTACCAACCCATGATAATGTGCAATGTTGCCGTGACGACACACTCTGATCCGTGTAATGATATCACATATGCGTTTGTTGAACCACCTGTGAAAAAAGTTAGAATTAATTTCAATACTATGAGCGCTAGTAGTCCATCTGTTGGTCAATTCTTGTACGACCCAACATTTAGTGGAGAAAAACCTCTACTGATATAAAATTTATGATTTTCATACATCGATGAAAAGGCAGATGCCATTAGTGAATATCACCTTACCGAATTCAGTAGTTAAAAATTTTAGTTTGCCAATTTTTACTAACAAAGAAAGTATTAATTCATCCAATTTAGCTGACATTACCGAAATCAGTTATTCCAGAAGAAATTATTAGCTTATTCAATAGAAATCATCAGGAATACATTAACTCATCCAGTTTAACGAATTCAGAATCTAGTTGGTAGCTCGTCTAATTCATTCAATCAAGTAAATATAAGCCTGTTCAGCAATTATCATTGAATCAGATTCACCTTTTTATAAAGGAACTTCCTTATCACAGCGTGTGTCTGCATGGATAGACTCATCATGAACTAAATGACCTCATCAGAAAATAAATACTAAAATACCGGGAATGATGCCAAGTCGAACGTCGTTAGGCTGCACAGAAGCCCTCTGGTCGTCCAGATCTGTACCCCTGCGACGGGCTGCCGCCTTCAGGAGGCCGTTGACCGCCTCAGCCACCACACCATCGCCTCCCACTGTCAGTACTCCGTCCACGCCGGGGGTCTCTGCTCCCTCGGCAGCCAGTGTCTCCGCGTGTCCGCAGTGAGTTGTCTGGGAAACGGAAAAATTACAGTCTATATATTAAATTTTTCTCTCATGCCTTAATCTGCCTTTAACGTAGGAATACCACTGTATGAAATGTGAGAAAGGGCAACCTATTAATTACCTACGCCAATGAGGTTATGCTTTTTCCCATGTTTGTTTGCTCATCTGTCCGTTGGTAATACAACTAAAAAAGTTATGGTCGGATCTTCAGGAAATTTCTAGGAACTGCGAAATAACTGGTTCAGTGGTAATTCAATTAACCCCCCGTTTACTTCACTTCTATATACTGTTTAATTAAAGGACTTCTTAAAGGCAAATTACACATTCGAAAATAAACATTCATTCTATAAGGTCGAATATATATACAGTGAAGCGGCGGCTTCTAGAGCACTGGCATCACGCGCTCGTTTCTGGCGTTATGAAGTGCTATAAGCCTTTATGTCGGAACTCTGATTTCTCTTAAACTGTCCCCGTATAAAATGTGACAGGACAGGTAGTTTATAAATAAAAAGACATATTATAATAAATACACCAAAGCGAATAATCGAGTGGCGTTAATAAATGCGAGCGACATGGGCGATACGGCGATCAGTAAGTACGTTTCTACCAACCAACCAACCAACCTGCGGTGTCCGTGACGCTACCAGCACAATTATGTTTGGGATAGAACGAAACAACGAAACAGAGAAAAAAATCAGGTTGAGACTACATGAAATGTTAAGAAACTGCAAAACTATATTTCAGTCACTAAAAGAACATATAAAGCCTCGCCAGAATATGAAAGTCACAAGAGTCCAGTGAGTGATCGCTGCTTCTCTCATAGTCACTACACGTCGCAGTAAGAAAGCGAAAGCAGTGCGTGAGTAGGCGACACTGTGGTGTGTGTCCACACTCTGTAGCAGTGACAAAATTTCTATTCGGGGCTACCGGCTCAGTGAATATCAGAACGTCGTCGCGCGAAGTTGACCTATGCTGCGGGGCACACACCATACCGTCACCTATACAACCACACTTTCGCTTCGCCCCAGAGAATAAGAAAAAATTAAACACGAACCTTAACAAGAGTGACGGAGACGCGAGCTCTGCGCAGCAGCGGCGCCACGCGCTTCGTGTAGATCTGCTCCGCCTTCCTGCGGCCCCCGTATGGGTTAATGATCGCCAGAAGCCTCCGCGGCCGCACCCTACAGTCTGAAATTGATAATTTATTAGCCAGTTACAGTTAACTTCCCAGCTTATTCGCAGTTATAGTAAACTTCCCAGTTTTGGTTACTTTCCCAACTAACATTAATTGCCAACTTACGTTAGATTAAGCTTACCATCTCACAGATACAAAGGTTAAAGATATAACGTTGCCTTTGACCGCACACCCACACCTATACGCAACCCACGAAGCAGAGTGCAACGAGAAAACTCACCGGGACTAAAATAAAATTTAGCCGTGACCGGATGTCGGCGAATGACGTCACACCGACCAGTCAGATTATTTGAGTGTGGGACCTCAGGCTTCCGTTGGTTGGGGTCTTAATCCTAACCAAAAATATAAATGTTCTTGATGCCAAAGAATCCCAAAGAACGGTTATTGCAGAAACTTTTTGTCTTTGACGACCTTATTTTTCAGTGTTGTGTGTATGAATGCAGCTGAAGTATAGCTGGCTAGTCAGGAGCGGGAGGTTGAATAGATTAAATCGAAAAATACGGCGATATATAAAAACATCTTATGAAGAGTACTGAGAACTGAATGTGAAGTGTAAATTAGGCTTCATTACAAAGAAGCTGAATCAGGTCGCAATGCCGGCCCTTATTTTGCCTCGGATGTGAAAGCCTTCACCAACCTCCGTTACAATTTTCTGTTTATAATTATATTTATTGTTCGATTATTATACGTTCATTTCATTTATTTATCCATTTAAGGGCTTGAAGTTTGCAAATGACTTTTTTTTGACGATATTCATGAAAATACTCGTAAGCTGTACAGCACCGTTCGACGATGTGACGTCATAGATGAAGTCACTTTTAGATGCTAGTTTCAAGTAAGTCCTCCCGTTTTGCTCTTTGCTTCCTGAGGTAACCCATGGAGCAGTGATTCGTGCTGCAGATAAATACCCGCTGGGGCCCCTAGAACTGCAAGACGGCAGTCGATCATAGGTAGCCAGAGCTATGGTATCAAAACGAAAGACTCAAATGACATCTGAGTTTATTATTAGACTGTGTTTTACCACCTTAGATGCAGCGAGGCGATGCAAGAATGAAGCTCAGTAGAGAAATGTACAACGCTTTTCATCAGTATAGGAATATTTTATCTCCGCGTTCCGAGAAGTCTCTGTCGGCTCTATGCGCTGCTACTGGCGAAGAAAACAGGCGCAAAGCATCTCCTGGAGACGAAAAATGAAAAGAGAAGGAGCCAAAGAAAGAAAAAAAAAAAACACTCGTGCGAAGGTCGCTTCCGTGGCCCCCCACACGGGAGCCGATAGAAGTCCCATGGGATGAGTCGCTGACCAGTGTTCGGCGGCGCAATTTGCGGAACAGAAGAGGAAAATAGAGAACTTGCCCAAACTAACAATCTAACCTCAGCAGGAACTGTGGCCAGGTACACCATCCGCTGCGGAGAAGGCACTCGGGACCGCCCTTGGGGTCGTAACGCCCATATATATAAATATTGTGACAGGAAAAGGGCTCGTCAGAATATACACCTGAGGGCTGACAGCTGAGATTCCTCGACCATCCCCCAATCTGGTCAGGTATATAAGTGCCTTTGAAGTGCCATGAGCCATGAATATCAGAAAAGGGGATACTGTGATCCGTAGCATCTCGAAACTTCACCTTTTTAGCTAAGAAGCGAACCTTGGAACCAGAAAAGAGCGCAGTATTCTAACTAATGTTTCTCAAGAGATTTATTACGGTACGTATAGCGCGGCATTTCAAAGAGAAAAAAGTGCAGTATTACCTAGAAAAACTGAAAACCAAGGCAAGGGGAAACACCGTGAAAGGGAACAGTTAATCCGTCAAAGAGAGGTATAAAAACAAAATAAGAGATGGTGCCGTGCGTAGAAAAATTAGAAGAACGTAGCAAAGCCGTGAACACGAAAGAAAGATGTCTCAAAGGCCTTCCTACTGCCTAGATGAGCTCCATCTACCAGCTCACCTCCTCAAAACTTGGGAATAGGTTAAGTTAGGTTAGATAAAACTAGTTAAGTTTAGTTAAAAATAGGTGAGGTTAGTTTAAACAAGGTTGGAATAGTTGACCCTTTCTTTCACGGATTAATTCCACTTTTTTTGTACGAAAAACACAATAAAAGTGCAACGGCCTGAAAGAAAGGGTCAAGTTAGTTAGTTGGTTATAAACTTTGTTTAACCTCCGTAGCCGCAACTCAGGCGTTCCAACAGAGATGAGTGTGTAGGTAGTATTTAAATACCACATAATTTGTCGCGTGGCCTACGTGTGCAACTACGGGCAGGAAAAAAGGCGCAAAGCATAGTAGGAGACACTCGAGCGGTCGGCCTCTTTCACGGCCTTCCACACGAGAGAGATCAGAGAAGTCCCGCGGAGTAGGTGCGCTATCTCGATCGACAGCCCACCTCGCGGAACAGAAAAGGAAATAGAGAACCTACCTAAC
>LQNS02007217.1:3444559-3456689 GCA_001587735.2 Parhyale hawaiensis
TGAAGACTTTCACGGAAGTCAGCACTGCAGGATCGAGATGACTGTGCAGTCAAATCCAGTCATTACCGTGTATACAGAGTAGCAGTCTTGCGTTGTATACTAAGTACGATACAGAACGAGGTAGAGTTTTAATCGATAAGAACACTGGGAGGTTGCAGTAGATTAGGGTAGATTATTAGTAGAGTCCTAGTTTAATGACCTCATTAGGGTTGATTACGGTCGGTTCGCACGCTAGTCTTCTGCCCCACGATGAAATTTCGCAGCATTCGAATGTGTTAAACAACAGAAAAGTAGCAGAGTATTAGGGGTTCTAATAGTGAGTGAATAAGTTATTAAAGCTACTCTAAATACAACTATGGTGTTTCACGAGAGGAAAAGGAAGGCACATGTCGTAACTGAATAGAAACGTGGATCCACGAATAAGGGTCTTCCCCCGTATGATTAACGCGTATGTGAACTAGCTATAAGTCGGGAAAGAAGAGGGACAATAGAACAAAGCATCATCAGCTGGAGAATAATATGAAGGTGGAAGTAAGCAAAGTGGGCATGGAGGAGAGATGTCCCGAAGGTAACTTACAAAATTTCCCTGGGATCGCTGCAGCCCATAACATAGGATGGACGAACCTAACTAACCTAGCCCTATTGGGCCATTGCCCTCCTATGCCTAATATAAAAGGGACACCACGTAACAGATAATGACGTAATGATTAGTACCCCCTAAGAACTCTTCGATACTCAGCATCTACACTATCAAAAGCGAGTAAGTAATTTCCGATAATTTCTCAATTTAATTTCTTGACAACATCTTAAATTATTAATTACTTTTTTACTAATCTGGTGCAATCTGAACCACTGACGCGAAGCAATAATTGATAAATGCTTATTGAATAAACTTTCATACCTAGAATATTCTTTAGAAAAAGATACCCTATAATACAGGGAATCTTAATATTATATTACCTCTTCGTTTTCCAGTATTTTTTCATTTTTCTGTGTATTTGACAACTTTGATAGCATATATGTTACTTAGTTAATTAAAATAGATAAAACGGTGATTTTTTTTATTCTTTGTAGCGCAGGTTTTACCTAAATGTAGCGTAATGCATACATCTGACACTAGAACACTATAGGGGTCTATGGCGACGCACTGCTCTCTTTGTAGGGGTCTAGAATGGTGAGTTATAAGGAGCCACTGATCTAAGTTTTGCACAAGCGAAGTAACAGCAGCAAAAATTGCTCCTTTATTTGATGGCTTCTTCTAAACAACTTTCTTTAGAGCGCTAGAGTGCCAGAGATGAACATAATGTTCATTGCACACTGGCAAGTCTGATTTTTACCACAGCATTAGAGTTTACGTTTAAATCATTTGAATGTGCTATAAATAGAATGTTCGCGGCAGTGTGGCGAGTCCGATTTGAAGCCTAAACTTTCGAACCGACGATTGGAGTGTCCGACATTAACATGGCATGAACACCATGTTCACTACACATTGAGGAGTCCGATATGAACATTATTCTTTGAAATTATAGATCTCGGCTCTCCTCAACCAACAAAACTAGGCGAATTAAGACCAGCAACAGCTAGTGAATTGACTAACACTCAAGCGTCAAATCTGGACAGGGATCTGAAGGTGAGACACAATACTCGCTGCACACTCGAGAGGCGGACATCCACAGAAGCAATTGACTTGCCAGTCACCGTAACGTACACAGAGCGCTGGTAATGACTTGCAGTCACAATTCCCAAGTCATCATTGTTGGGGCAAGCACGCGCACAACGGCAAATGAAAGTCTTCCTTCGTACGGACGGTTCAGTGAGGAGAACTTCGCTTTCATTGAGCAGGTTAATAAAATTTCACTTTAATCNCATCAGATGATTGGCGAAAAAAATTATGACCTGTGAGTGAATTTTATTACTTTTTATGACTTTTTTATGACCAACCAGTTTTTATTACTTTTTATGACTTTTATGACCTAGTAGACACCCTGACAAGCGAAGTAACAGCAGCAAAAACTGCTCCTTTATTTAATGGCTTCTTCTAAACAATTTTCTTCAGAGCGCTCGAGTGCCAGAGATGAACACAATGTTCATTGCACACTGGCAAGTCCGATTTTTAGCACAGCGTTAGAGTTTACGTCCAAATCATTTGAATATGCTATGAATGGAATGTTCGCAGCAGTGTTGCGAGTCCGATTTGAACCCTAAACTTTCGAACACTCGATTGGAGTGTCTGACATTAACATGACATGAACACCATGTTCACTACACATTGAGAAGTTCGATATGAACATTATTCTTTGAAATTATAGACCGCAGCTATCCTCAACCAACAAAACTAGGCGAATTAAGACCAGCAACAGCTAGTGAATTGACTCCAACACTCAAGCGTCAAATCTGAACAGGGATCTAAAGATGGACACAATACTCGCTGCACACTCGAGAGGCTGACATCCACAGAAGCAAATGACTTGCCAGTCACCGTAACGTACACAGAGCGCTGATAATGACTTGCAGTCACAATTCCCAAGTCATCATTGTTGGGGCAAGCACGCGCACAACGGCAAATGAAAGTCTTCCTTCGTACGGACGGTTCAGTGAGGAGAACTTCGCTTTCATTGAGCAGGTTAATAAAATTTCACTTTAATCGGACGGGTTGAAAATTTTGTTAACGAACGATTCGAGAAAAATTCCACTTTCATCCGACGGGTCAAGAAATTATTTGCTTTCATCAGTCAGGCCAAGAAAAATTTCGCTTTTATATTGAACGAGCAACAAACCTTTTCGTTTCACAGGATGAATCGAATAATTCAGGGTGATGCTCGACATCATCGACTTGTTCGTTCGGAGAGTTTTAGCTTCCAACGGACTCCAGGGAAAACGATTATGCATCACGTAGAGCGCCGACTGGAGCACGTACTAGCAACGTGCTCCACATAACAGCTGCTAGGAACTGACACGGATAGGAAAGTTTAAAAAAAAAAAGAGAAGCAATCTGACGGCGCAGACCTCCGCCAAGAAGCGGAATGCTAAAGAAAAAATCGAATTGGTCCAGAAGTCAGGATCTGTTTTTGATGCTCACCAAGATTTAATCATCATTTCCTTGTGACATTCGTAACAGAAACTGTATCTCATGAAAAGATGTCGTTAATTTTATGAGTTACGTTGCTGTCAGGAGACAGAAAAACACAAGCACACATCGACAAAACATAACCTTTTGGTGGGGTGGAGGTACCTATAATAGGTAGCTATACCGCGTCCGCATCACGAAAAACTTGGAAGACACTAAATGCAGTTTAAATCGCGGACTCCTGATTACAAGTTTCTTTGTAGTCGGAAAGTAATCGAAGAAAATACAAACAATTGCATACACATAGCAAAACAGATCGTATTAAATGAACTACGAATGATAACTTGGGAAAAGTTAGTGCATGTTTAGCTAAAATAAAGGGTGCTGGTATGTGGTCTGCCCGACTGCATGCGATAGGTTAGTTCAGAATAAGCAAGGTTAAGGTTAGTACTATATATGCTCGGTTCAACTAGGATAGGTGACGAAGGTAAGTCATTATAGGGGCACTTAATTACTGTACCTCCATCTCAGGAGGTCACACACTATCCCGGCACCAAATCAACTGTGCTAAATTCTGCAAGTACGATCATCAATGAAGAAAAATTATCAACATCGCTACGTGTCCTGAAGATAAAAATCTGTGTAGTGAAAGTGAATCCCTTGTATCAAATTTCAACGATGGTGTCCTTACACCGTGAACGAACAGCACAAGAGCGTCGAATTAAACACAAGGCACGTCCGTTTGGGGCTGACGTAATACAGCTCCTTGCTACGCAGGGCTTCATCTTGCTAATCCCTTTGTACAGCATACATATACCGTACCTCGTACGTGACGTGCATGGTACTTACTACACTGAAAAGTTAATAACAATCTAAGTATAAACGGTGTCTGTATAGTAAATATGTGGGCTACTTGAGATTGAGGTACGGTATATGTAGGCCTTTAGGTTAGATTCGGTACCTACCTATTCCAGCCGAACCGAAGCGATTCTAACATTACAGAAGCATTTGAGGTAAAGTCATGCATAATACAGGACTACAAAACTATCAAAAGCCACAACAAAACAATCAGTATACCCTATCGGAAAATCACAGGCATTTATCCGGTACAGAGGGCGGCATCCTAATTATAGGATAATCATCTATAATAGGTATTTCAGCGGACCACTAAATTCCCCAGCAAATGGGACCAAGAAATGCAGGGAACGCATACTTTTTTTTATCGAAAATGACTTTCAAATCAAAGAAAGCATTCAAAACTAGCAGGCACTTCTGGAATATTAGCACAAGTGCGGCAATTTCGCGGTCTTTTCTCGTTTTTTAGCCTTCTCTGCCCTAGAGTCCTTTTTTAGAGGCTCTACGACCAGGGATGCTGATTCAGATATTGCAGGAGAAATGGTCGGTGGCCCGTTCAAGTTATTGCAATAAAAGAATTTTATATTCAGCAGGGCCGCAAGTTTTTACTGTTGTTGTCTAGCGATTGCAAGGCCTTTTTAGCTAGAAAGGATGACTTGGAAACGGTATAAAGACTACGAAGTAGGCCCAAGAGCCTTCAGCCACACATCTTCAACGAACAGGGCCGGGATCGCTAGAAATAGAAAGATGCAAGAAAAAGGCCGCGCCCGGCTCTGATCAAAACTTAATAATTTGGCCCCGATGTGTGATGTATGTGATACACATTATCACAAGAAGGCTACTACTTATTTGTAGAATTACGGTCAAAGTGCTAGGACGCTGGCACACCATAAGTAGTTCAGCGTGAAGCTGGCAGTATTTGAGAATGTATTGGAGCGCACACAGCGAGCAGCTGCCGACCTGCCTCTGCCTGCTCAACTGCCGCCGTTTGGTGTGTGAGCTCCAATGCATTCCCGTGCTTCACAAACACTGCCAGTCTGCCGGCCAGCTTCTTACTTAAGTGCTTTTGGTGTGCCGGCACCCTAAAACAGGAAACAGCAAAAGCCTAAAACCTTGTGTAGCCACAAAAATTATTTGAAAATACTTAAATATTATTCTTACCAGAAATAAACTTCCAGAGACAGTGGTACCAAGAATCTATAACGTCTATAGAGATGTGGCTGAAGACTAGAACTTTGGAAGACCAGTCAGTAACGAAGACCTCTCTTTTACTGCACGCACAACATGCAGAAGGCGAAGAGGGAATAACTCTGTAACAAACTTCTATGGAGAGCCCGGGTATAAGACTCCGTTTCTTGGAATGCTTACAGGAAGGAGACGTTCCAGTTTTATCACAATTTGGGGTTGAAACGTAGGCTTTTATAGCTTCAAGGTCAGGAGTTGGACGAATTTGTCCTCCTTTCGGTGAATTTAATTCATCAGAAGGTGAAGCCGTGGGTGAGCTGTCGACGTTTTCTCGTCCATTCATCGTGGGTGGATGAGTGAAGGAATTCAGTCTGTCGGGTGGTGAATTAGTAGTTGAGACATCGACATTTTCTCGTCCATTCGTCAATGATGGTTGATCACCCGTCGGTATTTCTCCAGGTCCGTCGGAGGTGTCGGTAGTGACAGTCCCGTACGATGATGCGGACTGCAGACTGCTACTCAAGGAAGGGGCTGCTTTGTACTCTGGACTGCAGTGAAGGGAACCTTTGGGACACGGCCAGCAGCTTAGTATTTCGTTGATAGGGACATGGAAGGTAGCTGCAAGAGACATGTAAACTGCACTTAGGTGTGGTGCACGTGGAAAGCAGGTAGGTACTATATACCTACAGTAGAAACGGATATTAATAGGACACTTGAGTATGATTCACGTGGAAGGTATGTACCTACATAGGTATAGCGTAAATAGGTATAGCGTAAACAGAAATAAATATAACACTTGAATATGGTACACAAATAGAAAGTATAGCTGTAACAAGAAAAAATGGAGCTAAGGTGAGGCACCATAAAAAAAATAGAAAATTTTCATCTAATACTCCAGCTCCTTTTAACAACAATCATCACCTAATATTTATAGTCCAATATAGTGAAACGGGAACGAGCATGTATAGGATACAATGCGGCGAGTGTATTCACTGTGCTACATGTCGTGCGAGGATTTTGCGAGGGCTGTTGTTTAATTAAGAGATACCTACGTGGTTTTAACATTTACGTATAAGCTCAGTTGATGCGGTACCTAGGTACGTAGATAGAAGATACTACCAAAGAGCAAGTAGGTAGGTACAACGAACAAGATAAATGTCAATATTATGGGGCTAAAAATCAATTAATGAGAAGTTACGGCGAAAAAAATGTATAAACTCTTTAAAAACAATGCCCATGGCATTTGCTAAGAAGACTATGACGGAACTAAAGCGATTAAAATGAAAAAGAAACTTCCCAGTAAACGATTTGAAAGCGGAAGAGAAACCTTGTTAAAAGCTACCTACATAGATTGCGAAACCATACATCCAGGCTTAGATTTTCCTACTCAATGAATTTAGAATATTTTTAATAAGGACACTGTCATTATTCTACAGTATTATGGCCAACGACGTAATTAAATTAACAATGATGCTACTTTAGTTATTCAGACAAAATAGCTCAGCACTGCATTATCGGATAGATCAAATTAAACTCAGACTCCCGTGTTTTGCTAGTTTCCGGCTGACTTTTTGGACCACCAAAATTAAAAACTCCAATTTTTTTCTCTACTAAAAGTTTTTTTATTTTTGCACTGAATCCGACTCCTGGTTCTCGCCAGCCTCCGGCTCCGACTCTTGGCCCACAAAAATTACCAATTTTCGACTCCGCAAGCCTGATGCAAGTAGCATTCAGCTGATGGCCATAAAATTTGTAATCAATTTCATAGCAAAACAAACGTGTAGCGATCTACTTCGGTATTTCAGACGCACGTCTGTAAGTAGTCCTGGGCGCTACTACTGACCTAAAATCATTAATCTACATATGTTTATCAAATTTTTGGTAGCTATGGGATCGACGGAAAGCACTCGGTACTGCAGTGCACCAGCAGCGGATATAAGGGGGGAGGGTTGGTCATCGTCACCCACAAGTTAAATATTCCAAGAATTTACCATATTTTCCGTCTTCCCGTATCAAAGAATAGTAGTAAATTGTTCCAGCCCAAAAATGTCCGCAAAAAAAAAGATTTGTGCTCATTTTGTAGCTAATTTCGAGACCTACTCTCAGCACAGTCCGCTATGTTTTGACCGACAAAATTTCATTTCGATTGAAGAACGATACTCGTCCTTCACTGGATTTTCAAAACTTTATTTCTGCAATTAAAACTGCTTGAAGTGTTGGCAAATCCTTTCCATACTACTCCAGCGTAGGTAGGTACCTATTCAGTGTTATTCCTAGAGAAAATGTTAGATAAACGACGTAACCATGTATTACGCGTGGGAATAGTACTATACAGGTACCCATCAAATTACGAATAATGTAGTGAAGGGTAAAACATAAAGCTATACCTACCAAACACTTTTAAAAAGTAACTACAAACATTAAATATCTTACACATAAAATTCTTACCACTGCAGCAGTCGGGTTGGTGCCATGTGAGTCCCGTAGCATCGAGGGAAACGTCGTAAGTTTTCCCTTTTATGGAAAATGAGCTCTCCAAGACCATCCTGGCGATGTGCCCTAAGCAGTTTCCCTTGTTTCAAGAAGACCAAAATTTAAAACAGTCCATAATAGCTCGAGTGTCAACACGTAAAACAATATACAACTTTAGGTCAATTTCAAAAGCATTTTGAAAAAAAGACTAAAAATAAGAGAGTGAGAGTGACTCAAACTAAATTACCGATCATAAAATACGCTGATAAAAAACATCTGTCGAAACAAGAAGGCATATAGGTTAGGCAGTGATATCATTCCCAATAAAAAAAGACCAATGAGCTACGATAGAAGGAAGGCGCCAAGCGTCAAGCATCGACCATTCAACTTTAATACACTTTAAAGTTGACAGTTTAAATCTTAGAGACAACGGACTCTAAACATCGCTCCCTTTAGCATTTTCCGTATTTCCGTTTCTTTTCTCCTCACACAAGAAAGGAGGAAGGCACGAAGTGCACAGGTGAAGTCAACTTAACTGCACCCCTACCGGGAAACCCGCACGCACTGGTTCGTGCGGCAGATAGAGGCCAACTTGCTGTAGAGATGTGTACGGCTGTAGTCGAGCACAGGTCGTCAAGAGCTATGGCGTCATCGACGAAAGGCTCTTATGCAATGACCCGCGCCTCTCGACCCACTCAATTTTTGGCTATGGTAAATAGGCAAGTAGAAATAAATCAATAGATATATACTGGTCGTAACTACAGTGTGCAGACATCGTTAATAATTCGTAAGTCTTTAATAATTGTATTGCTGTTGTTTGAGCATTTCCACTCACAGCGCCGCCGGCAATCCACAAAGAAAGAAAAAAAAAAGAGACATAGAATGCATGTCAATCGAAACAATTAATGAAGCCAGGAAAGACAACAGTAAACACGTAAATGAGAGAAAGACCGACACAATAGAGCACTCGAAGTGCGAATAAAGGAAACAAACAAAACCGACACGGTACAAAAGACGCCTCGAAGGAATAATCGAAGCAAAGGCATGCCTGAGAGTCCCCAGAGGCCACTTCTCCCCATATGATAGCCGCACCTACGCGGCCGCTCAATAGATTCTAATCAAGGTATTTGCTGCACGTCCANACACGGTACAAAAGACGCCTCGAAGGAATAATCGAAGCAAAGGCATGCCTGAGAGTCCCCAGAGGCCACTTCTCCCCATATGATAGCCGCACCTACGCGGCCGCTCAATAGATTCTAATCAAGGTATTTGCTGCACGTCCAGCGGCGGTACCTGAAGTGAAGGAATTGGTGGGTAGCTCACGTCTCTCTGCAGACTAGTAATTAACTGTTAAAAGAGGAAAAGGACGAGACGTAATTTTATAATATGGAAAACTGGTTATGTACATCGTGGAGTTTAAGGTAAAATAACGAACAAATAGGAGGAACGTAAATAAAAAGGAGACATAGAATGATGACAGAACAAGGAAAACCCATGCACGAGGGCGTTCCCACAAAGAACCAACGCTTAGGGCTACAGCAAGTGGAGTAAGAAAAACAAGAAAAAAAGTATTATTTGTAGTAGCATGAAAATAGAGAAAAAGCCGGCTCGTATAAAAGACGTACCGGTATCGAAAGCCTGTGCACTAGGCTGAGGTAATGTATGATACATTCGCGGTACCACACCGTAGTGCTGTCACGGTACCACACCATAGTGCTGTCACGGTACCACACCATAGTGCTGTCACAGTACCACACCATAGTGCTGTCACAGTACCACACCATAGTGCAGTCACGGTACCACACCATAGTGCTGTCACGGTACCACGCCGCAGTACCTACCTACCATCACGGTACCACACCGCAGCACCTAACATCACGTGCTGTACCACACCGCAGTACCGTCACGGTACCACACCGCAGTACCATCACGGTACCATGCACTGAAGCAGTACAGCAGAACAGCTCCGTTGTGCCGTTCTAAGGCGTAGCCGCGCCAGAGAGCTAGCAAGTTGAGCAAGGAATTTCCTCCAGTTCCCATAACTGTAATCGTGGACACCTGATACAGGTAACCTGCGCCTACGCCTGCACATATTTGTGCTCGGAGGTCCGTCTTTATGCAAGCAAGGCGATAGCCTTATGGATGGCATAATATATACTGTATGTAATAGGTTGGGTCTATAGAGGAAGGCCTGCATATGTCACCGTTTAATTAAGGCTCAGAATTTACGTTAGCACAAGTAGCTAGGTAACACTTTCACGCAGCATGCAGGCAATATACGTGACAAACATTCTGCATAAAAGCCTACAACAAGCCAACGACTTAGAAGTCTTTGATGCTTCCACTTAGGGCGGTAAACTGCTGCCTAGATAGTTAAAAGATAGGTTCAACGTCTATCTTCAATATAGAGCAAGTTAATTTCTGTTTAGAAATGTCGATTCAAAATATCTAAAATTTTAGCTAAAAAAGCAACCGAATTCCCTACTGCGCCAGTCCAAGAATGATGTTCTCCAAAGAAATTGCAAGCTGTATGTCTGCGTTCCACATACAAAGCCTTTAAATGCTGTGGTCAGCATCCGTAAAAATATAAGGTAAATAGATATTTATCGCACGAAGACTTGTTGGGAGCCTTACGAAAATGGAATTCAAAATGGCTACCTGTCCTCAGCAATAAGCAAATTCATAATGTGTTGGACATTACGCAAACTACTGTAATTATTAACTGAATAGGTACTTTCAGTGGCGAGATCAATATAGAAGATACAGCAACAAAAGAGATAGATACATAGAGATTGATACAGGCCTCAAAAAATTAAGGAAGGTATGCAGCAGTGTTGTCCAAACTGGGTGCGGCCCGGTGCGCGTACCCCTGGGGGTACACAGCAGAATTCATGAGAGTACGTGAACAAACCAGGAATACACACAACCGAAACAAAGTAACTTTCAAGCATTTCTATTATTAAATTATTTTCATTTGTGCAATAAATTTGAATTAATTGACCAACATCTGTAATTCAGTTCTTTTTAAATTACTACTTTCATGATTACGCTAAATTAAAGTCTTTGGTTAGCCATACTGAGTTGGGAGTAAGCAACAGTTAAAGGTAATCCAGGGTACAATAGGCGAAAAGGCTTGGACAACACTGGTACGCAGTATCTACTGTATATTGCACGCGTGCTCTAAAGTACCCACATTAATCATTCGAATGATTATGGCGCGCCTGCAAGCACAGCTGTCTATAGGCCAAACGACCCAATAAAATTGTTATCCATCAAGACAGCTAGCATACCAAGTGTCACCAGCAAAGTTATACATTTCTTTTCAATATTAAAGTAAATAACATAATCTACAGAGTAAGACCCTTCTCTGCGGTATCAACCAATTTAATTGGCAACCATGTGATTATGAATATTGAAATTACAAGTCACAAATACGGAAAAAATCGAAAAATACCTACACCAGGACAAGGTTACACCTCGATCAGTGCCCTGACACGTGCACAATAAGATAGGTAATACATGCCTACTTACACTGCAAAATAATGAGAATTGTACTAAAGTTTACAAGAAATTCCTTTAAACTTCACGATTTACAAAGCCACTTGAAAGATGCAACTTCAAACAGTATTTAAAGTGTAGCTAAGAACTAATTTCATGAAATTACAATAATCACCGTGCCAACACAATAAAAGAAGTAGGTGCATTACTAAATGGCAAGAAATTTTATACAAACATAACACATCCTGCAAGTGATAATAATAACCTACACTGCTGTGTCTGCAAGAACTACACCTAGGTACTGATTTAACAGTATTTACGTTGCACAGTCAACTGATGCGCATTGCTGAGACTGCACCGGCAAAATAAGATTAGTCAAAATAAACATGCGAAATCGAGCGATTCCTACAGCAGAGCCTGCCCTCGCTTAGGGCGACATGGGGGGGGGGTGGGCACAATATGCAATAGCACGTTCAACTTATGGGCGGATGTTCAGCTAGGACTTTGTTCGACCGAAATAGGTACTTTGCAGGGGTATCTTGGCTACTGACTTTCAACGGGTGATGGGACGACAAGCGAGATAAAGGTCCGCACATAAGTTGAGCGTGCAATTCCATAGTGTTGCCCCGGTTGACGTGGTTTTCCCACTCGACGTGGAGGGTTGACGTGATTGTCCCACTCGACGGAGGGTTGACGCGGTTGTCCCACTTGACGTGGAGGGTTGACGTGATTGTCCCACTCGACGGAGGGTTGACGCGGTTGTCCCACTTGACGTGGAGGGTTGACGTGGTTGTCCCACTTGACGTGGAGGGTTGACGTAGTTGTCCCACTTGACGTGGAGGGTTGACGCGGTTGTCCCACTTGACGTGGAGGGTTGACGCGGTTGTCCCACTTGACGTGGAGGGTTGACGCGGTTGTCGCACTTGACGGAGGGTTGACGCGGTTGTCCCACTTGACGGAGGGTTGACGCGGTTGTCCCAATTGACGGAGGGTTGACGCGGTTGTCCCACTTGACGTGGAGGGTTGACGCGGTTGTCCCACTTGACGGAGGGT
>LQNS02007217.1:3457989-3480729 GCA_001587735.2 Parhyale hawaiensis
TGGAGGGTTGACGTGGTTGTCCCACTCGACGTGGAGGGTTGACGTGGTTGTCCCACTCGACGTGGAGGGTTGACGTGGTTGTCCCACTCGACGTGGAGGGTTGACGTGGTTGTCCCACTAAATGTGTAGGCTAGACGTGGTTGTCCGACTTGACGTAGAGGCTAGACGTGGTTGTCCGACTTGACGTAGAGCGTTGACGTTGTTGTCCCACTTGACGTGGAGAGTATAACGTGGTTGTCCCACTTGACGTGGAAGCTTGACGTGGTTGTCTCACCCGACGTGGAGGATGGACGTCGTTGTCCCACTAGACGTGGAGGGTTGACGTGGTTGTCCTACTTGACGTGGAGGGGGATGTAGTTGTCCCATTTGACGTGGAGGGTTGACGTGGTTGTCCTACTTGACGTGGAGGGGGATGTAGTTGTCCCATTTGACGTGGAGGGATGACGCGGTTGTACCACTTGACGTGGTGGTACGGTACCACTCGAAGTGGAGGGTTGACGTAGTAGTCCTACTCCAAGTGGAGGGTTGACGTAGTTGTCCTACTCCAAGTTGAGGGTTGACGTGGTTGTCCTACTCCAAGTTGAGGGTTGACGTGGTTGTCCTACTCCAAGTTGAGGGTTGATGTGGTTGTTTCGCTCAACGTGCAGGGTGGACGTGGTTGTCCCACTCGACGTGCAGGGTGGACGTGGCTGTCCCAATTGACGTGGAGGGTGGACGTGGTTGTCCCAATCGACGTGGAGGGTGGAAGTAGTTGTCCCACTCGACGTGGAGGGTTGACGTGGTTCTCCTACTCGAAGTGGAGGGTTGATGTGGTTGTCCCTCTTCACGTGAAGGGTTGACATGGTTGTTCTACGCCATTTTGAAAAAGGGGTGTAAAAGGGTGTAATCTGAATCGGTACAATATTACATTGTGCAGCTGCATTACTTCCCCCATACATCCACAAAAAATAAAACGAAAGGTACGTAGCTACGTCCAGGTTCACAGCTGGATCCACACACACCCATATGCCTATGTAAACCTCCACGAAAGCTGCAGACCGGCGCTAGAT
The DNA here is from genome assembly GCA_001587735.2 of Parhyale hawaiensis. Taxonomy (NCBI): domain Eukaryota; kingdom Metazoa; phylum Arthropoda; class Malacostraca; order Amphipoda; family Hyalidae; genus Parhyale; species Parhyale hawaiensis. Next base: position 3,459,039 of record LQNS02007217.1, read on the forward strand.
AGTCAAACAGCGTCGCCCAAGCCCCCCTAAGCAGAACAATAGGAACTGCTTCAAGAATAAAAAAGTTGATAGATCAGAAAGACGGAACCCGGGTAGAATAGCACTCGAAGGGCAGCCACGCACGGGAACAGCAAGTCGGGAAAGAAGAAGAGGAGCACAAAAATCGAAAGTAGCAAAGCAGCACGGAGGACAGATGCAAGTAAGCCCAGCCTAAGCAACGGTACTCCGAGGACAGGCCCAGAGGCACCACACCCCACCACCCAGGAAAGGCGAACCTGACCAGCTCCACGGCCGGTGACAGCACATCTGACGTCATGTTTCTCTAGGAACCGGGATCGAAGTCACTTAGTCAGGTAGGTACGTTCTCACAGCTCCCTCTTGAACGCGTCTTCGGTTTGTTCAACACTAAAGTTACTAGAACAGCAGGGCCAGTATCACCAGCCACAAGTAAGAAAAACTGAAGATTTATTCCAAAAAACCACTTGGTCACGGATAAGTTTCCTGAAGATCTTTTCCAATACAACCACTAATAGTTATAGCGACAACTTCAAAAGGGTTTTTGCACAAGAGCCGACGATGCAAATTCTTTCAAGGACTCTGTATAAAGGCTCCGTCTAAATATCTGACAAGGGTTCAGATTAAGAGGTATTGCTCAAGGTGCCGTTAAGGTCACAGTTAAGGGTACAATTATTAACGAGTACAGGTAGGCCTAATGGCGCAGTCAGGGGCACAATTAAGGGTAGAGTTAAGGGTCCAGTGAGTGGGGAAAATTAGGCAAGCTACAAAAATAAAAATGTAGTAGGTACAGAAAATAACTTTAGGACAATAGGTATCTCAACTAGGAGTTGCCGCCCCTAGCCCCGAAGTTCCCTCGATGGGACTTCTAAAATAAAGAATAAAATAGAAAAACCATAGGTAGGTCAAGCAACTGCATAGGGGCACCATGGCAAAAATGAAACTATCGGCAGCAGTGAAAGAGAAGAGAACGTCCTAGTCATGAAAAAAAAAGAAAAACTTAGGAAGAAACGAGGTATAAAGAAGCCTAACTAACCACATAGGCAGTTGCCCTATGGGGTCTCCATGGGTTGTGGCCCTCTGCAAGGCGCCTATACCAAATATTTCATAGAAGGCTGAAACATCACAAGCTTCATCAGTCTTGTACACTTAATAATCTAATGAACCGCCCAAGGTTTCCCTCCCTAAACAAGGGGATATTATAGAGAAAGCTGGAAGGAACATGTAGCATGTCTAGAGAACACGGATCCATGCATGAAAGCGCTTCTGGACAGAACCAACTCTCAGGAACCGCGAGCTTTGAGGCAAGAGGAAGCACAGAAAATCAGGGCGGCAAAAAACAAAGCAGGCACGAAGGAGACTTGCCGATAGCCCAGCCAATGTCTAAGGTATTTCTAAACTATTAGTTTTAAACCCATTCTAATCTACTGCACTGTGATATAAAGCCCCAGTCAAAGACGCACAATACCATTGATAATATGTAAAAATTACGTCAAAAATATATATAGGATACTACAGCCCCATTTCTGGGCCGCTACAGCGCAAGTGACTACCGTACGCCGCCAGTTGTGATTACACGTTCGAATACCCCGTGATACAATACGCCAGGTCACATCCAAGTACTACAAAAGCGAAAGAAAACATAAAATAGGATGCATCCAATAACACTATACTGGTAGGCAGCTAAAGAAAAACTTTTACAGCGGCAGGGAAAACAGGCATACTGAAGAACTTTTATTTTGCAGCTTTGACTCTGCCCGAAACTGAGGCCGTATTTATGTAGACATTTGCAGAATTTCGGTGCAGCGCCGGCGAACGCAACACTAACATAGGTACCTAGGTACTGCCCCTACCAGATGGTAGTACATATGCTGGGTCGAAATTTAGCAGCATATCATCTAAGATGATTCAATAGCACCTCGTTATATTGCAACTGCTGACTTATCAAACTGATCTGCTTCTCAATCTTGAAGTCTTGACTCATCTTCCAATGCCAGCTGCGGACATTAAAAAAATTTTGCATTGATTTTGCGGAGAAAATGCTCGAAGTTGCCATAGATGGACAAATATCCACTGCCGCATGATATGATGGCTAGTAGCGTGTAACCGTAATGCAGCACGTAGATCAAAAATAGTTGACAATACTTGCAGCTACTCACCATTGTCAAATGGCGACAGAGTTCTTGGCGATCTGTGGTCGACTGCAGCCGTATACCTACTCCTCTGGGGCCTGTTGGCCTATCTCTGCAGCGCAACCAGTGCGTGTGGGCTACCAAGTAGAAAATGTCGTCAAGTTAACATTACCTCTACCTTTGCGCCACTGCGCCAGCGCCAATAGGTATATTTGTATTGCGTTCCCTAATAATTTTTTTGGGGCCCATGACCATATTAATGCGCCTCAAATAAAAATAGTGGTAAATAGTTAGAAACACTTTTAAACGGGGGAAAAGTATGTTCTTTACCATATGCAATGCTAAATGGGAAACTGTAAACGAAAATCCTAAGCTCTTGGGAAATAGCCAAATGAGTGGCAGTCCGGTGCGAATGGCAATGCGCATCTCCTTGGTGCGCCTCTCGAAAAACTGCCTCGCAAAAAATATATAGGGCGCCCTTGGTGCGCTGGCCCACCGTTGGCCGCAGTACGACGCGTAATGCTCAGCCCTCCCAAAATTATTTGATAGTAAACATATCTAGTAATTCATTAGAATTCAGTTATATATAATCCAGCTTCAGTTTGGCGCCCCTAAGATGCAGCGCTCGGGGACCAGCTGTCCCCCCTCCTCCCAAAGCTACGCCATTGTCTGTATCCATCTAAAATTATCGGTAGCTACCTTCTGTGTAAAGAGAGTGTGTTCAGCGAAACCGAAAACTTTTATAGCTTGAATTAGGGGAACAGCACAATCAGGTGTACATATAGGTACACATTTTTTCTATACTAACAATAAGGTGTGGATATATACGTGTGTATATAGGTATCTACACACGTCTGGGTGCTGTGCCCCTAATCCAAGCTTTCAAAGTTTCGAGGTTTTCAAGGTTCGCTATGCACCCTGAAAGAAACAACTGGCAGCCTCAGGATAATAAGTGGTCTACAAGAGAATATGTGTTAGGCTAAAATAGGCCAGGTTAACTAGAATAAGCTAGAATAGTTTCGGTTCAGCTAAAAACTGTGCCTTAACTAAATAATAGGCACACACACATAAATACTTGATAATCAGATAGGCTATAAACTAACACCGGCACCCAGTTTTCTCCGTGTGCCCGTGAAAAACTGCTCAGACTTTAAGTTCGAAAGACAAAAAAAATTAACTTTCTGAAGAGACAGTTATTCGTTGCAGTGCAGCAATAGCCTGCGGCAGCCGAACAGGTTAACAACAATCCAATGGAGCGGATTTTTGTGACACGAAGGTTGGACAAAATCCTGACAGATCTCCACACAAGCTGTGGAAGAGGCGTAGCATGTAGACAATAGAGTGTGAAGAGCCTATACAAACAAACAACATGCTTATACAGCATAGCTGCACCAACAAAAACTGCGGGCAAAGAACTGTACTCTCACATTGTACCGCGGCCATATTAACTTATACAGTAACAAGCACGGCTTGATGCGCGAGGATGTACAGGTCGCAGGTCGCTTATGCCGTTTTTATGTTTCGGAACGACATGAAAGTTACACATCCTCGCATCAAGTTCTGTTTGCGCTTCTGTTACAAGCTCCTTGGTGTTACTTCTGTCCAGGACTCAGCGAACGAAGTGTTTTATAACACGCCGCTAGGACTGCCCGTGTCAGTCGGACCAGGCTTGGCCTTCAACTTGAATTTTTGATGCGCTCTTCGATCCGACATCGAACGAACCGCAGCTGCCAAATGCCGATGCACGTGCAGTGTGGCGGATCTGAACATATATGATGCCAGGCCGTTAAAAATGAAGACACGTTCAATGAAAGACGCAGGTACCGTAAGATTAGATATTAGTTTATGGACAGACTAAGAAGCCCATTCTCCGCGAGATGAAACCTAATTTTTTTGGCCTTTTTTTGGCGAAATTAGGTTTTCCCTTTTCCATGTGCGGGAAAATCTGCACACGACGATCAATTACTAGACTTCCATCGATTTTTTAGCTGCTCAGTAACAGGTACCCGTACCTCGGGTATGCACAGCTAGGTTACTAATTCTTTTCATAACGCAAATAGAGAAGTTAAACAAGAAAAATGTACATGTATAAACGCACATCGGTGTTCAGTATATACCAGGGTGCCTCTGCCGTCAAAAAAGACGTCAACGAAGTTCGTGTGATGCCCCCCCCCCCAAAAAAAAAAAAACTTCGTGCTCAGATATCTCTACATTATACTAAAATTCTATGAATTTTATTTACTTGCTTGTTTTATTTATTTTCTTGTATGTTTGCACACAGTTTCTTCGCATAAGATAGGAAGAAATCCGAGTGTTGAAAAGTTAATTTGGCTACATCCGTAATACGCAAAATCAACCTGAGCTTGGCTGCATGAACGAGAATGTTATATTCAAAGGCGATACGGAATAAAATACAACTGGACGTCACATATACATTCCTCTAGCTTGCTTACCGTCATTTTGTTGAAAATTCCTTAGTTAGGAAGCAAAGAAGCTGGTGATGGTGACCAGTGCGGACGAGAGTGGACGGCCGAATGGTGTGTAGGTAGTCTACGACCAGCTGAAAAACGCCTGTTTTGTTGCGAAAGCAAAACGATCGTGATGATGACCATGACCCAACGGGTCACGGACCACCTAGTATCCTTTATTTCCCCAAGGAGGGGAGGTGTTCTTGGATTAATACTAGTACTACGTATCGAAATCAGAGGTACAAATTTGATCACGGCTGTATCCTAGCTACAGATTGGTACATAACTACATTTGGGTCAGTACAGTGGTGAAAATCGAAATCCAATTCAATGCGAATAAACTTTTGCAATTGGCACTGCGATTATACGTAACTCTGATGTATAACACTTGAAGCGCTGGAAGCAACATGCGACTTACAGAAGAGAAGCGTTTCACCTCCCAATCTTACGAGCAATAGGTCAAGAAGGACCTCAAGCATATGCCAAGGAATTTATTAACTGTGTATTTGGTTTAATTTCCTCCTTTCTCGTCTCCTCGGCGCTCTGACGAGGATGGCGGGGCCAACCAATCAAGCCAGTGAAAAAAAAATGCATTGATAGCACTCTATAATTTAGGCCCGCAGTTGTAATTAAGCTGTCGAGGCGGAAGCGAACCTCCCTGCGTGATCTTCGATTTAAAATATTTAAAAAGATTTGAACGCAATCCGCTCAATTTCCATTGGCGCAGTAAGACATCACTGTGGTCCAAGGAGGTTCTAACAGGGAGGAACGCACCTTCTGCATTTACCCTAAGAGAGCGTTTTGAGTAAACTTTTCCCTTGAACTGGCTGAGTGGCGCATATCCAATCGGAGAGCGGCCTGTATAGGAAGAAGGAGTCCTGAGCTCAAATTTTTATAGCCATCAACCATCGACGAAATTCCGAGCGGATGGATGTATGTAGAGGAAATTTGTATCTTGTACACCATCTTATGATGAAATTAACAGGGTGAGCGCTGGGATATAAATCTTCAGACACGATTTTCTAGTAAAAATATTGCAAAACTGCCCGTCAGTATCTTCTCTAATTATATGTGCTGACCACTGCCTCCGTCTTACAGCATGAGAGCATTTCAGCCACTTCAAGGACTCCAAACGCCAGCTTCGATCACGTGACAAAGAGTACTTGGGCTTGCTCCTTCCATTAGAAGCTCCTAGCTGTGGTCACGCTTAGGGCCAGTTCATACGTTTCTCATAACGTGTTAATTCCCGAAAATGAACACGAGCAGTGAGTAAACTTCTGCTGTCGCTGTCCACACGTAAAACCGACCTTGATTCATATGACTGACGCCGTACGTTCAGTATATTGATCTCACTTTTTTACATTTTTGCTTATATTTCACTTCAGTTTGAAGTCCCATCCGTATCCCATAATCTTATAGCCTAAATTTGATACGAATAGTCTATTTTCAAAATATTTATAGCCTAATACACCGGTAAAAATGAAAACAACACGCTTCGATGTGGAATAAAAAATGGCGTCGCGCCGCGTCAGTGTTCTTAGTCGTCAACATTTTCAGCTCAGCCTAACTAGTTTTCTTGTGTTGACGGGAATAGAGTGATTCTGATCGTTAGAATGACGGTAAAACACCATTTTTATCGACTTTTTCACGATTAAAAATGCCGTAGAGGATTAATTCTGCATTTATAGGTTCTGTTTTCTGAACTTGAATTAAGCAATGCGTTCAAAAACGCGACGTGCTTCATCCTACCGTCTCCTGCATTTGCTGCATGAAATCAACGCGCCGCGTCCATCAGTTTGACAGAACGCGTTGAAATGACGGTCGTGTGAATTAGCCCTTACGGAATGACTACCGGTACGTACTAAAAATAAAAGTTCAGCCGTAAAATAAGCCAGCAACTGTCGTCCCGAAACAGGAACCTATTCGGTGACTAAGTGTATCCAACGCTGCTGGAGTGCAATGAATCTACTGCTTCTGCCACTCTCTTTGAGAATTTTGCTTGCAAGGCATGACAGACGAGAGAAGGAATCCTTCAAGCGGGGAAAAATCAGGTAACTTAGAAACATTGGTTATTAGTAACTAGTTATAGTGAGTACTTTAAACCTCAGTTTCCACAAGAAAGGCGACTTCAGAGAGGTAGCAACAAGGGACATATAGTTGGTCAACATGCAGAAACTTGGAACCGATAAACGAGGGTATTTCCACACAGGATAAGGCGCATGGGAACAGCAAATCGAAAAAGAATGAAGAAAACAGATTAAAGCATCCTTTGAACGAAATTGAAAACGAAAGGAAGCAATGCGAACACGAAGACAAGAAGGACATCACGAAGGCCTGGCTAACGTTACGAGACTTACGACAACTTAAAAATACCCCCGAAGGGGGGTCACTGCTCTTCGTAACGTTACACACGATAGTTATGCTAGCGTTTTCTTATCAAGAACTTTGCCACAACAACGATATTGATGCACTGAAAGACCCACAAACACGCGTTGCATGAGCGACTACAGATGTGTACTGATAAACATACGCTCGGGCCTGTGCACGAGACCGTAGACGCTTATCTGCGCGATAACGACTGTCTTATCGAGGATACTGACGCTCCGAACTGGCATCCTGTGCATATCATAAGTCAACCTTGCTGTAAAAATGACCGGAATGACACTGCGCACACAGCTCTCAACTGCCCATGCCCGCGGTAGTGTGTAGTTCTAGGAGCTCGAGTGAACCCGCCGGTGGGATCCTTGATTTCATTTCAAAAAGGCTACGGGAAAAAATCAATTAAGCTACTTCCACTTTGGCGAAGCAATGCAACCGAGTTTTCTCTCGCTGATAGAACGTACCGTTCAGCAAAAGTTAATGTTAATCAGTCAAAGTAGCTGACCGTTGTCGCCAAGAAGTATCACGCGCCTACGCTGCACGTATCAAGCTTTGGTTAATTACGGTACCTCTGCCAAGGAGGTTATGTTTTCGTCGTAGCTATTTCTCTGTCTGGCTCTTAGTCTGTCACTAAGATAACTCAAAAAGTTATGAACCGATTTGGACGAAATTTACAGGGATTGTTAGGTAAGTTAGGAGGAACAGATGGTTAACTTTTGGTGAAGATATGTTCATCCATTTGTTTGCGTGCCTCATTTTTCTCAATGCCATAACTGAAAAAGTTATGAATGGATTTTTATTTAATTAATATGAGTTGTTTGGTACATAAAAAAAAATGACCAAATTTTGGTAATGATCCGTTTGTTCGTTCGTCACTATTTTTAATTTTATGCTTGTTAGCACAATAACTCAAAAAACAATGAATGGATCTTCGTGAAATATATAGGGGTTGTTAGTAATGTTAAAATACATAAATGATTAAATTTTGGTGCAGTTCGGTACGTTCGTTTGTTTGACTCATGATTGTCATAACGTTTGTTAACAGTAGCTATAACTCAAATAGTTATGAATGGATCTTCAAGAAAATTGCCCAAGCTGTTATTACTATCAAAAAGCACGAATGATTGAATTTTGGAATTTATACAAAGAAAATTATGGTTTCAGAGCCAATTTGAATTTTTTGCTACCGTTGCCTCGCTTGGCGGAGGTATGCGCTCTCCGAGTGCTCTATACTAGGATAAGTACCGCCTACGCATTATTTCAAGTGTGAAAAAATAAATGGACAGACAAACCCAACTGACATCAAATGATTAACATACAACAATCCTACGACATAATAATAAACGGTTTGTTGGTTGGTTGCTATCTTGTTTGGGTGATATCTTTGCATCCATCTGAAGCATTAGATAGGGGAAATTCACCCGCTGAGTGGCAAGAGGACCATTGACTAGCCAAATTTTTCAAAGTTAAAGACAACTGAAGTACTTCTGAGGGGTAGCGTAGACACTTCACTCTACATCCTTTTCATTGCGAACATTCACCTCCCCCCATTCCCTCGAGCTCATATGATGGGCAAATTGTGAAGGAGACAAGATATCCCTGAGAGGAAATCCTAGAAGAACAGAAGAGGAGCAAACGGGAGCCTCGTTACGGTAGCGAATCAGTTTTGGCCATCCTGTAATGACGGTAAAATGCTTGTCGAGACATGCGGAAATTCCACAGATCTGAAGTGTCATTCATGAATAATTATGCCTGGACCAGCAACATGGCGAAGGAGAGTGACAATGTATTCCAAGTCAGACAACACATCTCTGCTTCGCAATGGCAGCAGAAAACAGACGCCTGTTATTCATTTCTCGCGAAACCTTGTCAATAACACCGTATTTTTCCTATTCAATACTGAGTGTGAACGGATTAATGTGCAAACGGATTAATGGAACCAGAAGCAGATTGCGGACAGACTGATTAATGGAATCACAAACGAAATAACACGATACGGTACTATGGATCGTCATGTGACTGCTGCTCCAGCGATATGGACTTTCTGGAAGCAGAAAATTATAGGCGATTACCCAGTACACAGAGTACAGGAACGTATTGTGTAGTCTAAGACCAAGATTGGCTATCTGATGCGGCCATTGGGCAAATTTTGGTCGACTTCCATAGTTTCGAAAATTTGAGAAGGAAAGTCCTCGAACAAATCCAGGCCGATATTTCAATACATATTTGAAGGACGAGCATCGAAAATCAGGTTTACCTGAATTTTAGGAACTTCAAGCTATATATATAATAAAAAAATGTAGTGCCTAGGCCTGATACGCCGATCGATACTCTAACTTCAACAGAAGGAACGAATTTTTTGAAAAAATCAATGTCCTAGACTAGTATTACACTGACAATATGCGCAATATATACCGATACAATTTTTCAGTAGGTACAAGAATTTGATAACAGTTGAAAAAAAACCTTTACCATCACTTGGTCTACAGTTCGCTTACATTCTGTAACAGTCCGTGGTGCATTGTGTTTATAGTAAGGTTCAATTCTAAATTGGTGAAAGATAGTCTCTCCGATAAGCAACAGAAAATCATAGGTAAGTATCAGATATCTATAGGGGATGCATCGGCTGTTGGAGAATGGGTGAAATGTTTTCAATTGGGCTATAACTACTACTCATTTGCATTGAAGTATAGGTCTTAATTTGTATGGCACCTGGTACAGGACAAATTTATAAAATATTCCAGATACAAATTATAGCTATTGCCGATTTGGTAATTTAGTGCAGATCTCTATAGCTATTGCCGATTTGGTAATTTAGTGCAGATCTCTATAGCTATTGCCGATTTGGTAATTTAGTGCAGATCTCTATAGCTATTGCCGATTTGGTAATTTAGTGTAGATCTCTATAGCTATTGCCGATTTGGTAATTTAGTGTAGATCTCTATAACACAGCAAAGATGTTCCATGAGAGGAAGAGACGTACAGTAGGTACGGTATGTCGAGAGATACAAGGAACCCATAGACGAGGATGTTCTAAGAAAAAAACGCGTATGGAATCATTGTCATGGCGAGTTATTTTATTATATGCGCGTTGCACCGGCCTACAAAGGCTAGTTAAATCGCCTAGCAAAAATAAAGAGGCATGCAATAGGTATGTCTAAATAGGCGTGGAACCCATGCAGAGGGGGGGGGGGGATCCCACACAGAATCAACGTGCATGGGAGCAGCTAGACGGGAGAGATCTATAGACGTTTAAGCGGAACCTGCTCCACATTTAACCCTAAGTGCCTACTGCTACTGTACGGATATGGCGACATAACATACGGTGTCATTCCTACGAAAAGTAATGTTTAATTGAGGCACTAAAGTTAACCGGTTAAGGTCCACGGCGCCCTTTGGAACGCATTGCAAGTAACGCAATTCCTGAAAAAAATACTTTACTGGAATTGCAGTAGAATACGCCACGACCGACAGCGCGTAACTGTTCAGTACGGTACCTACAGTAAAAAGACTGTCCTGGCATTGCACGTGAGTGGCCTACAGCTTTGCTACCTGAGAGAATGTGTCAAGTTAAAACAAGTTAGGATCAATTCGGTTTAACTCAAACTAGAGCCCAACCTATTCTATTGGCACACACGCCAGAATCTCAGATGGGTCACATACTATATCGAGAAAAACTGCAGTTCCAAACAATGAGCGCAAAGACCGAAGCAGGGGCGACGTCCTTGGGCGTAGGATTCCTTACCTTCCTCCTCCTTCGGCCCTGAGCGAGTGGAAGGTCACACAGGTAGATTAGTACCTATACAAGGAAGTGCTGAGAACTACTTTCAGTTTCAAGGAAAAAATACAAAATGCAATATACAAGCGCTAAACCTGAAAAACCAAAAGGATGCTCATAGTTTTCATGCTTTCATTCTCTAAATTCTTAAGGCAAACTATTGCGATAAGCTACGTCATGTTCATTTCACTAAATACTCGTAACAAACATTGGTATTTTGGGGTGCAGCAGTACATGACGATTGCGTCGTGTACACGACGGTAGTACACGACGATTGCGTCGATTTAGAACCTAAATCGCTATAAGCGGCAATTCCAACTAGAGTCCTAGTGTAACCGTCAAAGCAGCAGGAGTCGTGAGTGATAAGTACTTTTTAACTTTTATCCAGTTATTTTATTCCGGAAGGTATTAATGCGAAGGTAAACTCATCTAAGCTAGCGAGTTTACCGTGCAAGTGCTTCCAAGAAGACGGAGGAGGAAAGAATTTCGGAAAAACACAAAAGAGAAGAAGAGAAACTGCGGTGCGGCGGCTTTCCACACGTACGGGAGGGAGCAGTTCGGAGTTCTTTGAAATTGGTCGCACCATCGGCGGATCACCTCGGGCAGAAGAAGCAACACGCAGCATAGCTTTACTGACGGAAACGAAGCCATATGCAACGACCCTTGCAGCAGTTTGATACAGAGATAAAAAAAAAAATCAGTGGTTGTGCCAGCTAAGCCACCTGACTTCGCTACAATTTTGACAAATCTTTGGGCAGACACACAGCTACGCAACAAAGGCGTAAGACATTCAATAGTGTGAGAGAATATGTTTAAAATATTCGTGTCAAACGGCCTTGAGTAAACGCAGTATTTCAACTGGATGGCCACTAACTTAAACGATAAACAATTTCTGCAAGTTGGAAATTTCTTATAGCGCATCCCGGATACATTTTTTTCGCAGGACATATCTTTCCATAGCTTTTTCCAGGGGGAGGAGGGGGGAGACGGAGAGGAATCTATCAATGTTGAAGGTGGGGTTACATTGTTTTTGGAAGATCAGACATCCTTAAAAATAACTTCGGGCTGCCTCTTCGAGCAATTTGAATGGGAAAGTTATTTAGCTCTTGTTCGCACACGACCAGTCGATTGCTGGCTTAGCCACAAGTAGCTATATTTTGGAAACTCTATCTCTGTCGGCGCAACGGCTTACCAATAAGTGACCACTCAAATCAAGAGATATGACGTTACTGATAGAAACAGGTATTCGGAGAACATCAGAAAAGGTTTTCATATACAAATAATAAACTTCAATTTCCGTGTTTTACGTCGACTCATGCCAATTGTTTAGTAATCAAAATAACGCGTAACTGCAGATAACAAAATGGCTAGTGATAACATCGGCTAAATGTTCTGCGAGCTAACGGTGAAGCACGTTTAACCATTTACAACAAAACATAACCTATAAGCTCTTTTCAGATAATGCAGTACCTAGCTGTTGCACTGTATTGCCGCTAACTTGGCGGCAAACATTTTCTGCACCTTCCAAATGTTTTCTTTTCTAATAAATCTTGTCTTCCTTATTCACTCACTTTATTCTCGGGTACGGGTGATGGTTCATGCGTCAAGTGGGATGCTTGAGCCCAGACGGACTCTTCAAGGAAGGATTTTCCAAGGACACGCACGAGCAACTCGCTGAGAGGCCCGTTGCTCTGGCAGGCTGGGGCGGCAGGTCCTAGCCAGGCAAGGTTGTTCCCGCGCTTGGCTGCTTTGGCTTCGACATGTTAGGGGGCTCCTCCTGCCAGCATTACGGACTCGGACAGCATAAGCCCGGCGCCGCCCCCGGGTCCTCTAGTTTTTCCAACTCCGACTCCAGGAACTCCATTTTTTACCGACTCCGACTCTTGCTCCAGCAATTTTTACCGGCTCCGACTCTTGCTCCAGCAATTTAACCAACTCCGACTCTTGCTCCAGCAATTTAACCAACTCCGACTCTTGCTCCAGCGATTTAACCAACTCCGACTCTTGCTCGAGCAATTGCTACCGACTCTGACTCTTGCTCCAGCAATTTTTAATGACTACGACTCCTGTTCCTCCCGTTTTTGCTAACTCCGACTCCTGGTCTGCACTTTTTTTTACTTGAATTCCCGGTATTCTTAGCAAACCGATACAGACTCGTTAAACAATTAACATTTAGCATGACTGTTAATTCGGACCGACGGCGTTTTACCAAAATAAAAATATATATATATACTGAAAAATGGGGCAAAGAGTATTTCTCAATTTACAAATGACGATTTGTAACATTAGCATTATTATGTATTTGTAATACTTAACTACCATCCGGTAATCCTTTTTATTCAGGCTAAACACTCCCGGATAAACTTAACAGCAGCATTGACCTTCAGCATTATTTTCACCATTTATAGGTTCTGAAATAAGCAAATAAAGTTAGACAATATATTGATTAATATTGGGCAAGTCTTCTTAAAGCAATGACTAAATGTCGATAGTCAACACATGAGCTAAGAAAAAAAGCCAACATTTGTACTACTTAAGACTAAAAACGCAGAATAAATTTATAAAGGATTCTAGTTTGTAAAGTGATTCTCAGGAGTCGGCGTTGCGCACTCGGGTCAGATAGAAACGCCTGAAGCCAGTGGAATTCTCTCTCCTGCTCAAACCCGCCGAGTACGACTTCACAGCCCTAGTTCAAACGACAGCCTTTTATCTTTCTGCGAGTCGTCTAAATGCGCTGCTGGGTCGAATAAGGCCTGCACACGGAAGTGCGCAGTTTTCTGCGTTATATACGGTATAATCAACTCTAAATTTGAAGAGACCCCCGAAACTTTACACGTGAAGCCTGCTGAACACTCTGACTTGAAGGCAAACAATTTGACAACTTTCTTTTACTACACACACAGTCGTGTCCACGAAAATAGAACAAAAAATGTGGAAAATTAGCCGTAGTCCAGCCTCTAGGGGAGTGTCTGTGTACATTTCTCTTTCACGGCTCTACCATATATATTCCTATTCCATGTAATGAGGACATTGAAAAACGTCGGGTAGAACTTTCACAACTGGTACATTTTTGAGGGGGGGGGGCATGGCGGGCACAAAATTATCAGCTGTGTTCTGATTGTTTTGAAACTTGTTCATAATATGTATTTTTGAAAAAGAAACACATTTTGTTCCTACAACTTTTTCAAGTTAGGCCTTAATTTTTGAGATAATCGGGTTTATATAAATATATATATGTATATCTTTAAAATTTCAACAAATAGAACTCAATGAGTTTTCAAGCTAAAATATATACAATGACAGCTTTGGAATAATTGAAACATTCTTAACAAAACAATAGAGTTGAATTCTCCATTTTGCCCTCGCAATGTCTGTTTATCACAGATGGATTTTCCATCTCTGTTTCGCTGCGATCGCTAACTAAAATACAGGGGGAAAAAATTTAGGGATTCGGTTTTGAGCTGTGATAAAAAAATATTCGGCCTTTAGTACGTCTGTTATTCGTGCCCAGTGCCCACTTTACTTCCATTTCCATGCCCCTATTGCTGCTACTTTGTTCTGTTCTTTCTCGACTTTTTTCCCCATACGCATTGATACACTGTGGGGCACCCTCGGTTATGGGTTCCACGTTTCTCTCGACACCCTGTATGTTCCTCCCTCTTCCCCCCTGGATTATGTTAGCCGTGGCTGACAGTGCTTACACTAGCTTATTTAGTAATCAAAATCATGCTCCTTCCTGGCACCTTGTAACTAGCTACCTATTACTTATGACCAGAAATCAGGAGTGTCTACCGATAGACTAAGGCTCCCTAGACCAGTGGGTCCTTATTTTTTTACTCTCGCGCCCCCTTAAAGGATATATTTTTTCCTTCGCGCCTCCCGTAGTGTTTTCAAACAAATGCGGTACCAGATCACGACCAAACGTACCAAATATGTTCAAAGTAGAACACTCTGAGAGCGCATCCCTCCGCCAAGCAAGGTAATGGTAAGGAACAATTCAAATTGGCTCTGAAACCACTATTTTCTTTGTATCCAAACTGAAAGCTAATCATTTGTGCTTTTTGATAGCACAGTGGCCGCAAACACCAAAGTTTACATTGTGCCGCAACAATAAAGTAATGGCATAGGTAATTTACCAATAACTTGATTTTCGCATTCCCCGCCATTTGAGAGGACGGTGGTATGAGGTGTGTTGCATCACTCCCGCACCAAACACAAATCCCCACTCCACAGTCAGTCTGTGATCTATCAGAACTCGTAACAGAATACCGTACACGTACATTACGCTGGTCTATGGGCCTCTACTTTGCTACATACGTTTTCACTTATTTGGCACCATACCAAAAACCATCACGGCATCGCAAAGGGTTGGGAGATGCCTACTACTGAAAAAAAAAGACTCATGCCTTCACCCTAATCGAGCAGGTAGTGCCGGTGAACTGTGAAGCTCTTCAACTGAATGTCAGCCGAGTGTCCCTCTTCAAGCCGATAAAACCAGCTGCGGCACTATCTGCCGGGACCATACCGCCACACAAAGTAGGATATGGGCGCAAGAGAAGGACAAGAACAAGCTTCACCTCTCACTAACACCTTGTCAGTCCTTGCAGTTGTCTTTCTCTTGCACCCAAATTCCACTCTGCGTGGCGGTATGGTCCTGGCAGGGAGAGCCGTAACCGATTCCTTAAGCTGGAAGAGGGACACTCAGCTGTCGAAAGCTAAGCGGTTCATCGGCCCTCCCTGCACGATTAAGGTTAAGGCCCGAGTCTTTTCTTCAATGGTAAGCTGCTTCCGACCCATTATGATCACCGCGGTGGTCTTTTGCTTGGAGCCAAAATAAGTGAAAAGGTGAGAGTAGAGGGCCGTCGACCAGCTCAACGTACATGTACTGTACTCTGCTCGAGCTCCAATGTATAACAGACGGATTGTGTAGCGGAGTTTTGTGTGTGGCGCGGGGGTGGAGCAACACACGTCATACCACCCTCCTCTCTCTTCTCATATGGCGGGGAATGCGAAAATAGAATTATCGGTGAATTATGCAATAACTGTTTTTGCGGGACAGGAGTAAACTTTGCCTTTGTGGCCACTGTATTAACAGTTTCTACAATTTTTCTTTTTTTAAGATCTGTTCATGACTTTTTGAGTTATGTTGTTGACAAACAATATGACAAACACCAACACAAAGCGGACCAACCAATCTGCACCCAAATTTAATCATGTCATTCAACATTAATAACAACTCCTGTAAATTTCATGAAGATCCATTAAGAACTTCAGGAGTTATTGAGCTAGAAAGCAAAAATATATATATATATATCAAACACGGCGACAAACGAACGAAATAAACAGATCGCAAAATTTTCTCATTTACTCTTTATAATAAACCTAACAACTCCCGTAAATTTCGTGAGTTAGCCTAAGGCACAAAGACAAATAGCCAGAGAAACAGATGAGCCGATGCCCACCAAAAGATAATCATCTGTTATTGTTAACATGCCTAACAATCCCTGCGAGTTTCGTAGAGATTCGTTTATAACTTTTTGAGTCACCTAGGCTAGTGACAAACAGAAAAACACGACAAAAACATAACTTAAAGCAGGTTTTACTGCGGAAGCTCGCGCCCCCTTGGAATCCACTCACGCCCCGCTACGGGGCGCGCTCCCCCAGGTTAAGAACCACTGCCCTAGACACAATGCAGTGTTTGAAGAGAATAAAGAGAAAGGAAGTTAGTTATACATAGTTACAAAGTTTGAGCCTCCGTTTCCGAGCAGAACGATATCACAGAGGAAAGAGCAAGAGACATGTAGTATGCCAAGAGAAACGGGGAACCCATGCACGAAGGTGTTCCCACCACACAGGAAAAACGCACATGGGAACAGCAAGTCGGGAAAGAAGAGGAAGAACTGATAAAGCATGTGCAAGTAGGAGTATGAAATCGAGAAGGAAGCAAAGTGGGCACCAAAGAGAAACGTCCCGAAGGCCTAGTTAACGGCTGAGGCCACCTACACGAGCCTCCTGGGGTTGCCTGGCCCCATAGCATAGGATGGACGAACCTAAACCAACCTAATCCAATAGCAGAAAGGAAGTTATAACCTACCAATAAATGGGAACCAAATTTAAGTTCGGCAAGCCGCGCTAAGAAGCGGTACCGGTACCTACCGAAGTCGAGAAAGAAGACGAAGAACAACAACAGAATAAAGATCGTCAGCAAAAGTACGAAAAAAGGGAAGAAAGCTAAGTGGGCACGGATGAAAGGCGTCCAGAATGCAGCGATAAGGCAGTGGTAACATGGGGTCACTTAGAGGTACGGTACGACTCCCCATAGCCTTGCCCATAGCCTAGGATGGGTGAACCTAGCCCTATAGGTAGGCCTAGTTCATTCTGTACCTTGTGAGGGAAAGTAAAGTATTTTTCCGTGAACAAGTATACAAGAATTGAACTTTTTCAAGACCAGGGATTTGCGGTGAAAGGGTAAGTGTGTAGAGCGAATCTGGGAAGAAGTTGCTATTATATTACGCAAGTTAATCAAATGTTAAGCCTGTGACTCGACGCAATGAATGGTAGTGAGAACGAAGCCAACTAATTTACGTGTCTGGGGAAGTGAAAGCGAACGAGAGCCGTATATCTCTAAAGAAATTGTTGCTGGTGGAAGTGAAAGTGCGTCAGCGGTATAATAATTAGCGGTGAGACCAACGCTAACGCGGCCGTTACCGCTAACAACAAGGTCAGCTTCACACGCGTCATTGGTTTCACGCACATCCGCCTTTTCTAACGTTCACTGCGCGTGACATAGGCTTCTAAATTAAATTAGATTATAGATTAGTTTAATCACTCAGTGTGCATAGCTTATCATGTACGATACTTACCTGGCACAGTTATTCATACGAAAAGTGCAAGATTAAGTGTGTTTTCTATTGGTCAGCAAATTCCGTCACTTCACTAGTCCAACATTTAAAAAAAAAGCGTTGACTTTGCCATGCACATGCAACTTAGTTGCAAATGCTAGAAGCAACCCGACTGCATTAAGCCGACAGGAAACTCCCTTGTACGAAGCACGATGAGTTTTCCCCAAGTCTGAAAACTAATTTTTTAAAGGGCAGCGCTTGAAACCAATGAAACCAAGGACAACTATTAATAGCAAAGTAGTCCTTGCCTGAAATCTAATTCAACAGGTCGAAGCCAGTGCGCCTGTTTGAAATCCGAACAAGTCCAGCGCCAGGCGATCAATCAATCGCGCCTTAAGCCAGGCAGTGAAGGGTGAAACCTCTTTTTACCAGGCAGTGCAAACTCGCTACAAAGGCTTCATTGCTCCTGAAATACAAGAGCACAGAGAGCCCATTTGGTAGCCTATGCAAAAACAAAACCCAGTGTAGTATAAACCCATTTACTCCTACCGGTACTAAATGGTAGGTACTACCATTTCACTTGAGTTTGGTTCAAAGCCGTCCAGTGGCTGTTTGTACGAGCCAGCATCCCATGATAAGCCTACCAAAAGAATAATTGGGGCAAAAATAGCTTATTAGAGTTAAGCATCGCCAATCCTAAGGAGTGTTTCATGATAGTAAAGACATGGCTGAATCCTGCGAAGTTACGCAGTTCAGCCATGGGAAAAGAGAAAAGTCCCATGGGAAGTCTACAACAGCTGGGAAGGCAAGACAATAGGTAGCTACAAGGAGTAATTAAGAAGCAGGACTGAATAAAAGGTGCCAGGAAGAAGTATGATCTTGATTACTTTATTAAGCTAGTGTAAGCACTGTCAGTCACAGCTAACATAATCCAGGAAGGAAGAGGGAGGAACATACAGGGTGTCGAGAGAAAAGTGGAACTCATAACCGAGGGTGCCCCACAGTGTATCAATGCGTATGGGAAAAGAAAGTCGAGAAAGAACAGAACAAAGTACCAGCAATATGGGCATGGAAATGGAAGTAAAGTGGGCACTGGGCACGAATAACAGACGTCCTAAAGGCCGAACTAAGGCTAAAGTAATCTAAGAGACAGATTCCTAGGGACATGATACCGTTTAACATAGAATGGGTGAGGGGAAGAAGGAAGCAGTAGGTGTAGAAATCGATAAAAAACAGTCAATATTAGAAAAATAATAATGACGCAATGTGAGCATTACAATAAAAAGTTCTGACAGCCGAGCTATGGCTCAATTGCTCTATGAGATTTCCCGGGGAAAGGGGGAGGGAGGCGACTCCCCCGTCCCTATGCGATGAAGTAACCCAACTAACTTCGAACTTGGGGCCTATGACGCATCCTAAGCCTTAATTTGTTTCTTTGTACAAATGCCAATAAATATAACTAGACCGTCAAATGAAGCTCATAGGTACTCGGACAATTATTATATTAGGAGACAATTCCAGGAAGCAAAGAGCTTAAAGGGAGGACTCACGAGAAACTAGCGCAAAAAAGTGACATCATTGACGTCACATCGACGAACGGTATGGCTGAGCAGCCTATGGGTATTCAATTATTTTGGTCAGCCCAAGCCTTCGTAAATCGCGAATTTCATCCTTTAAGCACATAAATAAATGCAGAGAGCCTATACTAATAGAACAACAAACTAACAGAAAATTGTAGTGGAAACTTGGTGCCAGGTGGAAACGTTCAGCACCAGTGGCAACATCTGGGCTCTGATTTACCTTCTTCTTGGAAGTGAAGCCATATTTTACACTTAATATTCAGTTCACAGTGCTCTTCACAAAACATATTTAAACAAATCACCGCATTTTCAATTTGATTCATGAATCTCCCACTCACGAATGGCCAGCTGCTTGAAGTGCACCCATGCATAAAACACGATAAGATCGGTGTCAAGTACTGAAAGTTGGAGCAACAACTGTTTATGTTTTCTCTCGCATCAACAATGTAACACTGCTTATATTTTTAGTTAGGACTCAAAGCCCATCCTGCGAAGGCCTGAGACCTGATCCACAAATATTTCGACTAGTCTATGTGACGTAAATTGCTTAGGTACATGCATGGGGTCACGGCTAAGTTTTATTTTAGTCCCATTGAGTCCTCCCGTTACACTCTTTGCTTCCTGCTTACTTCCATCAAAATATTGTTTTTTCATTTCGTCTGGACTTCAGTCATGAGCGTTGGTTTCGCTGCATCTTGGACTAAGTTTTCGGCATGCAACCCAATCTAATTACTCTTGAGACAGCTTCAAACTAAAACCTGTTCCACGGGATTGGAATCTGTTTCAACTACAGAAGTTCAAGTAGACAAATCCTGGGTATTTGAAATATCTCAGCGTGCGGCATTTTAAAACTTGTTCGGTGTAGATCGTTGACGATGGAGGCAATGGCCCACAGGCCACAGCTCAACCAGCACTTGACTACACTGCTCGACCTGGTCATTTTAGGCTTAACCACAGCCATTCGTAAGCCTAAATGCATTCACACCTGGTATGCAGCTTTACCTGAGTGAGGCTGAGCCAGATGCATAGGTACAGTGAGGTCATTAGGGCAAGGAGTCCAAATGCCGACACTTTTAGTCGTTACCTACTCTTGGTAAAATGTACGTAGAAAGAAAAATGAGGTAAATTCATGTAACTTTTCCTCTTACTATATCATGAACTTTTGAATTTTGAGCTTCCGCTTCGTAATAAAATAGGTAGCTACCTACAGTCTCACATTAAGCACTATATTCTTTTCTTAATTTATGAAGGAAATTATAAAAATGGGTATGCTGACACTCAAAGCAGCAAAAGCCATCACATGCAGCTCGACACAGCTGACAGCATTGGGTGATGTGTTCTCGGGGCTGCCAGTCAGAATTTTTGTGAATTACTCATATGAAGCTCCAAAATCTCCCCAGATAAGACGGAAATTTCAAAATAGTCCTATATACATATAGCCAATATAGGTTGTAGAAATACATAGGGCCTGAATGAAAGCTTTATGCTCACGTTATGTATTTTTTTAGCATTTCAAGTTTTGAGTTCTAAAATGCAATACTGTGAGACAAAACAGTCACCATTCCCAACTTGAAGTTTCTGTAGCGAATGTCTCAAATTTGGGAATTTCTTCTAACTATCACGGACTTACAACGGCGATGGGTTTTGTAGAAGTCCTGACAAGCATCTATATTACCTACTCTCTCTTAACTCACCATATCTCTAAATGTTTGACAGGGTTTTATTCGTTGGTTCCATGGATTTCAACTAATACCTACCTAGCTATTCAAGTGAAACACAAATTATTATTATATCATAAGTCTAACCAAGGTTACCGCCAAGGGTTGATGAGCACAGAGATGGAAATCGACCAGGAGGGTCGAGTAAGACTATCTTATCTCGACATCGGCTCTCTTCTGCCCAGGGTTGGATGGTTTAAACGAAATAAAAAATCCGTGGTTTAAACCAACCAAAAAAAAACACGTTTTTTGGTTTACCTATTTGGTGTTTTTTCGATTTGCTTGGTTTTTATTCATAAGTATTGCAAAATAAACAGTTTTACTTCTAGCAACTATTAAATTTCAGTTACACAACTAAAAGGATGAGTTAATGTGTTTCTATTTAGGAATCCGTTTGACTGTTAGGACAGTTAGATTCAACTATTGCTTATCTAGCTATCTATTTATTTATATTATACTAAAAGGTCTAGCTTGTGTCTTGCTTATTTACTTGTGATCTTGTTTATTTACTTGTGATCTTGTTTATTTACTCGTGATCTTGTTTGACACAGTTTCTTTACTTTTAGATAGGGAATAAATTCCATGGTCCTCTGGGGGCATATGGCCTATCCGGGGGCATGGATTAGCTCTTTAACTCGATTGTATCTGTGATACACACGTGTAACCTGCCCCTTGGTTGCAAGAACGGGCACGATAATTTAAAAGTTGCTCTGGAAAATACGACTGGAATACGTAACATATAAATTGAATTTGCTTTCGTTAGACAAGCATAGAATCTG
>LQNS02007217.1:3486208-3510786 GCA_001587735.2 Parhyale hawaiensis
AGCTTGTTTACATGATAGTCTTTTGCTCGATTTTCATCCTTCCAAACATGCGAATGTTTCGTCGAGTCTTCGCAAACTAAAAGCTTTGCTAAAAAGCTGTCCGCCAAGCCCAGTGGTTCTTAACCTTTTAGGAGGTACCGAATTTACCGAACCCCTCAAGTTTCATAGATGCATTCATCGAACCCTTCGTAGTAAAAAAATATAATGCGTGTTTGTTTTTCTTTAGATTCAAGGCATATATATATATACTGTACTCGTATGCTCTATTAGAGCGCAACTGTGACATGCTCCATTTGCACACAAAATCACTGTTCAGAGAACAAAACCTGCAAGCAGAGCGCTACGTCACGAATCGTACGAGGGGGATGAACGAAATCGCCGAACCCCTGAAACTGACTCACCGAACCCCTGGGGTTCAATCGAACCCAGGTAAAGAACCACTGGTCTAGTCGGTTGGCTTAACAAGTATCACCAGTAAAGTTTCCGACATCTTTTCAAATTTACAGTTGCCTAATACACAGAAAGACGTGAACTTGTCTATTTGCTGAACAGACACCGCAACGCATTCGAACAATGGGAAGTGGGAACGTACGGCAAAAGACAAACGTGAGAACTGGTCTTTGTCAAAGCAAATGAACTATCGCTCTGGAGCATCAACAATGATTAAATTAGATAACTGGCAGTAGAGAGACCAACAGGCCCATTCCCTGAGAGGATATAGGAAGTCTCATGAGCAATCGATTAAGGGTTAGCGGTCAAAGCTATCGTCGCTGCCTGACGTCCGGACAAGTCAAACCTACTGCGCTTAATTTCTCTGGCTAATTTACGACACCTCTGCAATGTGCAAGCCGAAGCCGTTTCCGGGCGACGTATTCCAAAGGGTTGGAAGAAATAACGTTTCGTGTTTAGTGCCCTGGTGGGTGCGGACTTCATAAGGGACGTGCGTCATCGATTGGCACGGCTATGTCGATTTTAGCTGAGCTCACTAGTCCCGACTTGTTTGGAACTTCGGGTAGTAATACTGACTTCGTCATTTTCAGGCAGAAAATCCAATTCGTTTACCCATGAGACGGCAGAAAATTTAATCCTCATGCAGAATAAACTTTATACATTATTGCTTGCAGGGGGACAGCATAAAAATTGGTCTTTATTATAGTGTCTTCATGAGAGGAATGAAAATTATCGTAAAAGTTGCCTGAATTAGAAAGCGTGCCACTGTTTATGGGTTAGAAAATAAACCCTTCAATGCATGAATTAATTTTAACGCTCCCGTGAGAAGAACACTTTTCGGCACGGCCGGCATCGAGCTCCTACTAACGATGACTGTCGCCGCAGTTCGCTAAAACCTCATATAAGTTCTGGGCGGCGCCGCGGCGGCCCCAAACGTGGCTAGGAATATATAATGTTCACGCTTTGCATTTAAGGGTTCAATATGGAACTTGACGCTAACTAGAACATGCTCATGCTCACATCTCACGTGCTGCTGTGCTGCAGGTCAGTGTGTACAGTTGTGTTTGCACAACTGTACTGTGCAATTGTTCAGTTATGGAGTTACTAGTAGAGCAGCAGCGTGCTCGATTAGCCCGCCTTGACTGAGGTTTCCTAATCAGTCTCTAGATTCTTCTCCAGAACTGCTGTCTCGACAGTTTAGTCTTCCGTTTCCACTGAGTTCAAAGAGTAACTGATACGCACCAGTCTCAATCCTGCGGAGCTGGACGGAGTCCTCGGCCGTCCAAAGCGTAATTCGTCAGCGATTAGCGCTTGATATCCCATTCAGCATAGCGAAAAAATTTCTGGGTTGAATTTCCTAACAAGCTAAGCCAGTCGAATGAGATTAACCTTGTTGGATGCCGTTGGCACGAGAACGCTGGCATTAGCCCCAGTGCTCTCGTGCGGTGGGACCGGCCGACTTGTTCTTACATAAGGAGGACCCGCTTACCTTGACAGCATCAACACGTTGCCAGCAGAAAGTACTGCTCTGTGTCAGAAGGGCACCGAGTCACAAACCGATGTGGGTGCAGCTTTAAAGGTTCAACAGCTTCAGTTACCAGGCTGGTGTATTTACTTAAGAATCAACCCCTTGCCGTTACAGTGGATAAATATCCTGAATTATTACCACCCACTACTACCATTGCTTTTAATTTTGTGTCATAAGGGTACAATATCACTACCAGTCAAGGGCAAATTTTGCAAGTTCAACAATTTCAACGATTTTCAATTTCATCGTCTCAAGATGGTTTTGGATCATTGTTTTGAAAACATAGATTCGCAAAAAAAAAAAAGAAAAAATATGTACATGCGCGAATGTTGAACACTACATTCTTACTTGATAAACCTATTTTTTAGAGACATTAATCACTTCCTATGTGTATACGTAGTTGTGCAAATCTACATATTTTTTATATATGTACATATTTTTTTTTTTTTTTGCGAATCTATGTTTTCATAACATTATACCGAAAGTATCTGAAGTTCCGGAAACATGGTTTTCGTCATCGGTCTCATTCTGACTTCATGAATATGTCTTGCGGACCATTAAAATAATCTACCAGAAAATCATGAACAATTTTATTATTTTTAAATGAATATAAAAATTCAGCCATTCTTATCAATGACCTCTTTCCGCCTCCCCGTAGGCTTTTTTATCACATCTTCATAGATTTTTTTTATTAGAACAAGGAAGTTAGCTTCATATTATTCTCGTTTTTTTAAGTCAGTCTTTGTTCTGATTAGTGGTTCTGCTAGCTTCAAAAAAGATGAAAATCTTTCGTAGGAAGATCTTGAGAACAAGGCGGGTGAATCAAAATTTCTCATCCAAATTCGTCTATAATGGTATCAGATTTTCAGCCACTTTGAAAGTGTGAAGGCGACTGTCATTGTTATGGTGAAGGACTACACTTATTCTGTTACCAACGAAAGTCGTTTCTCCTGCAAAACTGTCTTTAACCGGGTTAGTTGCTGACAGTACACTTCAGAAGTTATTGCTTGGTTGTCTCCTAGCAGCTCATAGTGAACAGTTCCTTAAATATCCTACATCTAATATCCTTTAATCTAAAAGGGGGCAGAACTTTCGTTCCAGCCTGATATAGTGAGCAGCATCAAGTAGTATCGGATGGCCGCCCTAAAATTTCAGGTAGTTAGATAATCTATCGCAAGCGTAAAGCGCCAGGATGATGTTGAAAAGTTCATATCCTCAACTCCGAAAATAACCTGAAGTTCATTGCTTTAAAACTAATTTTACCTCCGCCAAGAAGGTTATGTTTTTGCCACATTCTGTCTGTTTGTCTGTTAACGTCATAACGCAAAAACTCATAAACGGAACGTTATGAAGTTTACTCTGAAACTGTTAAGCATGTCACAAAGAATAGATGCCTAAATATTTATGATGAACGTCTGTGTGTTTGTATGTTAGTAACATACCTCAAAAATTCTAGACAGTTAGAGTATTGGCAAAATTGACAGGAGCTGCCAGGAATGTCGCGATGAATAGAGGGGCAACCAAATTTTCGTGATGATCCGTTAGTCTTCTCTTTCTTAGTAAGGTTTCTTTGATTGGCAAAGGTCTGCCCTCTCGGAGCGTAACTCTTGTGCCCATGTTGCATCATGTAAGGTACAAGTGTTCTTTTCCTTCTCGTAGTCCTACAGGATTAGTTGTCCCAAGTAGCGGGGTACTGTAGCTCATCCTGCACAAGCTCGGGTTAAATGCTAATATGATAAGTTTCATAATTAGAAACGCTAACCGCGTCAACCATTAGCGAAATCAAATAAAGTTGAGCGAAACTCATCAAGTTAGACTTGTATAAAATTGCAGACACGAGCGTTTATTTCGCTATTTTGAGCCAAGTTTCAGGTATTAATCATGACTTGACTCCTTTTGAGACGGTCGAATCCTGGTCTATAAAAGCAGAGTTTTTTGACGGCGCATAGGTTCTCGGGTTGCCGTTATCACATGCAACACAATCAGAGGGGACGAAGCCGACGCTCCTGTCTGACGTTCCTGACAAGTTTGTGTTGATTAGCAAGCTCGATTTAACTCGCCCTCGTTGTACCAATCATCAGCGCCTTTATAGTGCGTACATGAATGGATGACATCGTAAGAGACTCTCTATTCGAGAGATAGCACAGGCGTCTATAGAGGCGTGTTATTGCGACCACCTTGCGGATGATTCCGCCAGATTTCGCATGATCCGCGCGTTTTTGTCACCACTTTTTGACGTGATTCTGATAGCAATCAACCGTGATCGTGGTGAAAATTGATCGCACCGTGATTTCCTCCGCGTCCTGATCATGCGTGATCAAAGAGTGATTCCAGGTGTTGGATAAGCAAAAAATCTAAATTTGAAATACAAGTTTGTGATGTTTTCTTATATTTAGGGATAAATTGAATAATGTTGTTCAATATCGACTTCCAGAATAATAATGTAGTTTCGTTAGTTTTATGCCGGTGCATGTTCAAAATAGGTTAAATACTGCTAGTTCACTTATGGATTGACTTCAAAATAAGTAAATGTTCCTAAGAAATCCATTCTTCACCATTTTCTATGAAAATATGATAGAAATCTATTTTTCGGAAATAAACATGGCGTCTCTGGTTTGCTTACAAAATCATTGACCGTTCTTGAGTTTTCAGTGATCTAAAGAGACGCCTTAGGTAAACTCGCCTTTATCGCCCACTCCAGCTAGGAGACTCACATGCACTGGCTCGTGCTGCAGGGTTCAGAGGAGTGTACAGCTGCAGTCGACCGAAAATTGTCTGAGCTACGGTGGTATGGATGGAAGGCTCTTGACTTCCCTCGCAACCGATAGTCCCATTTATGGATAGGCCCGTGCCTTTCTAGTGGACTCTGCTTGGCAGAAATGCTGACGCTGCATTGCTGAGAAGCGAGACTTTCTCCCTGGCCTGGCAATGAACGTCCGACCTCGTGACAAAGAGCAAGGCAGCGCTTCTCACCACTCAGCTACCGGGAAGCTTTAGCTCCACATGAAAAATACGGCGTTCCAATTCCATCAGAATTGAAATGAATAATTTTCCGCAGTTACCTAAACAAATGCTTATTATATAAGTTCTCAGTGCATTACGCTATTTCGTACAGCGCTAAAAAAATAAGAGCGCGTTCGATTGGGTGCCAAAATTGGGTATTCGAGATTTGACTTGTTCGAAACGTCAGGAATCTGCGCTGGCATCGTCCTGCTGAATTGAGTTTCAGACATTGATTCTCAACCGGTTACCCCTGCGACTTCCAGAAATTCGCTCATGCTCCGTAGAGTAGAGTTTTTTGAACAAGTTCAACGTAATCTCGTTGTTTCTGACACTCCAAAGCGACGAATCTAATAATTCTGCACGCAGTGCGGACAAGTCAAGCATCGCACGCTTAACTTCGGCACGCAGTCGAGCAAGCCTTTAATTATTGTAGTACGGTTCAGTGTCCTGCATCAGAGGATATTTCGCAAATCGCTAGAAAAATTGCCGACAGTAAAAGTTTTTCAATAAATTGAACGCAAAATTGCGTATTCATGTCTGCATACTGTACGTTACCGTTTCTTACTTAATGAATGCCTCTGCGGGTGTTTCAAATAGTGTTCATCCAACGCAGAGTATTTAATTCAGGTACGTCTGGTTTATGGAGTTCTATATCAACGTTTGGTGTTTACTGTACATTATTGTGAGCGTTGCCAGTGGTTCTATTTCAAACATGAGCAATGTTTGAAAGTGTTTGAAATAAATATATAGTGTATACATAGAAAAGACAAGTCTTCAAATACGGTACTTTTGCCAGCGGTTCCAATCCAGTCTTTCTCATTTCGACATTTACGTTATTTGCCAGCGGCAGGGAAAGAATATTTTTGTTGATATTTATTACTTATTACTCTCAATTGAAGAATAAGAAGAAGGTTATAAACCTTATCTAGTCGAGCTGTTGCGCAAATTTCAGATAAGATAGGAAAATACGTTGGGATTTGGCGGCTTTCCTGCGCAACAATAGTGGATCTAATATGAAAGCTGTGCTACATTTGTAAAACTACACTTTATCAGTAATTCATTGAAAAACTTTATATTACTTAGCCATACAGAGACAAGTAAAGCATATGTTTCTCGAAGGAATAACACGGATTGATATGTTTCAATAAAGTATGTTGCTGCCTGTAAACAACGTCCTAAATAAAACTTGTTCTTACGAAAAAAAGGAATAAACTGCACGCCTTTATAGTGCAGTGCGGTAAAAATTTACCACATTTTCTGTCAACGTGAATGATTATAGTACTTGCAAGTGTCAAGCAGTCTATTTTATAATTAAAATCAATGGTTGCCAGATATATTGTCAGAGCAAATAGAAAGCCTGAAAAAACTAATAGTGTTTTTGGATGATCATTTTGTCAAAATACTTGTATCCTTACAGAAGGAACACTCATCAGATGTAAACAAGATGAAGTAAGAAGTCTAGATGAATAACGAACCGTTTATTTACAGAGAAGCTTATGAAAAACAAAGATTTTATTACATAGATCCGTACTGAGCCAATACAACTAACTTACACGCATGCTTGATAATAGAAAGGACTTAATGACAACTGCTGTAACACCGTAGAAGCAAAACTTGCATCAACACAGAAACTTTGCAGCAGAAAAATACGGCGCTTTTCAGGGTTACGGCACTTGTACAAGCAGCCCTCCTATACTACTACTACTACTACTACGAGTTCAAGGCACGTTTGAGCTGCATCTTGGCAAGGGCATCTAAAGCAAAATGTAAAGCAAAATTATAACGGATGAAATTAAAGTAGAAAAATGTTACTAAAACTACGGAATATACGAACGTACTGGCTGACAACTGAAGGTAGTAGAATTAATTGTTGTGGAGGTAATTTTCAGCCGCAAAAATAGGTAACAGCGTCGTATAGACATTTCTACAATTCCACATGAACGAATCTTTCACGAAAGCATTCAAATTCAGTAGAGGTGCGAAGGATTATGCATAAGCAGTTCCTTCTATCCGTATGCCGCAATGCGGGTACCTAATCCGATTGGCTTCAACTTCCTTGAAACTTCAATCGTGGGTTTCCAACTCAGCACTGTGAAGCAACTTCCAGGTGGTAATCGCAATCTGATTACGCTTCGGACCGTTTAATGGGCGAAACTGGATCCACATGAACGAGTCGAAAGCTCCAAATTGAGGTTTCGGAGATGTACGAGCTGAATGCACTGCAGTAACTCCCTATAGTAGCATGAGAATTGATGGTACTCGAATACTATGCATCGTAGTGCGTTTACGTACGCATCAACGTCTGCGGTATGCATATGTACAAATCTTTGAAGCGCTCCTGATGTCATACGTCAACTAGAAATTTCAACCCGAACACCAACTGAAAATCTACCACGAAATAATGAAAAAATTTCGGTAAAAACAATTTTCCAATTAAAGAAAATAATAATGAATTTTCTAAAATAAGTGAAGATTTGCGACGTGTCTGCTGACCAACACGCGGCGCTTAACAAGTTAACCCTAATCATACCAAGTTGTGTTATTTTGCTACAAAGGTTCTAAGTCCTACTGTATTCCTACAAGGGAGAAAAGACTTTTGCAGCGAGGCAGCGCAGTCCGGTACGAACAGGTATAAAGGTTGTCGTTTCCGCAGCATAAAAACAAAATATTATTCCCCTAAGCTGGAAGACACACCAAGGCATAATTTTCACCGCGGCAATCATGACATACACGATGATGATCAATACCGTATTATTGACTATTGATATACATACCGTACATGAATTTCATTAAAGCGATACCAATTGAGTAATGAAATGATAGGCATAATATGTATAAAAATAATATTTTACATTATCACATTTGAGAATCATTCAACTAGCACCAACATTTTCCATCATCAGCACATCCATATCGTGTCACTGGTAGACATGAATCAGAAATAAATGGCTTTGTTTGTTTCGTTTCTTACTAAATGACCAGGATTAGTTGTTTCTCCGTCTTCTATCATCACGGTCTTCATCGTCCTCCGTTAACTCAGCGAAAGATTTAAATATCGTCGCTAAAGCGTATCCTGCGAACAACACGGCACCGCCCACAGCTTTTAGAGTTTGGGCAGAAGAGTCCTCATTGTCTGGTGTATTATTAACATTATTCCGTGAGCTTTGCCGCGACGCTGTAGACGCTGAGGATCCGAGTCTAACCCCACTAGCAATAGCTGCCTGTCCCTGAGGACTTCTAACCGAGGCAACGGATCCTTCAAACGCGGAGTTGGCGCTCGAAAAGCAGCCGGTCAAGTGGTTGATGGTGTGGCCGAAGTTGAGGACGTTCCTCAGGTCGCCGGGAAGATAGCTTTCGATGGCCTCTTCGATGTTGAATCCCAATTTTGAAGCCAGAGCGATGGCCCAATGGTGACAGTTGCGGTCTGTGAGGAGGTAAGGCTGGCCGTTCAGAGATATACTTCGGGCAGACGAGTTGACCTGTTGGGGCGAACACTCTATATTGAAACGGCGAGCCATTCTCCATTCGAAAGAGACATCAGGATAGCCTCTGTTCCAGGTAGGAAGAAGGAACCCATCGTAATCATTGGCTTCATAGGTGGCAGCTCGGTCGGTCCAGTCGAAGTACAGCGCCCAGTGTTCGGATATTCCGCCTTGCAGATCCCTGGTCATTAGTTTCACAATACAGGCCCTTGTTCGGCCGTCACTGTCGGTATCCCAAGGAAAATTCTTGTTTCTATCTAAAAGTGCTGCAAATGCATCCATGGCTATGAGTTTTTGAGAACTTTTTGGTTGGAAGGCGGGGTACAAGATGGTTTAACTCGTTCAAACTGCGATTTGATTTGAGTGACCCATAAACTGGCCTGAATGGTTCTAAGTTATAAACTGTGGTCGGAAGACACAGGAAAATATTGGAATTTTGGAGTGACTGGCTGACGTAAGAGGCGGCTTGATTCTTCGAGTTGACAGGGGCGGTGTGCCCGAAGAGAGGTGATAGTTGGTGGTGCTTGAAAGTTCTGAAATAAAAAGGAGATAGTTTAGTTCAATTCTTAGACCAACAGCAATTTTACGCCGCATTATAGCTGAAATTATATTCGTGAGACTGCCTAAAAATGAGCAATGTGAAGGAAAGTTTTCTGAACGAGTTCCGTTTTTCTATATGTGAATACATAGACTGCAATTAAGCATTCGCTCGTTCAAATTTTACGTTTTCGATCTATAACATAAAAATATATAGAAGCTAAGTAAAGTCTATTTCACTACAATCACAATCGAAGCAATTTTGGAGCAGCGTTACTGACACTCTGGCATTCACAGTCAACCACTTAGAGCCCGATGACTATAAATTATTATTAGTTTCTCGCCTGGTTCCACTCAAAAACTCAACAATAAACAACAAACTAATGAAACTAACAACTAGCATAATATTGGTGAGGGATGCTGAGGGCAAAGCATACAGAACGTAACCGTCACCGCAGAGGAGCTCGATAGCTCTCTCAGGGACTCATACGAGGCAATCATCGTTTTAAAAAGGACGAAGAAAGAAATAGCTGGAGTGCACTGAGTACACGGACTGCGGTAAACATTAAACTTGATAAATAACACTGATATCACAAGGTAGGGTAATGTCTCAATTACCTACTAGTACTATCTAAGTTGCGTTCTCCAAAAAAATATAATTTCATACAGTACATGCTTGTTAAAGATTTTTCATAATTAAAGAGATATCTACCGCCGTTTTTTAATTTTTTAATGTTTCTCAAATAGCTAAACTTGAACACGGAACGAATGAAAGAGAGCTACAACAGATGCAGGATCACGAAGAGACCAGTTAGGAGAGCGTCACAAAGAAACAGTCTCCCTACGACTCTAGTTTTCTTAATTGCACATTGCTGCACTACAGAGAACGAAACTGAATTTGAGATGCTAGAAGGAATACCCGAATACACTTTTGGTCGTAGTAGAAATGCATGTTTCCCAAACCAGCAGTAACAGTAGTGCATTTTTCAGTACAACTGAACTGAAATTGTTGAACATAAATAAAACGCGATATTACACTACATCGCAAAATGCGTTGAGTCAGAAACAGCTGATCCGCAAGAATCTTCCACGTTCACCAACAATCTCATTCGAGAGGAAGTTACACAAAAATACACTAAAATAATTTTATACGTTCAACTGGACGAATGCTTCAACTTATTTTACTTTAATGGGAGACATATAACTGCAATCAGACAATAACTGCGTACTATTTCACATGATTTAACCATAAATTCTCAGGAAAATTTCTCAAGTTGAACGCGCAGTTCTCCGGCAAGAAATAAACAATAAGAGTAGCTACGAATTTTCATTCGGCCTCCAGCTGCTTCTGACCTATACGTCATGCCTACACTCTGGAAGAAGGAACCGAGAAACATAGAGAATAAAATCTTGAATACAATGTCACACGTGGGCGCTAAGCTACTTAACATACCTTGAGATAGCAACTGAAGAACAAGTGCTACCCTCTACCGAGTACGAATGCGCACCGTAAACTACCACAGCTGGTTTTATACTGTAGCTGGTGCTGGCCGACAGCAACACAGTAGACACAAGCTTGTCTGTGGTGGCGGAACGTATCGAGACCACCGTGAAACGTACGTGTTACGAAAAACGAACGATTTCGTGCCATCACGGAACTGTCAACCAAGAAGATAAGGGCGAGTGTCATTGATACCAACGCGTTAGCTCAGCCACTTGTCCGAATGCATTACTGTGCCCTAGAGGCTAGAAACAGCAGAAAAGTACATCGTTTTTTTTATTTTATTCTACTCAGAAATTGAAGTGATTCGGTAAATTGCTTAGCGACACTTGTTGAGGAAACTCATTCAACAGTTGGCATTTTAATACAGTATTTTTTTTTTCGGTGCACACAAAGCTGTGCTGTCAATGATGGTACGAAAGATTCGGAGAAATGAATGAGCGCACGTGTTGATATGAATGACGTGTGACCTCGCTCTTAGGACACTAATACAGTGCTGTTCTTCTACCGTAGGTTAACCCACTCTAGATAACAGACTATCAACAGTTCTTTTCCTCCAAGTATCTACCTCTCTGTTTATTATAGTTTATATGAATATACATTAAAGCAAGCACTACTTAACAACCCTTCCTGGATCAAGTATTTATTTACTGGTTGATTTTCTTCTGCACTCTTTTACTTAGTTTCTTTCAGTTTCAAGCAAGAAGCATGGCATAAATCGCGCTGCCAACTCGGCATATTTTACATACGGCTGGATGGACGGGGCATACTTGACAATAGTTTTTGCCTAATACGTCAGCTGACGCTTATTTTACTTTAATTTTTGAGAGCATGGGCTGATGGACCGTATTTAGTTACTGGAGGCTAACTTGGGCCAAGCTCGTCTCATGGATATGCAGTGCATCATCCATGTAGAAGAATCACATTCATATCAGGAAACGATGAAATGTCAGTGCAACTTCTCTGCCCTCATTTCAGCACACTGGGCTCATTAAGAGAATCTCATATAGTAGTCAGCAGAGCGCCACGTACCACACGAGCGAGACGTTGGCCGATTGGCCCACTCGCCACAAGAACGACTGGCCTGTTCGCGTCGTGGCGCCTAGGCTGTGACGTCATCGCCGGAAGTCGAACGTTCCAGGTCGACGATCTACCAAAATGTCTCACTTAACTTGGGAGAATTTCAACTGATTGATTCGTGAAGAAAGGAAAAAAGTACTAGTCCATTCCATGTTGCTTAGCATATTACCGGATGCTAGTACAGTTGAGGGGCATTGGTGAAACATCCGTTTGCTTTTCTTTAGATAGCCTTGCAGTAGCACCAGTGGGACACGACCTGCGCCTGCCTCCGTGGCATTGGTACTGAGTTCATCACCTATCTCTTTGCAAAATGTATTTAAACACTGACAAGTCCCATGCAAATGAGCTTCCAATTTCGTTAATTAGTAATACCGGTATAGAGTGTGGCTTACCTCAATGTATCTATGCCATGGGTTAGATTACGGCTTACGTTTCAAATAATATTGTTGAAAGTACTGATTGTAAAGTGACATTTCTGGGGTACTTGCTGTAATATAAGCTATAAGTATTTGCATCAGTTTGTAGTGGCAACTAGTATTTATTTTATTATAAGTATTACCAATGTCAACTTTTTCACATCAGATTTTGAAGAGGGGGAGGGGGAGAAAGCAATTGCCGCCTTCCCCCTCCAGAGGCTACGGTACTAGTTTACATTAGCTTAGAATAGGTTAGACGAGGTAAAGATAGTTTTCGTTCAGTTAAATAGGTGCCTAACCTAACTTATGGGCACACACACTACAGTATATGTACATCATATGTATAGGTGCACAAATTATACAATACCGGCAGCGATTACGGATAACCTGAATGCAAAGCATCAGAGTATGAGATTTAACATTAACACTCGTAGGCTTGCATTTCAGACTCTCGAGTGTTATCCGATCCGATTGTTTCAAAGTGAATATGCAGAGAAATGTGTGCCCAATTTAGGATAAATAGCACCAAGACTTGCATGCCGTGCTTATGAAGCTTGGTCGGATTAAATTAAAATTGATAAAGAGAGACAGGAAGACTAGATAAACACTTTCTTGTAATATTTGGTCGGAACACTAAGTTAACAAATGAACGTTTGAACACATGTTGTTCGTCAACAATAGTAGATATAAAATAAAACGATGTGAAAGATATTAAATTAAGTTAATCAGTGACGTAGCAAGGATTTCGTCAAGGGGGGACTCGCCGGCCTCAAATGGGCCCCCCTTCCTCGGTGGGCCCCCCACCACTCTTAACTGGGCCCCACAAAATTCAACAGACATCAATTTTGGCATTTATAAGTGGTAGTTTTGTAGGCTAACAGTGATGTCATTTGGACATTTTGTGGTCGACTGCAGTCGTACCCTACCCTCGCGCGCGGGCTTCCGGCTTAGAACGGCCAATGCACTTCCAGTGTAGCAGGGGTCAGGGGGGGGGGACGCGAACCGGAAGTGGGCGGAGCCTGGGAAACCGGAAGTAGGCGACAGCCGGGAACGGCTGCAGTCAATCACAAGTGTCAGAATGGCATCACTACCTACTACTCACAGAGAGCTGTACCGATAGGATTACTGCCATAAATCACATTTTAATTCAACCGATTATACGTTGCGATAAGGAAAAAACGTTTAATTGAGAAAATTAAAATTGTAAATATAGACAAAGAAAGCCACCAAAATTGGGTCTCCAGATGACGTCACAACTGGCTAACAAGCATAGGGGGCGGAGTCAGAGATGCGCGTGGGGTTACCCATGGTTGAACAACGCTCCACTATTTTGAGAGTGTTCTGCGCATCTCGCGTCGTATGTCGTCAGGTGGAGCAAAGAACGGCAGTGTTGAGCAAGTGTCAATGGTATTCCTAATTCATTTCTACAGTTGGCTCGTGTTTGATGTTTGGCTGCTTTGAACACGGAAAAAAGAGCTTGCTGAAGTTGCTTAATTTTTCTAGAGGCCTGGAGTAGCGAAAAAAGTGGATTTTGGCACTGAAATACTCAGTTTTCGCCATCATCAGTAACATCTTCTGTACTTCAAACATTTTTTGCCCCAGCAAAAGGACAAACTACAACGTAGTAGTCACGAGTAATTCAGTTTTCCTTCCAAATTTTCCCAAGTAACCACAAACAACACTAATTTCTTTCAAGGAAGTTATGCCAATGGAAATAAAATCTTTCTTGTTAGGCTGCGAACATCCGTTTAGCAATGTTGGCCCTAAAATTACATTTCTCTCCAAAAACTTGAAAGAAAATGCTATGTTGACGGGAAACTATTTAATTACTTAGCGGACCGCCTTTAAACGACTGAAATATGAAGCCCAAACTAGTAAGAAAAAAAAACCGTCCTCCATTTGACAATTGGTAATATTTTAATGAGAAAAGCTCTTTAAAATACAAATTCCACACGTACAGTTTATAAACTTTTACTTACAATTACTTCTAGATCGTTCAATACTACACCGATAATACGCATGCAGCTGTAGTTCTTTTTTCCCGTAAGGTTTTGGAGCTGATAATTTTTGACGGCGGAGTGCACTAGAATGCAAAATGATAATGTGATGATTACGAAAATAGACCATATCAATGCTTAGGAAGCCGTAGCTATGTTGTAGTTGATTTTTATCAAACATTTATTACCTTATTTCTATCAAACGGTTTTTTGCATTGAACAGTAAACTGCCGTGACCGTGCAGAAATAATTACTTTTCTATTTTTCTCCATGGAAGCCCCCGCTCACCGTATTTATAAAGTTACGGGCATGAACTACTTGACACGGTTTGCTCTCTACCGCTCCACGTGAGGCGTGTTGCAATCAAGCCTTCGGTGTCACATGTGCTACAGCGTCCTCCAATGCGACACAGGTTGGGTAACACCAGGAAGCAAAGAGCGTAACGGGAGGACTCACGAAAAATTTAGCACCAAAAAGTGACGTCATCGTCGACGAATCTATGGCTGAGCAGCCTAGTAGTATTTTACCTTATTTAACCAGAAAAATCGTCTTAAATTACAAAAATAATCTCCAGCGTTTAAATAAATGAAGATAATATATGCTAATTTGGCAATTATCTATAGAAAATTGCACTGCATGTTAGTGGAAACTTTCACAGTACTAGCACCGAATTTGTTCCCTTTCGGCGACTTGATTTAACTTCTTTTTCTTGATTGAAGCCTGATTGACACTTCATATATAGTTCACAGTGCTCGTCACAGTAAAATATATATATTCCTTTCCAACAAATCTAAGCACCATTATAACCAATTCTGTACGCGAGAGAAACCACAGTAACAGCATATTCCTCGAAGTTTCTGTACTTGGCGACATTGTTCGGTATTTCACAGCTCAAGTAGCTGGCCAGTCATGAGCGGGAGATTGAATGAATTAAATCGAAAAAATACGGTGATATGTTCAAGAAAACAATATAAGAAGTCCTACATCATCGATGTGATGTAAATTTGCTACGTGCGGTCACAGCTGTTTTATTTCAGTCCTATTGAGTCCTCCCGTTGCATTCTTTGCTTCCTGGGTAACACCGACCACAACCCTCCTAAATTTAGGCTTATGAGCTGGGTAACACTGCCTTTGTTTACAGACATCGACTACGATACTCGATAATTAGTATTATAAAATGTATGACGGCCATATATTGCTCGAATTCTAGCATGCGAACCACTTTTGAGTAGTTTGACTAGTTTTGCAACTTTTAATCCTAAAATACAGCCAAAATAAGGCTCTGCTAGAAACGTATATGTTTAAGTTTGCCTAAAATTCCGCAACACTTTGTTGGGGCGCTGAGATCGCCCGTCGCATTCACCGTTACACGTGTAACACTGTGAGGGTAACACCGGCTCTCTGAATGCAACACGCCCCTGACGTCACAGCTGAATAGGAGTGGGCGGGTCACAACTCGCTACCGACGCATGAATTAACCTGTTGCGTAGTTCAGCCATGGGGCTACATGGATAGAGTCGAGGTCTCGAGGAGCCAGTGGTGTTAAGGTTTATTAACTGACAGAGTCAAATTCTTAAGCTGCGTCTGCACGATCGGTCTTTTCAGCGATCACAAACACAAGAATCGACGATCAAAATCACAAACAATTCCCTTCCTTGCCCAATGGCATCAAAAACAGAAGCCACGATCACTTCAAGGTCACTATACGTGAATTCAGTATTCCATTACATTAATCAATTTTCCACCCTCACATTATCGGTAAGATGTTTATTTTAGTTGTAGATACTGATTAGCGGGTAAAACTTTATATAGTATGCTGGCGAAAAGTATAGGCAAAAATTCACATATTGGCATCCCCTCAAACGCAGAAATGTACACGATAGAACAATAATTTCTCATTCTTTATTTCAAGTCACACTGCATACATCAGTTAATTCCATTAAAACAAAATTCTTGCTCTATTGTAGCTTTTACTAATGAAAAAAAGAAAGTACAGACGTAACTTGAGGAATATGTTACAGTTATTACTAATTGGCAACATATAGTTGCCAAATGCTTCCCGCTGTACAGAAGTTCGAATCAAACAAACAAAATTCGCTATGCGGGTAAATTTAAATAGAAAAGGATGCTTTAATTACTAAATAATATATTTAAAATAAATACATCTATTTACAGAGCGAAATATAGCTTGCAAACTTTTTGTGATCGTGATTTCCTGCACTATTGGCGATCAAAAATCACAACCTTCGAAGGCTCACCGCGTGTGTTTGGCGATCAAAATCTCTCCGCGATCACAAACTTAGATGAAAAGATCGATCGTGTAGACGCAGCTTTAGATATATGGTAACACAGAGTAAATGAGATTTGGTCTTGCTAGAGACCATTAGAGGAGAAAATAGGGATTTAGATTTTAAGCCGGCAACGATTAGAGGGGAGCTTGAAAAAAATAATAAAAAAAAATTGAAGTACGAGCTGACAGTTACAGTAATGTGGAATAAAATAACAAGGGAAAGAATGTGCCTAAGCATGGAAGAGTAAATGATAAGGATGTGGCTGTAGAAGCAAAATTATGAAGAGAAAATAGCCATAGTCCTTGTGCAACGATTAATAGAAGTCAGATGAAGACCGTCAGGGAAAGTAAGGGAGAAGGACCAGACGGTAGATATGGTAGAACAAGGATAGGGTAGCAGTGCATATTATAAGGACTGTACGGTAAGGAATGCTTAAGACTGTTTAAAACTAAGGACTTTGGAAGTGGAAGTTCAGTGCAGTACCAAAGGAGGCGCACCAGTAAAGCAAATTAAAGAGAATGCTGGTAAAATTGCATAGAAGTTAACAAAGATATCTTGATAATTGAAGGGGGAGGAAAAGGTCTTAGGTCAACAGGTGTTAAAGGGACTGTATCAGCCATTATTGAGGATGAAAGAGATATCATAATAGACTTTAAAAAAAGTGAGGATTGCCGTAATTGGAGTGATGAGGTCAAGGAGAATAATAGGACTGCGATGAAAATTCTTGTAGAAATTTGCACTCGGACCTTAAAGAGATTGTACCATGATAACTATATTTTTGTTTGTGAAAGCCAATAGCTACTACTTCATTTTCATGATTATTTCATTCAAGTTTTTTAATTTCGAATAAACCTCTAGACTAGCGAGACTAATGTAATTGTTTCGCCAGTGATCGTCATGAACTGACTACGTTGCAGTAAATCAATTACAATAAAAGGATTGTTGCCTTAATAAGTAAACTACACCAGTTCAACAGCCTCGCCTATTGCTTTCTTCACTCTTTGTTCATTTTAATTTTACTCCAGATGAATATCATGCATTGAGTTTGTGAAGCTATCAGTCAAGAATTTCTTAGAGAAATCTCAAGTGAACGTGCTAGCGAAAGCGTGCAGCTGGTGAAGGACAATCACAACTACATCATTGTTTCGAAACCATCTATTCTTCGGATGAAACTATAACCATATACCTAGGTTTCTAAAATGATGGATATTAATTTGAACCATTCACAACAAAATTACTTTCACATATCATTCCTCTATTTATAGCTAATTAGCCGGTAGTTTAGCTCTAAGCGTTTTAAACTAAAGCCTACTTTGTATAACTGTAAAGTCGGTCGTTAGGTGTAATAAAATTCTTGACACCTAGAGGCTCGAAAATAATCCACGGGTTATTACAAGGCCACCTAGAAAACAGTTTTCTAGGTGGCCTTGGTTATTGTCGTAGCTATTATGACACAACGATTCCGGGCACTCCTAAATCTGCCCTTACAACCACCGTACTAAAGCCGGCCTGCGAATGAGCTCGCCCATGTATGGTTAGGTGTCAATAGGTGAACTTGTGAAGCCAGATTAGTTTCCGGTAACGTTCTAAAAAGCTGTTATAGAAAGGATGTTGATTTAGAAGGTTTTTCATAGTTGCTTATTAGGTTAGTTTTTAGGTGATTAGGTTAGGTTAAGCTACTTGGTTAGGGTTCTTAGATTAGGTTAGTTTAACTAGGTCGTTAGCTGAACCAGACCATGCCTTACTTAAACTTTAGAAGGCTAGCTTATTAGGATGATATCAGATCCAATTATTGCTCTTCCAAACTTAATCCACTAGGTTACTCTTAAACCCTTCATTAGACATATAAAAATACGCATAAACTCTTCATTAGTATACCAACTATACACTTAAACCCTTCATTCCCTATATAAATATAAAAATTTGGAAGATTTTCAAACATCAAGATACTATCCCTGTAAATCAGACAGCTCACATCATGAAGGAAAAAATGAATTTCTACGGGGATGGTGGAGATTTTCAGAAAAGAGCGTGTCGTATATAACAAACTCTAGTGTTGAATGCGTAATGTTCTGAATATGATTTATACTTACATTTTGCAGCTGATAATATTTTCAATAATTTTTGCTTCCAGCTCATAATGATGTCCGTATGCAAGGTTTTATTTGATGTATTCTCCAGGCCGTGTAATTCTGTTAAAAGGGTTATTTATGCCATAGTATTCTTACAAGAGAAAATGACTTTGTATGCAGGAGCAAATCTTGGCACACACAGGCTCAAGAGTTATAGTTTCTGTGACAAAAAAAAAAAAAAAAAATCTCTAAATTGGAGGATGCACCAGAGTTTAATTTTCATCAAAGCAATCACTGTATACACTGAAATGATGATAACGTTTCACCCCCAATTATGTAGCTACTTTAATTCAATTAGCGACGACAGAAAAGTAATTGTGTAATATACTTAGTGGAATTGTATCTATGAAAACACTGTCTTACATTTTTGCATTTGGGAAGTACTGAACTAGCACAGACTTGATATCATTATTTTGAAATTGTTCTGCTAACTAGCACCTATCATTTTCCACTATAATCACTGCTGCATTATTTCAGCGATAAACTTGGATGGGAAACAAAGTATTTTGTTTATTCCATCTACGATCTATAAAGTGCTAGTCGTATCTTAGTCTTCTATGATAGCGATCTTCGTCATCTTCTTCTTCTTTAGGTTCAGCGATATTTTTGTATAAAGTAGCAAAAGCGTATCCTGCAAATAACACGGCACCTCCAACAGCCGTTAGTGTTTCTAGAGTAGAGTCTTCATTCTTAGAGGCCGTCCTAGCTCTGGTAGTGTGTTGCGAGACAGCAGATGCTGTGGATCCGATGGACCCAAGTCTCGCTCCACTAGTGAGAGCTGCTTGTCCTTGCGGACTTCTGACGGAGGCAGCAGACCCATTCAACAAGGAGTTAGCACCCGAGAAGCAGCCGGTCATGTTGTTGATGGTATGACCGAAGTTGATGATGTTCCTAAGGTCGACGGGAAGGAGGCTCTCAATAGCCTCGTCGATTTTGAATCCCAATTTTGCTGCAAGGGCAATGGCCCAATGATGGCAATTGCGATCTGTGAGCAGATACTGTTGGCCGTTCAGAGATATACTTCGCGCACACGAGTTCACTTGCTGAGGGGAACACATGATATTGAAATGTTGGGATACTTTCCATTCGTAAGAATCATCAGGGCAGCCTCTGTTCCAGGTGGGTAGAAGGAATCCGTCGCAATCATTAGCTTCATAAGTGGCAGCTCGTTCGCGCCAGTTGAAGTTCAGCGCCCAGTGTTCGGATATTCCGCTCTCCAGATTTCTCGTTATTAGTTTTACGACACAGGCTCTTGTTCGACCGTCACTGTCGGTTTCCCAAGAAAAAGTCCTGTTTCTTTCCAAAAGTGGCGCATACGGGTCCATGGCTTTGAGGTTTTGGAAACCTTTCGACTTGAAAATAACGAAAAAGGACTTGATTCTTTCAACCTGCGATTGTATTTGAATGACTCACTAAAGATGTGCGTTGTTGCCCCGAATAATTGGTTGAATAACAATTTCTAGTGATTCCTTCGCACTGTAGCTGAAGAACGCCGTTGCTCGACGCTTTACGACTGCGGTCTGAAGGCAAACGGAGATTATTGACTTCTCGAAACAGTGATTGGCTGTCCTTCTGAGCTGCCAGTCTTCCAAGCTGACAGAGGAGTTCTTGTAATTTCTGTAGAAAAAAATAAATAGACGCATAAATAAATAAACAAACAAACAAATAAAACAAAATAAATAAATAAAGTGAATAAATAAATAAATAAATGAATAAACAAATAAATAAAAAATAAATATCTTGATGTAACTAGAGCACCCTGAGAGCGCATACCTCCGCCACGTGAGCCAACGGAAGCAAAAATTCACATTGGCTCTGAAACCATAATTTTCTTTGCATAAA
Organism: Parhyale hawaiensis; assembly: GCA_001587735.2. Classification (NCBI taxonomy): domain Eukaryota; kingdom Metazoa; phylum Arthropoda; class Malacostraca; order Amphipoda; family Hyalidae; genus Parhyale; species Parhyale hawaiensis. The sequence goes on from LQNS02007217.1 coordinate 3,506,468, forward strand.
CTCCAAAATCTAATCATTTTGTGCCTTTTTATATTAATAACAGCTTGTTCAATTTTTTTGAAGATCCGTTCATAACTTTTTGAGTTATACTGTTAACAAACGTTATGACAAATATGAGTAAAACATACAAACGAAATAAACGATCTGCACCAAAATTGGATCATTTATGTCTTTTACCATTACTAACAACTCCTACAAATTTTATAAAGATCCATTCATTATTTTTTGAGTTATTGTGGTAACAAGCACAAAATTAAAAACAGTGACAAACGAACGAACTTACCATTACCAAAATTTGGTCATCTACTCTTTGTTATATACCTAACAGCTCATGTTAATTTCATTAAAGTCCATCCATAACTTTCTGAGTTATGGCATCGGGAAAAATGACGAAAACAAACAAACAAACAAACGGATAAACATATCTTCACCAAAAGTTAATCATCTGTTCCTCCTGACATACCTAACAATTCCTGTAAATTTCATCCAAATCGGTTCATTTTTTTTTAGTTATCTTGGTGACAGACAGACAAACACGACGAAAACATAACCTTCTTGGCGGAGGTAATTATTGACGAATCATTGAGTTTTTCATTACATATCCAATGTTTGCATAAGAAGTTAAGTAGTGCCAAAGGAGCCACATATTCTACTGCGAAATTTTTATGAAGAGAAGCAATGATGACTTTGTACTATTCACTGTTTTACTCTCAGTTAACCTACGGAATCATAATATGGGGTGGAGCGACTGCAAATAATATGAAGCGCTTGAAAACAACGATGAATGATGCCCTCAGAATTAGTTTGAAGGTCAGAAGGGATAGGAATAATGTCCCACTCATGTCTACTGCAAGTATGTATCGTAGTCTATTTTAGAACTTTTACAACTTCAGGATGTACATAAGTATTTTATTATGAAATTTTTACGTTCTACAATCGCTGGAGAGACACCATCTTTTGAAAGTCACTTAAGTCATTTGATACCAATGCGCCGTCATAATACAAGAAATGAACGTTTTAATAGAGATACGTTTTACTGTTTTTCAAAGTGTGAAAATTTTTTCCAGTTACCTAACCATCTTGTTCAACCTATGACAGATTTATGTTTTAAACGAAAATTTCAGCATTTATGTTTAAGTCAATACAGAGACGAATGAAGCCATTTGCCCTATAAGTGATAACGCCTTTGTGGGATTGTTTTTAATTTCTGTTCTGTGTTCTGATGCGTTATAAATTGTGAATATAGGAATTGAAAACAATGAAAGGGGTAAAGGTGTAACTAAATAAATAAATAAGTAAATAACTGAATAAATGAATAAATATTATATAAGTAAATAAATAAGTAGATGAATAAACACATAAATATATAAAAAACAAATTAATCAATAAATAAATAAAACTAAATACATAAAATAAAAATTTATTTTTGTTGATGGACGAGTAGCAGTTTCACAGAGCTACTTACTCGCGGGAACATTTGAAATTTGAGCGATATCTGATAGAATTCGTCGTGTACGTGTCATTTTCTAACATGGCAATATATTGAGTACAGTTAATCATTAGCTTGCCGGCTATAATTGTCCGATTTTGATATATGTGTGGTGGCGCTTTTTATTCTTTTAGGCGGATTTGACCTGAGGGATTGACTTTTTCTTATCATTACTCGTGCCACCACCCAGAAGTCAATCCAATCCGATTAGCTTCAGTTTCTCGAACTTGGATTGACTTAGCTTACATGCATGNAAAACATTTTGTCATTAGAAAAATAAATGAATAAACTTAATGTTAATGTGTTGGTTTACAGTGGTTGCTTTTCCACTTTAACATCTCAATCTAATTAGCTTTGATTAATTTATAAACAGTACTCGCTGGCTGAGGGCCATGCGAGTACATATGTAGTAAGAATACACAGCTAGATACCAATTCTACGCTTAAAAATATAACCAGCGATCTATGTATAGTCACAATTAAAGCAATTAATAGGGATGGCGTGTCGATTCGTGTACAGTCATTCATTTATTTTAAGCCACTGATAATGTTCAGAGTGTTTGACACTATTTTCGCACTTTATTCACCTCCAAGACCACAGCATACAAAATTCATCAACAAATTCTATGAGATGTTGAGACTAGAAAGAGTATAAAGAAAAAAACACTAAATATGATAAATCCGACGGATTTCAAACGAGCTTAATTGTAGGTCCAGCAAAAGGCCATTTTCAAAACATGATTTACTGGAGTGCATTGCTAGTCTGAGATTCTTTAAAACGGGAGAGGTATCTGTCAATTTTTACTTTAGGTCCAAAATAGAATTTCGATATTTTAAGGTGTTATAATGTAGGTAAAAAGACCCATTTAAGCACATTTTACATGAATATCATATTGGTCGCAAATGCTCATTTTTCGAGGTACTATTTGACTTTGAATTTCCCATTGTTTTCCTATGGGAGAAAATACCCGGCGACTCAACATTAACCTTAAGTCCTAAACCGACCAAACCTACACTACCCTAACCTCATGTGGGGTCGCCGGGTATTTTCTTTCATAGGAAAACAATGGGGACATCAAAGTCAAATATCTCGAAACCTAAGCATTTGCGAGCAAAATAGTTTTCATGTAAAATGTGTTTAAATAAGCCCATTTTCCTATATATATATATTTTCCTATAATGTCGAAATTCTATTTTGGACACAAAGTAAAATTTCACCGAGGTATCCAGGGGCTGTAGCACTCTTGAATTTGTTACTGTCTCTGTTAGGTAAATTTGAAAAATAATAATAGATCTCCATATTTGGGATTACACCTTCTTTGCTACGCTTGGTAAAGAAGTAGGTAGTCTTCCCACGATAATAGTTTTCTTTATCGCACTTTTCTAAACTACAGAAAATGTAAGTTCAACTGAGTTGTTAGGACAACACCAGAAAAGATTTCTAAATCTTCTCCCGAAAAATACAGTATGTATCCTCATACTAGTTTTAAATACTGTAGTATTACGTTGGAGCAAGTGATGTCTGAACAGCAAGCTGTTGTAGTTTCCGGAAATCGGACATTACGTTTTCTGCAACAACCTGGTACAGTTTTTTTTTACCAGTGCAGTGGAAGTGAAGGTATTGAACGTTATATTCTGATGCAGTACTAGAGTCGTTGAGTCAGATGCAGCTAGATAAACAAGCATGTTCCACGCTCAAAAGTCTCACTGACGAAGTAAATGCACAAAATGTCATAAAAATTATTTTTTTAAATCATAAGGTCGGAGGTAACAGCTAACGTTTCCTAACCTTCGTGAAACAGGCCACACAGCCGAAGATACAATCGGACACCAGCTGCACATTAATTAGAATAATTCAGTTAAATTAAAATAATACCAAAGGTGATTAATCCGAAGACGTGATCATTAAAATTTGATACGAACATTCTGACCCCATAGCAAACGGGTAGGAGCCCTTGAACAGAATTCTTCTTAACTATACTGTCACTTTGAGTAGTGCAGTATATTCACCACGGAACTTATCGATCCGTGGTTCAGAAAAAGCACGTTGCCACCTGCGAATGACAGATTTACTTTTCAGTGATGAGCTGAAACCGAATTTGAACGACATGCAGTCGTCTAATCCTTCAAGAACCTTTAGCAGCTTAGATTAACATAATTTTGTAGGTAATTCAAACAAGAACTAACTTCCTACCACCATTGATTCAGTTTTGCTATTGCTGAAAGTTGTTGATGACCATTGACCTATTATTGGGTGGGAATGTATGAACAAAATTTTAATAGACATGTATTTATAGATCAATCATCTTCCTTTGACTTTGATCAATAAAATGGTGTATTTTGCAAGTTAACGTAAATCGAATTTAATTCAGCATCAATTTCTTACATAAATTTCTCAAGGAGAAAGTGGTCTCCGCGAAATAAACAAGAGGGTAAATATTCGTCTTATCCCCCACCCGAATTAGAGGATAAGAAAGTGATTTCTAGCATAATTGAAAACGAATATGACATCAATTTTTTGTGGAAATTAGGCAAATCTGACCTACGCCTTACCTAACCTGCCCGATAGTATGAAGGGGTTTATGCCTAACTACCCGACAGAGACAGTACGGCCTAAAGAGAGGTAAATCTGAGGGATTTTGCTCAACTATACGATAGTACGGCATAAAGATGATGAATCTGAATGGGTGCATGCCTAGCCTATCTGCTGAGCCATGTAGATTAGGTTGTGAATATATAACTGTTATATTTCCAACAAATTAATGTACACACAATTTTTAATGTAAGCTGTAATATAATAATCCAAGAATACCTCCCGCCTGTGGAGAAAT
>LQNS02007217.1:3514609-3534470 GCA_001587735.2 Parhyale hawaiensis
CACTGTCTTCGTATTCCTTGAAGGCACCTCCAGTTATGTGGCGAAGCGAGGCTGGGGTAGCCCACAGTTCTTGGTCAGCTCGACCGTTATTTCTAGCTATTTGAACGAAATCGCCCTGAGATAACACAATATTCTACAATAAATAGAGTTATGAGAATCTAACCAATCGGTATCTTTCCTGAATAGGTGTTGGCGAGCGTAATCAATATTTGACATTACGTAAACACATCCTATGAGTCTCAATAACATTATATTGGACAATTTGATAAAAAGGGCATTTTGGGGCGAGATGTCAGGGGCACGGGAAATAAAAACGCCGTGATCATGACACCGGATAAGACGAATATTAGCCCAATATATTTTTCTTATCTGGCTGAAGGCAACCTAGTGTATATTTCACCATGGAACACAACCACGCACATATTAGCATCGCTTCTCACTCACCTTGAGACTGCAAGTGCAACACCACCGGTAGCTTCTGCTAGCTGAGTCTGATTGAGCGCAGTTAATGCCACACTTCTTTTTATACCGCAGCTGCAGGGCGCTGACTGGCAACGCCGCACGCACAAGCTTGTCAACGGTCGCTATACGGTAAGCGAACGAATGGATTACGAACACCGAACGATTTCGTATTACCGCTGAACAGTAAACCCAGGGTGAGAGAATATAAATAATTTTTTTTAGTGCAGGGCGACCCATTCTGGATAGCACCATTCGATCTTTTCGTCCTGGTATCTCTCTGCTTCTAGCAATTGAATTAAATTAACCTCTATAAAAACCGACGTGAATTTATACTTACATGAATTTATGAATTTTTTACACTCGGCATCGAGTTAATACTACAACAACAATAAAAACGTGTAATAAGTACTCATATTTATCAGCCTCGAATAAAGAGAGAGGTGATAATGTTTTCGTTGAAGAATTTAGTATGTATACATGTGTGTTTATATATTAGTTAGTCAGGTGGGTTGACTTAGATGTAAAAATTCCAAAATTCTAGAGTAAGCTGCTACACATAAAAGAAACGGTGTTGAATTGCCCCCCCCCCCCCACCCTCCCTCCGCGGGCGATGGTCTTACACCACGAGGCGTTCCGAGAGGTCGTTGAATTTTTTTTATCTTGTATAGCTTGATTGAATAAAAAAAAACATCTAAAGCTTTGATTTTGGCTCGTGGAGTGTAGTGTCCCAGGCCGACAGCTGGGTAGGACGAGTGTCCTGACTCTCAGCGGAGTGTGTATTCGGTGCTTGTTCGGCAGCTTTGGCTGTGGGGGTAAGAGGGAGGCGTGGTAATACTAGCCATTTTATTTATTTATTTTTTTAGAAGTGTAGCTCTTGGATAGAGAAGTGTAGCTAGTGGTATTGAGGTCCACACTGACTGAGCGAAATTTTAGAGATATGGTAACGCAGAGTACAAGAGATATGATTGTCGTCATGCAAGAAAAAGCCTTTAGGATGACGTGGTTAATGACGTGGCCAGAAAGTATGATACGAAGATGTGGATTGATGAATATGGAAGAGTGGACTTTTCATCAGATCACAACCTGTTAGTGATAGAAGCTAGGGTGGATCTGAAAAAGGTGGAAATGGGAACCATAAAGCAAATAAAGCGATGAAAGTTACGTATATGATGCTCGATGGCATCTCTTCCGAGGGGAACTTGGTGAGATAGGTGATGTTAATATATCCGCTGTGAACGAAACATTAACTGATGGTATAAAAGAGGTTAGTGAGAGCAAAGTTGGGTTCATCGGGGAGACGCCTAACAGAGTACTAAAAAAAAAGTCAAGACTCAAGAGTCAGGATTCACCCTTCTCAGCCTTTGGCCTGGAGCACAACACTCCACTAGCCGTTCAGTTTCGTAAATGTACTTCAAAAGTATAACTTGGCTTGATCTTTTCTATTTCTTCATCCATTACGTTGCTCAGTTGAGCAGGCTAACATAATTTTTGTTGAAATTTATTTTAATATAGTGCACTCCTCTCCTGTGTAAAGATCAATTTGTTGTTCTTATAATAAACTCGTTGGAGGAGGTAAAAAAAATCCACAAATCAATGTACGTATGAATTAACGACGGTCATTAAATAATGATTAATTTATTTCTATTTCTAAAAGCAAAGAGATACCAGGAGGAAAAGAATTGCGTTATCTAGAATGGCTTGTCCTACGGGGGAGAGAACAATGTTAATGTTCTCACACCCTGGATTGACCTATCAGCGAAAGTATGAAATCGTTCGCTGTTCGTAATCTATTCGTTCACTCGCCGTATTGCGACCGTTGACCCGAAGTTCCGAACTTGACCGGCTGGCGTCTGCGGCGTTGCCAAATTACTTGCCAGTCAGCGACGTGTAGCTGCGGTGCAAAAGTAGGTGGCTTTACGGCCCTCGTTCGGACTAGCAGAAGCCAGTAAAAGCCTTTTACCTTTTTCAACTGTGACGTGCATGGGTGTGTTCGAGTACGAACAATACACTAGGCTGCCTGCATCTAGCTAGGAAAAACACATGGGCTTTCTTTCTTTCATAGTTCTTCGAAGTGGAAACTTGACACAGCTTGAGGCCGAATGAAAAATCTTCGTTACCCTTGTTGATTTCACAGAAACTTCGCTCAGCTTGAGATATTTATGGAAGAAATTGATGCTGAAATTCTTATTGAATGTACGTTAAGTTGCAAAATACGACACCATTAAATTTTAAAATCAAGGTATACGGAAAGACCATTGATCTAAAATATGTGTCGATATTAAACTGATGATTTTTATGTTTCGATCCTATAGGGTATCAACAACAATGTAATATAACATAGATTAAAAATAATTCACTCGTTGTAGGAAACTAGCTGCTGTTTAAATTACCTACCGACATTATCTTCATTCAGAGGGTCTTAAGTAATTACACGACTGAATTTCATTCAAATTCGGTTGTGGTTTGTAACTGGAAGTAACTGTGGCAGTGACAAGTGAGAAGATGAACTTGTTAAGCCGAGGGTCGAAAAGTCTCGCTACAAATAGGATTATATTACACTACTAAATGTGATAGCGTAGGTCGGACGTTGTCTGCTCTTGAGTTCTTACCATTTGCTAGCTATATGGTCAGAACGTCTAAATAAAATTTTAGTAGACGAGTCTCAAGATATATTCGTCTTCAGTTTGACCTTAGACTATATAATGTAATGGGCAGTTAGTGTCCGATTATATCTTTGGTTGTGTCCTGAAGGTGCCTCTATTCATATGGTATAAAAAATAATTTTAATATGTTTTGTGCAACTTTTTGATCATTGAAATTTGTGAGCGTAGAACATGCTTGTTTATCTAGCTACATCTGACTCAACGAGTCTTGTACTCCATTAGAATATCACGTTCAATACTTTCACTTCCATTGCACAGGAAAAAGTATTAGCTAGGTGCAAAAGTAATGTCCTACAAAACAGCAGGCTGCTCAGACATCACTTGCATCAACCTAAGTCTACAGTATTTAGTACTATTGTACGGAAACACTTTTTTATTCGGAAACCTGGAAAACTTTTCTGGTGTTTGGCTAGCATCTCGATAAAAGTTCCGTTCTCTGTTGTTTAGATATGTTTGTTAAAGAAAACTAATGTTGTGGGAAGACTGCTTCTTTACCAAGCCTGATAAACAAGGTGTCATCGTCAGATAGAAAGATCTATTGTTAGTATCTTTCAGATTTAACTACAAAATACAGTAAAAAATTAAGAAGGACCACAGCCCTATGATATCTCTTCTTTTTTAAAGAATGTCAAAATAGCAATGCACTTTAGTATATCGTAGTTTGAAAATAGTCCTATACGAGGCTTACAAGATCTTGTACTAGAACTCTTCATGGCGTAAGACCATCACCCGCGGTAGGAGGGGGAAAGAATTGAAAGTGCTGAGTCAGAATCGAGTTACAAATTCAACGCCGTCATGTTTGATGGTCAGCAAACTCTAGATTTTTGGCATTTTTCACATCTCAGTCAACCCACCTGACTGTAAGCGATTCAAACACATATAACTCTCCTTATATAAGCTATGTAATTTAAAACGATTAACTTACTGCAATGCATCAACGCTCTATCCAAATCAACAGCGTTAACGCTGTTGATTTGGATAGAGCGTGGTATCTGCTAAATTGCTTTAGTTGGAACGTTGACCAGTAGATTACCGTGCGGTAATTGTCAATTTTTGAGTTACATCCGCCTATCAATCGATGTTTTCGTTTCAGATTCAGTAATTAGATGATAGTCAACTTCAAAATATATAGTGGCTGTTTTTTAAGATACTGAAAGCTCACCTGACATTAGGATTATATGGGAGCCAGTGGCTGTACTTGGGATTGAGTTCGTAAGAAAAAAATTATCAACATTGTATAGACCTCAGTGGTTGCAACATATACACCTACCTAGTTGATTCGGCAACTGGTTATTTACAGGGTGTTGGAAATTCAGTGCAAATATTTTAACAAGTAAAGTCATCATAGCCGTACGTACCTGTGGTGTATTTTTTGTTGGCAAAATTCAGTTTTTGGAAAAAAGTTACAGCGTTTTTAGTTTTTATTCCGAAAAATAATTTTCACTGTGAAAAATTCAATTTTCAACAATTATGATGAAAATTGGTGGTAATGTAAATCTTTTAATGCTTTCTGCGCACATCGTCTTAAAATTTTAAATAAGTGTAAGTGTAAAATAGCTGGGGAAATGACATTCAAATTCAAAATAGGCTACACTAATTAATAGTCTTACTCGTGAAAACTGGAAAACCTACGATCAAAGCCTATTTCTAGACCTCTCAGATGATGTCATACATGGCAAGAAGTAATCAGATTAGGTGCATTTGGAAAACTTATATAAGTTCACCAGTATTGACGCGCACCCGCATGTTGCCGTGTCACTGCAACAGAAAGGCATGGCTAGACGAACGTCAGTGCTGATGTAAGTGCGCTTTACGTTACATGACTGGGTAGTTGCCAGTGTTACTCTCAGTAAATTGGTGTTACTCTTATCGTAATGAAGTCCACAAACGAAATAATAAGCAATCAATCGCCAAGCGGAAAAAACTTTCTTCGAACCGTATAATTTGTTGCGATCTGAAAAAATTTAAAAGTGTAAATTTTGTCGTGTGAAATTACTCACACATTTTCTTTCCAGAAACTTTTTGTGGTATCTTTATTTACTTTAAAACACTAGTTTCCTCTGAATATTGGGGACATGGTTGCAAAAGCAATGAACCTTATTACTGTTTTAAAGCCGTGAGTACTCAATCAAGTGACGAAATAAGAGAATACCTACCCAGACAAGATTTAAGCTGTGGTTTTCTATTAATTTAATTCTGATCTACAAACCTAATGTATGTTGATTTCACCATGCTTAATAATTCTAAATAGTACAACTTGTGTTTTATTCAAAAATCTTCCTCAAACGTAGTAAAACCCACTTCCGCAGCACTGACGTTCGTCTTAGCCATGCCTATCTTGTGCAGTGACAAGCAACATGCGGGTGCGCGTGAATACTTGTGAACTGATACCAATTTTCCACTTGGCAAGTAGACTTGATCTGATTATTTTTTGTCATGCGTTACAGCATCTGAAAGTTCTTGCAGTAGACTTTCACCGTAGGTTTCTCGTTTTTAACGAGTTTGACTATTGATTTGTGTACCCTATTTTAAATTTTACGTCATGTTCCCAGTTATTTTACACATTTTCAAATTTTGAAAACATGTGCGCATAGAGCATTGAACGATTTAATTTGCTACCAATTTTCATCAAAATCGGTTAAAAAATGAATTTTTCACAGCGAAAATAGTTTTACTTAATGAAAATTAAAAACGCATTTTTTTAAAATGAATTTTGCAAAAAAAGTTACTCCACAGGGTACGGTTATAATGACTGTACTGAATTTTTCAACTCCCTGGATATATGTTTTATATAATAGTTGATAATTGGTATTATTATGGTATTGATTGCATTGTCTTGTGTTAGATTAATTCGTGGTTATGTTTTCTTATAACCTCTATATACTTGCGCGAATCACTGGATTCTATATGTTACGTCAGCGTTTTGTGCATACTCGTTGCTCGAAATAGTCAGGTGTTCGCAACTCGTACAAAGGCCCGACCACAACGATCATAATGTTGTCAAATTGTTAGCTTGCACTTTCTCTGAAACGTTTCTTTCAAATAAAAATGTCTCTCTTTTCTACGGTTCATTTCATTTATTTTTTTTTCATCAATTGCCAATAAAGATATTCTTTTATTTCTTTGATTCATGATTGTATCAGATAAACATTTATTCATTAGTTAATTTGATTAAGTGCTTGAGAGGAACAATATCCTACAACCAGCAATACACTCACATACATAATATTTATCAATTCCTCTGATTGTATTTGGCTTTTCAATGGCAACCTTGGCTATGTAGCTCGATCCAATCGACCGTGGGCTTTTTTGTGTGCCGTTATGAGCTTTGTTATAATGAAATGCTAAAGTTAATGCCTAACTTGCTAGTGGAAGGCATATAGCAAACACAAGTTTTGATCTGCTGTTAATTATAGCAAAGAAATTATTTACAATCGAGATGGAAAGTTACAAGAAACCAAAACCGCGCTAAAGCTTAACCTTGGGATTAGACACTGCAAGGACCAGTACGTGAAATGTCTGCTACTTCTAATTATAAAAAGTGAAACTGAAATTATTCTACTAGGATGAGATGCCGTAAGGGCCAAAGTTTGAACAGCCTGATACATATAGTGATACTTAACCCTTTAGTGCCTACAGTACACATATGATAACATTACATGTAGTGATATTCCTACGAAAAGTGATGTTCTATTGAGGCACTAAAGGGTTAAAACCTCACCGTCAGATGCGCACAATGCTTCCTCGCCGTATAGGGACAAAATATCGTACCTACATCGTGCCTATTAAGGGGACCACCAATTGCACCTCAATTGTGAATCCTTTTCTCAATCCTATACTTAAACAATGCCACAAGGTCGAATTCGCTGGCAGATCCTTTTTGTTTTTTTGTTAATACTTGATTAAATAGGTGCTTTCACTCAAACAAACTGTGGGGTATTTCGGTCCAAAACTGTAATACTGAAGTCCACTCAGATTGAACTAACCGAACTCTCCAGTCTGTAGGCAACCAGGGACAAGGTCGCTCTTAATCTAGATTGGTTATAAATGGTATTAGTCCCAACACTCTACTAATTCCACTGGTAATACTGTAGTACACTTCCGCTCTACTAACTAAGAAACACTACATTATGCTTACTGAATACTCAAAAAAGACAAAAAAAAACTACACTAGTACAGCACTTACGGTACTCTAATTCGTAGGGAGGGAAAGAAACCTTGTCCAACAGGGCTCTCCAGAAGAATAAGTCTATCCAATGCGTGTGTGAGGTATCTTGGTGAGGTAAAACTTAACTTTTCTGGTAAATCCTTTGGGGCGAAACCCTGACTTATCTATGTGCACCGTATGTTGGGCTACATGCAGACTGCGTTCTGTATATGAAGCGAAATATAAATTTAACTACTAGAGCACTCTGAGAGTCGTATGGAGGCGGTTCGTTCCGTGCCAATGCTTTGTAAGTTTAACCAATACTTTGACACTAAAAAAAGGAAACATAGTTATGAAATGAGATCAGTAGACACGGAAAACTGTCATTATTGTTGAAGATATCAAAAGGTAGAGATTCGCTTATACGTTTTTGAATTATACTGCTAACCAACATTTTAGCAAACATTAGCCAAACGCGCAAACAGACAACCGATCATAGCCAAAATGGAATCATTCATGTCTTTTAACATCACTAGCAATTCCTGAACATTTCATAAAGATCCGTTCATAACTTTTGGAGTTATTTTGTTAAGAAGCATAAACTCAAACACGGGGACATAGAAACAGGTCATAAAAAAATTGGGCATACTCTTCGTGATATACCCGGCAATTTATGTAAAAATCATAAAAACCCGTCCATAGCTTTGAGCTACAAGATTAAAAAAAGGACAGACGAACAAATTTTACTCATCCATTCCTCTGAACATCTTCAAGAAACCCTATAAATTTTGTAAAGATGAGTCCATAACTTTTTGAATTATCTTGCTGACAGACAGGCAAAGATACCGACTGATAAAGAAACAGACAGACAAATAGACAAACTCGAGGAAAACATAATCTCCTAGGCGGAATTCTCTAATTTGGTTTGTAGAAATAAATTCATATAGATTATTGATGAGTTAGAACCGTTAGGTGCTGCTAAAGCTTAGCAGCAACATATACTGCCCTATAGTTTTGGGACCGACAGAACAATGGTACGAAGCTCTTAAATACCCACGTGTTTACTAGCCTGCGTACTTTTCAACTTCGTTCATCTCTTCGTCTTCACCATGTGAACTAGAAATAGAGTATATAAAGCGTCTCAATTGCATTTTAAGCACTAAATAAAAAAGAAAACAATGCTAATTTCTGTCGACCGTTGATCAGGACAACATTCTTCTATAAGCGGTTGCGTTTTCTGCAACCTTTTTAAATGCTATAAAAAGTATAGCAACACAAACACAAAAATACATAGATATATAAAAGCTGGTTATCATTTCAAGACATTTCGTTTATAAATGGAATTTTAACGCAACAGTATCTATTAATTAAGCGCCTATAGTGTAGTATCTTATCTGTGAGGCCCACCATGCCTCCTGTACAGATATGCGGATCAATGTCAAAGCCAGTGGATAAGAGATATTAATTTTTTCAATTCTCCAAGATATTCATCATTCAGTTACATATTCTCCAGGCTCTGACAAGAACTCATTTTGGGATAGATTTATTTATTTCAGGCTATGCAAGGAGAGATATGAAAAGTTTTCAGTACTTGAACGTTTCTTTGCCAAGGTTTACCGTATAATTCGACTAGATGAAGATTTTTATGCTGTTTAAATATGCAATAATTTAAATACTAATTATTGCTAGCACCTTTTGATTTTCACTGAAGGCCTAAAAAATGAACGCTTTCCAACGTAAATTGTTTCTGTAATTAAATTAGGATTTGTGAAAATTGTATAACGATGCAAAAGGTTGCAGAAATTTGTACTCGGGCCTTACTGGGGTTGTACTGTGATATACTTTTGTTTATGAAAGCCAGTTACTGCTATATAATTAACAGTTACGATCATAATTATTTCATTTTTCTAACAAACGAAAAAAATATTTCTGAAAAAATGTACAAAATCTTTGATATAAACTCTCGACTGGTGAGCCTAACATAATTGTTTCGTCAGTGATTAGTCATAATCTAACGCCGTCGCAGTAGATGGATGTCAATAGATGGACCGTTGCCGGCATAGGTAAATTATACTAATGCAACAGCTGCACCCAGTGCTTTGTTCAGCTGCTCAGGACGCACACTATGTGTTGAGTTTTGAAATCTATTAGTGAAGAAACATTAACAGAAATCTCACGTGAACGTGCTAGCGACTGCGTGCAGTTTTTGAAAGGAAAATCGGAAAATCAGACCTACGTCAGTATTTCGAAACCATCTAATCTTCAAATAAAACTTTGAACATATATATTTTTAACAGGAGGAAATTTTTCTGAAAGCTATACCCAACAAATTATTTTCATTCGCCCGTCCTCCATTTGTAAGTATAAATATCAATTTTGGGGATTTTTTGAATATCATGACACTATTTTATTAAATTAGAGAGTTCACGTAATGAAGGATAAGTTAAATTATTACATATGAACAACGTTAAATATTAAGCAAATATATATGCTGTATACGACCTTGGTTAGTAATAAATGAAGAAAGTCTTATCCATGGTGCAAACTTACATTTCAGAACTCATAACATTTATGATATTTCTTGACTCGTATTTCATAAAAATGCCCATCATCGAAATTCTATTTGATGTATTCCTCATACAATATAATTAACTCTATTGATACCGGCCTATGTTATTTTGCTACTACGGTTCTTTGTTCTATTGTATTTCTACAGGAAAAAGACTTTGTAAGGAGGGAGAAAACTCTGGTACAAATAGTCTCAAGAGTCATAGTTTCTGTATAAAAAAAATTATTTTCGACAGTAGAAGACGCACGCAAGTTTAATTTTCATCAGGGCAGTCATTGCATGCACAAGTATGACTACTACGTTTGACTCTCGATTTATGTAGGTTCTTGAATTCAATTAGCGACGATATGTCGCAATAGAATCATTTAGTCAGCGGAATTGTATTTATTAAATGCTATCTTACAGTATCACATATGAGAATCACTGAATTAGTGTGGACATTATTATTTTGACATTAATTGTGCCGTTAACTAACACGTACCATTTTCCACTCTGATCACTTCCGTATCTTTTTAGCGATAGATTTTAACAGGAAATGAATTGCTTTGTTTACCATTAACGAAGTGCTAGTTGTTTCTTAATCTTCTTTCACGGTGCTCTTCGTCGTCTGCCTTAGGTTTAGTGATACTCTTGTATAACGCAGTAAACGCGACTCCTGCTAATATCGCGGCACCGCCCACAGCTTTTAGTGTGTCTACAGTAGAGTCTTTATTTTCAGATGCAGTCCTAGTTTTGGAAGCGTGCTGCGACGCAGCAGGTTTCCTGGATTCGTTGTTTAGAAGTCTCGATCCGCTAGTAATAGCTGCCTGTCCCTGAGGACTTCTGGCGGCGGCAGCCGATCCACTGAACAGGGTGTTAGCGTTCGAGAAACAGCCAGTCATATTGTTGATGGTGTGGCCCAAGTTGATGATCTGCTTCAGGTCGGCGGGAAGCAGGCTCTCAATACCCTCTTTGATTTCGAATCCCAATTTTGCTGCAAGGGCAATGGCCCAATGATGGCAATTGCGATCTGCGAGCAGATACTGTTGGCCGTTTAGTGATATACTTCGAGCGCACGAGTTCACCTGTTGGGGCGAGCATTCGATATCGAAATGTTGAGATATTTTCCATTGGTAAGAAACATCAGGGCGGCCGTTGTTCCAGGAGGGCAGAAGGAACCCTTGGCAATCATTAGCTTCATAGGTGGCAGTCCGGTAAGACCAGTCGAAATAGAGAGCCCAGTGTTCGAATATTCCATTTTCCAGATCTCTAGTCACTAATTTCACAAGACAGACCCTTTGTCGACCGTCACTGTCGGTTTCCCAAAAGAAACTCCTCTTTTTTTCTAAATTTGGTAGAATTGGGTCCGTGGCTCGGAGTTTTTCGGAACTTTTTAGCGGAAGAATGGAGTACGAGGGGGCTTGATGCCTTCGAACTGCGATTGGATTTGAATGACTTACTATAGGCTAGTTCCTCTTTGTTACGCCCAGTGATAGAATGATTAACTAAGTCGTCTAATTTGTTGCAGGGTTTGAAAACGCAGTTGCTCGACGGTTTAAAACTGCGGTCGGTAGGCAGTCGAGAGGCTCCTGGCTTTTTAAAGTGGTAATTGGCTGACTCACTGAGCTGCCTGCTTCTCCCCGAGTTGACAGTGTGGTTCTTGTCATTTCTGCAAAGATGGCAATAGTTGTTAAACAAGCAGCAGTTACTATCACTCGTATGAAAGTTTGAAAATTCTAGCAATGTCTGAGAAAATTTGTCATGCTATTATTATTAAAATTTCACGCTCGGGCCACTGCGGGCAATAATTAATACCCAAATGAAGCACTTTGCAATACCGGGAAGCCCAAACGTTCTGGAAGAAAATCCAACAAAACGCCATTAACAGCTGACTTAAACGCCTGCAGGCAAATACCCCTGCGGCTGACTCCGTCAAACGTATGTCATGCCTCAGACCACAATCCATGGCAGACTGTAAGTGGTGTGATACCGACAACAATACGTCACAGCAACCCAAAACAGTTTTATACGTAAACTGACCAGCAGGCAGCAAATCCGCCTCAGCAAAACGACCAAACTTATAAGCGACCAATTTCTCGAACACCTTTGGCAAAATAGTCGTCTGCGTGATGGGTCGGTAGTTGGCGACATGGGGCGACACCGGATCCTTGGGAATGGGAGTAATATTCCCAGTATGCCAACAACGAGGAAAGTTTCCTAACCGAATCAGGCCCCGGAAGATCATTAAGCTTAGGGGCGAGAACGCCAGGAAGCTGCGTATACACTAAAATCACTTACTTTACAGGTTCAACCATTCAAATTTTCATTTTTATAAAAAATTATACAGCTAGACACTAACTATTTACGTTTCAAAATATTTCAGTTAAGTAAATATGTATGGTCACAATCATGCAATTCTAGGCACGATTTAGTAGAGCTTTCACTGACAGTCTGATATTTACTGTCAGCCACTGGTAGCATTATGAATATTTAAAGCCAGTTTATCGCCGGATTACATAAAAAATCAGCACAAAAATCAATTGCAAGAACAGCGACCAACATACTGTACATTGGGTTGGGCAAAACTGCATTTAGTTTTAAAAATAAATGCCTTTTATGTTGTACTCAGTCCGACACTGCATCCGCATGAGAATTAAATGGGTTTATTTAACACTATTCTATACTGTCGCTGAGTTGATTGATAGCCCCAGCAGGGCTTTTAGCGAAGCAGTCATTTACCATAGACAAAATTTTTAATGATATTAAAGCTTAAGAGAGTACACAGAGAGGTACTAATTGCTGAATATCTGAAACAAGACGTGTTTCAGGTCTTCTCATGATACTACATAATATTAGTATTTTGAGAATAAGATTCAATGGAGTGCATTGCTTATTTGAAATTCTCCAAAATTAAAGAGCTATCTATAAGCTACGGCACTCATGAAAAAATCTTTTTATCGTGTTGGGTGACCAAACTTTGAAGGTAATAATAATAGATTACTAAATTTCACGAAAACACTTTGATTTGCAGACTCAATAAAGTGGCAGCCTTCCTTCGCCACTAGTTTCATGAACGCACATTTCTAAATTAAAAAAAAAAAACGGATCTATGAATGATAAGCTGGAATACCCAGAAATATTTCAGGTCTCATCGTACAATATGTTTCCACTGACTAACTAGTAGGTGCTAAAAAATGTTACGTTGGTACAAAGTTGATATCTGACCAGCACGCTGCTGTTACTTCTGGAGATCAGACATTGCTAGCGCAACAGCCTGATTTAGTTTTCAGTGCACAGTGCACTGTAATTGTTGAATGTGATACTGCGACGCAATACAAGACACCCTGAGTCAGAAACAGCTGGATAAACATGAAAGTTCCACGTTCGTGGCTCTCTCTCGGGAAGAAAATGCACAAAACTTGTTAAAATTATTTTATGATACATTGGGGACAGACGCAACAGCTTATGTTACTTCTATGACGAATTCAAACCTGTAGTCAGACACAATCTGCGCACTACTTTACATAAATTTCGATTGATGTAAAAGTCTCGTCTATTATAGTGTGATATAGACATTTCAACTCATGAACAAATTTGTATATGAGCTGTAGGGTAGATATTATATCATCACGTTTAGCAGGCAGCGTACTGCTATAGTTACACCATTTTGCAGTAATTCTTTTCCATCCTCAGCTCAGCGAATTCATGTTCCGACTCTCGAATGCTAGAGTTGCTTCTCAGTAACAAACTGAAACCAAATCTGAACGAAATTCCGTCATCACAACGTTCAAGACCCAGTTTAGATAAACATAATTTTGTGTGTAATGTAAACGGTTACTAAAAATTACTATTTTTTCATATTTCTTATTGCAAATCGTTGATGATGATCTTTAGGGTTAAAACACCCAATTCATAATTTTAATAGATATGTATTTTAGGTCAATCGCCATCGCTTTGACCTTAATTTTAAAATGGTGTATTAGGCCACTACACGTAGATTGAATTAGAACCCAAGATCAAATAGATCATGAAAGCGCCTCAAGCTGAACACGAAGGTTTGCACAAAATAAATAATAATAACGGAACATTTTCACCCGGCCTCCAGATGTTTCTCATCTACAAGTCAATTGTGCACTCGAACAACTAACTGAATACAATTGAGAAAAGAACCTAGGGTATATTTTGCACTTGAAGAAAGCAACATAGCACTTTTTTACTTCTCTCTTCACGTACCTTGCGACTGCGACTGAAGAACCACTGTTCTTTACCAGTGTCGCCACCACCCCATAAAATAATTCCCACGTATGCCCTCAATTTTTCCCACAATTCCCACAAACCGACGTAAAATTCTCAAAAATCCCCCCCAAAATTGGTGCTCAAGCTTCCATTTAGAGCATTTCGTGGTTTATGCAGCTATATATTCCCATCAACATACTAAATACAGGTTGGGTGCTTACTCTGCAGCTATAACAAATTGCGACGATGGAAATTGTATCTATCGATAAAATTGGCTCGTTTAATTGACTCGCTGACAGTGACTTGAATTAATCCCACTCGACCAAAACCTCCGACAAGAATGTTGGTTTCACCATTTTGAATCCCGTTGCAGGAAATAAAAGCGATCCAAGGGACCTTGAGAAGGCAAGAAATTTCATTCAGAAAGCGTGAATGCGCTTCCGGTCGTCTGACTGGTAGCTGACTCGAGGTTAAGGCTCTATAATTCGACTCAATGGTGGGCAAGGCACGTGTCTAAGATTGTGCGGACGCAGTGGGCTTGGCTAAGATCAACTTGCTTATCGTGCTTATCGAACTAACCCTTAGCTATACTGAACAGTTTAATGCTCCGCTTTCAATTTAATGTCGATGACGCAGGAAGATAGAAGGGGCATACAGTATGTTGACAGAATCGTGGGACCCATGCACGAGGGTATTTCCGCTGCAAGTCGGGAATGATAAGAAGTAGCAAAATAAAGCATCATTAGCAAGAGCATGAAAGTAGAAGAAAGGAAAGATAACCCCGCACATTACAAGGGAAAGACTCCTTGGAGATGAGGCTAATGCTAGGGTAGTTGGGTGACCTGGAGGGATCCTCTGGGAGCTGCTCCCTATAACACAGGATAAGCGTAGCTAACCCTATGCCATATGGCCCATGCATCTCATTCCTCCTGAGGGATAACGATACAATTCATCTCTATTGCGAGTGTCCTATTGGTTCTCCATATTTTCAGGTAACAGAAGGCATATTAGCAGTCACGTTTCAAAGATCATCGACTTGGCAGTATTTTTTTTCAGATCTCACATTAAAGCGTATCTTCAACTTCACGATTACAACGCTCGTCAGCTAGAATACTGTACATTAATAATAACAACGATATTGGTAAATTAGTATTTTCGTGTTTTGGGTGACTGAATGCGTGTTCAGACTACACAACCGACGGTTCAACAGGCAACCTTTAGAAGAACTGAGTCGCCACCTATTAAACTCTATTAACAAAAAATATTTTTTTCCTTCCTGTGAATGGCTTTATTAATATCTAAGAAATTGGACAATGTACGTCAATGCGCGACTTATCAGTGACCACAAATTGATGTGGGTGAGCATTTGAATTTGCGTCTTGTCTCCACAGTTTACCATGACAGCTATTGCATATGACTTTAAATTCAAACTGCTGGCGGACGTCACCTAGAGCAGAAAAGTCATTAATTGATATTCCTTACAGTAAGTGGTTCCTGACATCCGCAAACAGTACGAATGAGAAACGTCTATATCACAAGAGTTTTACATATTACATAGGTCCCATCGACGAGCGCAGGGGTCCTTGAGCTGTGCGTCGTTTCTGTAAATGAACAATATACGGGAGCTAACGGAATCTATGCAGTTTGTCCTCTTCGCGTGATCTATTGGGTGTGATCATGACAAAGTAGAACCTAAAAATTTATACATAAACTCCTAAAACACAGTTTTCCAGAAAATATCCAGTTATACAAAAATCCCACGGATTTCTCCAAAACCGGGCTCGAAAAAGTTCTCGCACAAACCCTCCCACAGACACCTATTTTTCTCACAAATTTAGTGAAAAAACCACAAGATAGCTACACTGCACGCTCGCTACTGCTGGCTGAGTACACATAAACTCAGTACACTGCCACAGCTGGTACACTGTGACAGCTGGTACACTACAGCTGGTGCAAGGCTGGCCGGCAACACCTCAGACTTAAACAAACTGGTATACGGTGGCAGAACGAATAGATAACGAAAAACGAACGAATTCGTAATAACGCGGGATGGTCAATTAAAGGTGCGACAACATCAACAATGTCAGTCAATGATGTTCCTAAGCCGTAGGTCAACTCACTGTAGAGTCTAGAAGACAGTCCGGTCTTTTTCTTTCGGTATCTCCCTGCTTTTAGGATTACAGATTAGATAACATAGCTGGCATTAGACGGAGCAACAGGCCCATTTCCAGCGAGTATCCGGCACTTGCGGTCCGGCCCTCTATGAGTTATTGCCATTGCTATAATTAAATGAAACCCTATTTAGAACACCATCGTGAATATACATGTAAATTCATTTGTGGATTATTACCTACGACAAGGAGGTTATAATAACAACATTGATAAAAGCTTTCATTAACTGCTCGAGAGGGACATCGAGACATCACCTACTGCGAAAAGATTAGCACTACAGTTCGATTAAAACCAAAAAATGCTTAGAACATGCAGCCAGTCCGCATTACTGAACGTTGTCTGGCCCTTGCCTGTTGTCGGTAAGTGCTGCCCTTGACGTACCTGCAGGATAGTGTGTAGCCGGGGCCAGGGCCATTAAGCGGAATTTGATCGTCTATCAGCGTAAGAATTTTCGGTTTGATTTTCGAAGTAGTTTTTGAGAAAGTTCAAAAAGCTCACAAGTTTTTTTTAATTTTTTTTCCCCAAAAACTACTCTGTCACTCGTCTCCTAATTTGAAGGTCAAGCCGAAAATTTTTATTTTTATAGAAAATAAAATTCGGCTTCTTTTGATACCAAAATTGATCTCCTGCTCAAAAACTGTACGAAGAATAAGGTATTTTCTAGCCCCGACTTTGCCGTTTTCTTTGAATAACTTGTTTTCTGTGGGAAAAATGGGAAAAGTACAGGAGTAAAAACGATTTCTTTTTCAATTTTGTATATCTATTTTTTTTTCAAGTTTCATTCAAATCGGTCCACAAGTAAAAAACGTTCAATTTACGCCCGAATCTCTCCTTCAGTATTTTAGGTCGTCATTTCTCGAAAACGAAGGAGTATTGAGTTTTTTGTCACTGATGAAAATCGTTTTATTTTGCGTTTTTCTATAGATGGTTAAAATATGTGCATCGAATTACTCAATACCCTGTATATACGCTACTGACTCTTCTGCACCAGCTCCAATATACGTACATCTCCTAGCACGACCCTGATTAATTTTAACGCGCTATTAAAAATATAACTGTTTCTACACTAGAATAGTTTCAGCCCAAAAGCAGTCAAACAGGGCAAAAACCATATATACTGTTATTGCAATTTTGAACAGAAAACACTTCACAAAGAACTGAAGACTCTACTGGTCATTTTTCTTCGTTCTCTTCTACTTCATCTTCTCCTCCTCCTTTTCTTTTTTGTCCTCCTCTTCTTCGTGCCCTTTCTTCTTTTCCTCCCCTCTTTTCCCTTTCTTTTTCGTATTCCTCGTTGTGCTGGTACCCCATATATCCAAGTTGCCTTTGAGGAAGACCAGTTTTTCAAAATCAAGGTCGTCTAGGGTGGACCTGTGAATGCTACTAGGCGGAAATTCCAATCTTGAATTAAAATTATATGTCCATCCTAAATGTCTGCTCATATTTTCATGGCCAAAATTTGTACACTTTTCAAAATCGTGATGCTACTCTTTTAACAAAATTTTTAGTTTTTTACGACAGCCCATCTCTCGTGTTTTCCGTACATTTTGTAAATGTAATGAGTGACGGCAATTTCCTTTACTTTTGGTGAAATCCACCACCCTAGGTGAAGTTAGCTACGATTTCTCGTTACGTTTTTACAATTGCGTTCCAAAAATGAACGCCATTTACTTAAGCCATAACAGTAACTAGTTACATGCCACTGTCTTCATATATATACATACTATATTTCTCCTCGCTTACAGGCAGAGTGTTGATTATTCCTTTGAGAAGCAAAGAACATGGTGAGGCCACACAGCAGGTCATGGGTAATCAAGTAGATATACATCTGAATTTTCAGGTAAAAAATTACATTTTTATTTGAAAATCCCCCAGAAGAGTAAAAAAAAAACAGATGGCGTGGGGTTTTCACGAAGTGCTAATTTTCTAACGTCATTTAATGATGGATCGAGCCTCTAGTATCGCATAAATTTCAGAAGGTAAAGGTAAAGTCAACTTTGACTGCACCCTCCCTGGGAAATTCACTCGCACTGGTTCGTGCGGCAGACATAGACCAACTGGCCCCAGAGGAGTAAGTGCAGTTGGAGACGACGACTGGTCGCTAAGAACCAAGACGCCGAAACGGAAGGTTCAACGACCAGCCACCCCCCTACCCTAGGGCAGGTACCCCCACGGTAGCTATGCACACCAGCAAATGCGCTGATTCAGCTCGCCGAGTGCCTTGAGAAAGACTGCGCCTGGTGTGGAGATCGATCCCGGATACCTCGAAACAATTGGGTAGCGTACAATGTGCGTAGCTATCGAAGAGAAAATGTTATTGTAAATCTCTGCTCTAACCACTAGACGGGTAAATCTGACGTAATTCTTTTGTTATTAATTCATCATGAACTGGCTACGTCGCAGTAGATGCATTACAATAGACGGATCACTGCACTGATAACTCAACTGCACCAACGCAGCAGACGCACCCGTACAGCGCTTCAATTTCTACTAGGTTATTTCAACTTGCCCTGGATTCATTTTATGATATGACAATTTTTTTTATTCTATTAGTGAAGAAATGTTAACGCAAATCTCACGTGAACGTGCGAACTACTGCATGCAGCTTGTGAAGGAAAAATCAAAACAACGTCATTGTTTCGAAACTATCAATTCTTCTGATTAACTTTAAACGTATATATTTCTAAAATGAAGACATTTTAATGTTACCCATTGATAATAAATTTATCTCATACGTTTGCCTTAATTTTTAGTTGTATACAATAAATTATGTTTGGTCGTTGTTTCGAATACCCTACAATCCCTTTAAATTTGACAGCTTTCACAATGAAAGACAAACGTAATTATTACATGAACGACGATATTCAGCATAAAAAAGGGTGACATACATTTATGACAAAGTCTAGTGTCCAATGCGGACGTTCTATTTATGGTGTAACTTACATGTTAAAACTGACAACATCATCATTAGTTTTTGATTCCCAGTTCCTGAAGTCGCCCGTAAACGAAAATGTAGTCCTCAATACTCATACATTGTTTTCAACTCTATTCATACCAGTCTGTGTAATTTTGATACAAGGATTCTTTGTCCTTTTTGTATTCCTACGGAAAAACGGCTTTGTTGTTAGGAGCAAATCCTGGCACAAACAGGCTTAATAGTTATAGTTTCTGTCACAAAGCAAGAAATTGGAGGGCGTACGGGAGAAAACACCGAGTTGCTTACTGCCTTTGACTCTCGATTTGTGTACTTGTATTCCAATAGCGACGATATGTAGCAACTGATATATATAATTACTGGAATTGTATCTATAAAAACATTATATAACCGTACCACATTTGGATTCACTATGGTAACACCGATCGTATTATTATTATTTTGACATTGTGCCGTCAACTAGTATCGACCATTCTCCACTACGATCTCTTCCGTACCGGTTCAGCGGTAGACTTGAAGAGAAAATAAATTACTTTGTTTCGTTTATTACACAGGTCTACATAAGAAAAGTTTGTAAAAATTGTGCTACTTTACTCAGTTTTGTAAGCTGATTCCAAATATCACATTTATTTTTCTGTCTCTGGGGCCAGTGGGCCTATACCCTCAGCACAAACCAGTGCATGTGGGTTTCGAAGGTG
>LQNS02007217.1:3554562-3599117 GCA_001587735.2 Parhyale hawaiensis
ACTCTGAGAGTGCATACCTCCGCCAAGCAAGGCACGGTTACGAAACATTCAAATTGGTTATGAAACTGTGATTTTTTTCCTTTGTATCAATACTTTACTCTAGTCATCTGTGCCTTTTGACAGTAATAACAACTTCTATAGTTTTCCTGGAGATTTGCTTATAACTTTTTGAATTATACTGCTAACCAACATTTTAGCAAACATTAGCTAAACGCGTAAACAGACAACCGATCATAGCCAAAATTGAATCATTTATATCTTTTAACATCACTAGCAATTCCTAAACATTTCTTAAAGATCCGTTCATAACTTTTGGAGTTATTTTGCTAAAAAGCATAAACTCAAACACGGGGACAAAGAAACAGGTCATAAAAAAAATTGGGCATACTCTTCATGATATACCCGGTAATTTATGTAAAAATCATAAAAACCAGCCCATAGCTTTGAGCTACGAGATTCAAAAAAGGCAGACGAGTAAATCTTACTTATCCATTCCTCCAAACATCTTCAAGAAACCCTATAAATTTTGCAAAGATGAGTCCATAACTTTTTGAATTAGCTATCTTGCTGACAGACTGGCAAAGATACCGACTGATAAAGAAACAGACAAATAGACAAACTCGAGGAAAACATAACCACCTAGGCGGAATTATCTAATTTGGTTTGTAGAAATAAATTCATATAGATTACCGTTGAGTTAGAACTGTTAGGTGCTGCTAAAGCTTAGCAGCAACATACTGCCCTATAGTCTTGGTACGAAGCAATGGTACGAAACTCCTAAATACCGACGTGTTTACTATAGCCTGGGTACTTTTCAACTTCGTCCATCTCTACGTCTTATTCATGTGAGCTAGAACTAGAGTATATAAAATAAATTATCAAGCAGCTCAATTGAAGTTTAAGCACTAAATAGAAACCGAAAACAATGCTAAGTTCTGTCGATCGCTGATCAAGACACATTATTCTTAAAGCGGTTGCGTTTTCTGCAACCTTTTTAAATGCTATAAAAAGTATAGCAACACAAACACAAAAATACATAGATATATAAAAGCTGGTCATCATTACAATACATTTCGTTTATAAATGAACTTTTAACGCAACAGTATCTATTAATTAAGCGCCTAAAGTGTAGTATGTTACCTGTGAGGCACACCACGTCTCCTGTACAGAAATGCGGATCAAAGCCAGTGGATAAGAGATATTAATTTTTTCAATTCTCCAAGATATTCATCATTCAGTTACATATTCTCCAGGCTCTGACAAGAAATTATTTTGGAATAAATTTAGTTATTTTATGCTATGCAACGAGAGATATGAAAAGCTTTCAGTACTTGAACGTTTCTTTGCCAAGGTTTACCGTATAATTCGACTAGATGAAGATTTTTATGCTGTTTAAATATGCAGTAATTTTAATACTAATTATTGCTAGCATCTTTTGATTTTCGCTGAAGGCCTAAAAAAATGAACGCTTTCGAACGTAAATTGTTTCTTTAATTAAATTAGGATTTGTAAAAATTGTATAACGAAGAAAAAGGTTGCAGAAATTTGTACTCGGGCCTTACTGGGGTTGTACTGTGATATAGTTTTGTTTATGAAAGCCAGATACTACTATATAATTAACAGTTACCATCATAATTACTTCATTTTCCTAACGTACGAAAAAAAATTTCTGAAAAAGTGTAGAAATCTCTACTCTAAACTCTCGACTGGTGAGCCAGTGATTAGTCATGATCTAACGCCGTCACACTAGATCAATGTCAATAGATGGACCGTTGCCGTGATAGGTAAATTGTATTTAATTAACATAAAATAATACTTCTTCTGGATTACGAATTTTATTTTTACCAAGCTTTCGACATTCTCAGCGAATGTCGTTGTCAAGGTGGGAACTCCAGAACTTGTCAACGACATTCGCTGAGAATGTCGAAAGCTTGGTAAAAATAAAATTCGTAATCCAGAAGAAGTATTATTTTATGTTAATTAAATAGATGGAACCTGGATGTTGTTTATTTCCATCGATTAGGTAAATTGTACTAATGCAACAGCCGCACCCAGTGCTTTGTTCAGCTGCTCAGGACGCACACTATGTGTTGAGTTTTGAAATCAATTAATGAAGAAACTTTAACAGAAATCTCACGTGAACGTGCTAGCGACTGCGTGCAGTTTGTGAAGAGAAAATCGGAAAATCAGACCTACTTCAATTTTCAAAACCATCTAATCTTCAACTAAAACTTTGAACATTTATATTTCTAAAAGGAGGAAATTTTTCTGCAAGCTATAAGCAACAAATTATTTTCATTCACCTTCCTCCAGTAGTATGTATAACTATAAATTTCGGGGATTTTTTGAATATCATGACACTATTTCATTAAATTAAAGAGCTCACGTAATGAAGGATAAGTTAAATTATTACATGAACAACGTTAAATGTTAAGTAAATATATATGCTGTATATGACTTTGGTTAGTAGTAAATGAAGAAAGTCCTATCCATGGTGCAAACTTACATTTCAGAACTCATAACATTTATAATATTTCTTGATTCTTATTTCATAAAAATGCCCATTATCGAAATTTTATTTGATGTATTCTTCATACAATATAATTAACTCTATTGATACCGGCCTATGCATTTGCTACAAGGGTTCTTTGTCCTATTGTATTTCTACGGGAAAACGACTTTGTATGGAGGAAGAAAACTCTGGTACAAAAAGTCTCAAGAGTCAAAGTTTCTGTTTAAAAAAAAATTATTTTCGACAGTAGAAGATTCACGCAAGTTTAATTTTCATCAAGGCAGTCACTGCATGCACAGTTATGACTGCTACGTTTGACTTTCGATTTATGTAGGTACTTGAATTGAATTAGCAACGATATGTAGCAATAGAATCATTTAGTCAGCGGAATTGTATTTATTAAATGCAATCTTACAGCATCACATATGAGAATCACTGAATTAGTGCGGACATTATTATTTTGACATTATTTGTGCCGTTAACTAACACGGACCATTTTCCACTCTGATCACTTCCGTATCTTTTTAGCGATAGATTTGAACAGGAAATGAATTGCTTTGTTTACCATTAACGAAGTACTAGTTGTTTCTTAATTTTTTTTCACAGTGCTCTTCGTCGTCTTCCTTAGGTTTAGTGATACTCTTGTATAACGCAGTAAACGCGACTCCTGCCAATATCGCGGCACCGCCCACAGCTTTTAGTGTGTCTACAGTAGAGTCTTCCTTTTCAGATGCAGTCCTAGTTTTGGAAGTGTGCTGCGACCCAGCAGGTTTCCTGGATTCGTTGTTTAGAAGTCTCGCTCCGCTAGTAATAGCTGCCTGTCCCTGAGGACTTCGGGCCGCGGCTGCCGATCCACTGAACAGGGAGTTAGCGTTCGAGAAACAGCCAGTCATATTGTTGATGGTGTGGCCCAAGTTGATGATTTGCTTCAGGTCGGCGGGAAGGAGGCTCTCAATACCCTCTTTGATTTCGAAGCCCAATTTTGCTGCAAGGGCAATGGCCCAATGATGGCAATTGCGATCTGCGAGCAGATACTGTTGGCCGTTCAGAGATATACTTCGCGCACACGAGTTCACCTGCTGGGGTGAGCATTCGATATCGAAATGTTGAGATATTTTCCATTGGTAAGAAACATCAGGGCCGCCGTTGTTCCACGAGGGTAGAAGGAACCCTTGGCAATCATTAGCTTCATAGGTGGCAGTCCGGTAGGACCAGTCGAAATAGAGAGCCCAGTGTTCGAATATTCCATTTTCCAGATCTCTAGTGATTAATTTCACAACACAGGCTTTTTTTCGACCGTCACTGTCGGTTTCCCAAAAGAAACTGCTCTTTTTTTCTAAATCTGGTAGAATTGGGTCCATGGCTCGGAGTTTTTCAGAACTTTTTAGCGGAAGAATGGAGTACGAAGGGGCTTGATGCCTTCGAACAGCGACTGGATTTGAATGACTTGCTATAGTTCCTCTTTGTTACGCCCAGTGATGGAATGATTAACCAAGTCGTCTAATTTGCTTGCAGGGTTTGGAAAACGCAGTTGCTCGATGGTTTAAAACTGCGGTCAGTAGGCAGTCGAGAGACTCCTGGCTTTTTAAAGTGGTAATTGGCTGACTCACTGAACTGCCTGCTTCTCCCCGAGTTGACAGGGTGGTTCTTGTCATTTCTGCAAAGATGGCAATAGTTGTTAAACAAGCAGCAGTTACTATCACTCGTATAAAAGTCTGAAAATTCTAGCGATGTCTGAGAAAATTTGTCATGCTATTATTATTAAAATTTCACGCTCGGGCCACCGCGGACAGGAAGTAAACCCAAATGAAGCCCTTTGCAATACCGGGAAGCCCGAACGCTGTGAAAGAAAATCCAACAAAACGTCAATAACAGCTGACTTAAACGCCTGTAGGCCAATACCCCTTCGGTTGACTCTGTCAAACGTATAAGGCGTGCCTCAGACCACAATCCAGGGCAGCCTGTAAGTGGTGCGACACCGACAACAATGCGTCACAGCAACCCAAAACAGTTTTATACGTAAACTGACCAGCAGGCAGCAAATCCGTAGCCTCAGCACAACGACCAAGCTTATAAGCGACCAATTTCTCGAACACCTTTGGCAAAATAGTCGTCAGCGTGATGGGTCGGCAGTTGGCGACATGGAACGACACCGGATCTTTGGGAATGGTAGTAATATTCCCAGTATGCCAACAACGAGGAAAGTTTCCTAACCGTATCAGGCCCCGGAAGATCACTAAGGTTAGGGGCGAGAACGAGAGGAATCGTAATCACTGAAATCACTTACTTTACAGGTTCAACCATTCAAATTTTCATTTTTATAAAAAAATATACAGCTAGACACCAACTATGTAGGTTTCAAATTATTTCAGTTAACTAAATATGTATGGTCACAATCATGCAATTCTAGGCACGATTTAGTAGAGCTTTCACTGACAGTCTGATATTTACTGTCAGCCACTGGTAGCATTATGAATATTTAAAACAAGTTTATCGCCGGATTACATAAAAATCAACACAAAAATCAATTGCAAAAACAGCGACCAACATACATTGGGTTGCGCAAAACTGCATTTAGTATCAAAAATAAATGCCTTTTATGTTGTAGTCAGTCCGACTGCATCCGCATGAGAACTAAATGGGTTTATTTATTACTATTCTATACTGTCGCTGAGTTGATTGATAGCCCCAGCAGGGCTTTTAGTGAAGCTGTCATTTACCATAAACAAAATTCTTAATGATATTAAAACTTAAGAGAGTACACAGAGAGGTAATCGCTGAATATCTGAAACAAGACGTGTTTCAGGTCTTCGCATGATACTACATAATGTGAGTATTTTGAGAATAAGATTCCATAGAGTGCGTTGCTCATTTGCAATTCTACAAAATTAAAGAGCTATCTAGAAGCTACGGCCCTCATGAAAAAAATCTATTCATCGTGTTGGGTGATCAAACTTTGAAGGTAACAGTAACAGATTACTAAATTTCACGATAACACGTTGATTTGCAGACTCAATAAAGAAGCAGCCTTCCTTGGCCGCTAGCTTCGTTAACGCACATTTCTAAATAAAAAAAAACCGGATCTATGAATGATAAGCTAGAATACCCAAAAATATTTCTGGCCTCATCGTACAATATGTTTCCACTGACTAACTAGTAGGTGCTAAAATATATTATGTTGGTACAAAGTTGATATCTGACCAGCAAGCACGCTGCTATTGCTTCTGGAAATCGGACATTGCTTGCGCAACAGCCTGATTTAGTTTTCAGTGCACAGTGCACTGTAACTGTAAGTAAAGAACGGGCTACTGCGACGCAATACAAGACACCGTGAATCAGAAACAGCTGGATAAACAAGAATGTTCCACGTTCGTGGCTCTCTCTCGGAAAGAAAATATACAAAACATGTTAAAATGATTATATGATACATAGGGACAGATGCAACAGGAGTATCACAGCGTCTGCACTGTAGTCAGAAACAATCTGCACGCTACTTTACATAGATTACGATTGATGTGAAAGTCTCGTCTATTATAGTGGAATATAGACATTTCAACTCTTGAACAAATTTATATATGAGCTCTAGGGTAGATATTATATCGTCACGTTTAGCAGGCAGCGTACTGCTATAGTTACACCATTTTGCAGTAATTCATTTCCATCCTCGGCTAAGCGAATTCATGTTCCGACTTGCGAATGCTAGAGTTGGTTTTCAGTAAAAAACTGAAACCAAATCCGAACGAAATTCCGTCATCACAGCGTTCAAGACCCAGTTTAGATAAACATAATTTTGTGTGTAATTTAAACAGTTACTAATTTCGCACAGCCAGTTTGTTATTTTTTCATATATATTTCTTATTGCAAATCGTTGATGATGATGTTTAGAGTGAAACTCCCAATTCCTAATTTTAATTGATATGTCTCTTTAACCTTAATTTAAAAATGGTGTATTAGATCACTACCCGTAGATTGAATTAAAACCCAAGATCAAATAGCTTATGAAAGCGGCTCAAGCTGAACACGAAGGTTTGCGCAAAATAAATAATAACGAAAAATTTTCACCCAGCCTCCAGATGTTTCTCATCTACAAGTCAGTTCTGCACTCCGATCAACTAACTGAAAAAAAAAATTGAGAAGAGAACCTAGGGTATATTTTGCACTTGAACGCAACATTGCACGTATTTGCTACCCTCCTCACGTACCTTGCGACTGCGACTGAAAAACCACTGTTCTCTACCAGTGTTGCCACCACCCAATAAAATAATTCCCACGTATGCCCCTAATTTTTCCCACAATTCCCACAAACCGACGTAAAATTCTCAAAAATCCCCCCAAAAATTGGTGCTCAAGCTTCCATTTAGAGCATTTCGTGGTTTATGCAGCTATATATTCCCATAAACCTACTAAATACAGGTTGGGTGCTTACTCTGCAGCTATAACAAATTGCGACGATGGAAATTGTATCTATCGATAAAATTGGCTCGTTTAATTGACTCGCTGACAGTGACTGGAATTAATCCCACTCGACCAAAACCTCCGACAAGAATGTTGGTTTCACTATTTTGAATCGTGGTGCAGGAAATAAAAGCGATCCAAGGGACCTTGAGACGGCAAGAAATTTCACTTAGAAAGCGTGAATGCGCTTCCGGTCGTCTGACTGGTAGCTGACTCGAGGTTAAGGCTCTATAATTCGACTCAATGGTGGGCAAAACAAGTGTCTAAGATTTTGCGGACGCAGTGGGCTTTTCTAAGATCAACTTTGACGTGCTTATCGAACTAACCCTTAGCTATACTGAACAGTTTAATGCTCCGCTTGCACTTTAATGTCGATGACGCAGGAAGACAGAAGGGGCATATAGTATGTTGACAGAATCGTGGGACCCATGCACGAGGGTATTTCCGCTGCAAGTTGGGAATGATAAGAAGTAGCAAAATAAAGCATCATTAGCAAGAGCATGAAAGTAGAAGAAAGGAAAGATAACATCGCGGATTACAAGGGAAAGACTCCTTGGAGATGAGGCTAAGGCTAGGGTAGTAGGGTGACCTGGAGGGATCCTCTGGGAGCTGCTCCCTATAACACAGGATAAGCGTAGCTAACCCTATGCCATATGGCTCATCTCATTCCTCCTGAGGGATATCGATATAATTCATCTCTGTCGCGAGTGTCCTATTGGTTCTCCATAGTTTCAGGTAACCGAAGGCATATTAGCAGTCACGTTTCAAAGATCATCGACTTGGCATTATTTTTTTCTTTTTCAGATCTCACATGAAAGCGTGTCTTCAACTTCACGATTACAACGCTCGTCAGCTGGAATACTGTACAATAATAATAACAAACGATATTGGTAAATTAGTATTTTCGTGTTTTGGGTGACTGAATGCGTGTTCAGACTAAACAGCCGACGGTTCAACAGGCAACCTTTAGAAGAACTGAGTCGCCACCTATTAAACTCTATTAACAAAAAAATATTTTTTCTTTCCTGTGAATGGCTTTATTAATATCTAAGAAATTGGACAATGTACGTCAATGCGCGACTTATCAGTGACCACAAATTGATGTGGGTGAGCATTTGAATTTGCGTCTGGTCTCCACAGTTTACCATGTCAGCTATTGTATATGAATTTAAATTCAAACTGCTGGCGGACGTCACCTAGAGCAGAAAAGTCATTAAATGATATTCCTTACAGTAAGTGGTTCCGGACATCCTCAAACAGTACGAATACTTCCTAGAGAACCGTCTATATCACAAGAGTTTTACATATTACACAGGTCCCATCGACGAGCGCAGGGGTCCTTGAGCTGTGCGTCGTTTCTGTAAATGAACAATATACAGGAGCTAACGGAATCCATGCAGTTTATCTTCTTCGTGTGACCTATTGGGTGTCATCATGACAAAGTAGAACCTAAAAATTTATACATAAACCCCTAAAACACAGTTTTCCAGAAAATATCCAGTTATATAAAAATCCCACGGATTTCCCCAAAATCTGGCTCGAAAAAGTTCTCGCACAAACCCTCCCACAGACACCTATTTTTCCCACAAATTTAGGGAAAAAACCACAAGATAGCAACACTGCACGCTCGCTACTGCTGGCTGAGTACACATAAACTCAGTACACTGCCACAGCTGGTACACTGTGACAGCTGGTACACTGCAGCTGGTGCAAGGCTGGCCGGCAACACCTCAGACATAAACAAACTAGTATACGGTGGCAGAACGAATAGATAACGAAAAACGAACGATTTCGTAATAACGCGGGACGGTTAACTTAAGGTGCGACAACATCAACAATGTCAGTCAATGATGTTCCTAAGCCGTAGGCCAACTCAATATAGACTCTAGAAGACAGTCCGGTCTTTTTCTTTCGGTATCTCCCTGCTTTTAGGATTACAGATTAGATAACATAGCTGGCATAAGACGGACCAACAGGCCCATTTCCAGCGAGTATCCGGCACTTGAGGTCTGGCCCTCTATGAGTTATTGCCATTGCTATAATTAAATGAAACTCTATTTAGAACACCGTCGTGAATATACATGGAAATTGATTTGTGGATTATTACCCACGACAAGTAGGTTATAATAACAACAATAATAAAAGCTTTCATGAACTACTCGAGAGGGACATCGAGACATCACCTACTGCGAAAGGATTAGCACTACAGTTCGATTAAAACCAAAAAATGCTTAGAACATGCAGCCAGTCTGCATTACTGAACGTTGTCTGGCCCCTGCCTGTTGTCGGTAAGTGCTGCCCTTGACTGTACCTGCAGGATAGTGTGTACTATGTAGCCAGGGCCATTAAGCGGAATTTGATCGTCTATCAGCGTAAGAATTTTCAGTTTGATTTTCGAAGTAGTTTTTGAGAAAGTTCAAAAAGCTCACAAGTTTTTTTAAAGTTTCTTTTTTCTCCAAAAACTGCGCTGTCACTCGTCTCCTAAGTTGAAAGTCAAGCCGAAAATTTTTATTTTTACAGAAAATAAACTTCGGCTTCTTTTGATACCAAAAATGATCTCTTGCTCAAAAACTGTACGAAGAATAAGGCATTTCCTAGACCCGCTTTTGCCGTTTTCTTTGAATAACTTGTTTTTTAAGGGAAAATGAAAAAAGTACACGAGTAGAAACAATTTCGTTTTCAATTTTACATATCTATGCTAAGTTTCATTCAAATCGGTCCACAAGTAAAAACCGTTCAATTTTCGCCCGAATCTTTCCTTCAGTGTTTTAGGTCGTCATTTCTCGAAAACGAAGGAGTTTTGAGCTTTTTGTCCCTGATGAAAATCGTTTTATTTTGCGTTTTTCTATAGATGGTTAAAATATGTGCATCGAATTACTCAATACCCTGTACATACGCTACTGACTCTTCTGCGCCAGCTCCAATATACGTACATCTCCTAGCACGACCCTGATTAATTTTAACTCGCTTTTAAAAATATAACTGTTTCTACGCTAGAATAGTTTCAAACAGCCCAAAAGCAGTCAAACAGGGCAAAAACCATATATACTGTTATTGCAATTTTGAGCAGAAAACACTTCACAAAGAACTGAAGACTCTACTGGTCATTTTTTTTCGTTATCTTCTACTTCATCTTCTCCTCCTCCTTTTCTTTTTCGTCCTCCTCTTCTTCATGCCCTTTCTTCTTTTCCTCCCCTCTTTTCCCTTTCTGTTTCATATTCCTCGTGCTGGTACCCCATATATCCAAGCTGCCTTTGAGGAAGACCAGTTTTTGAAAATCAAGGTCGTCTAGGGTGGACCTATGAATGCTACTAGGCGGAAATTCCAATCTTGAATTAAAATTATATGTTCATCCTAAATGTCTGCTCATATTTTCATGGCCAAAATTTGTACACTTTTCAAAATCGTGATGCTACTCTTTTAACAAAACTTTTAGTTTTTTACGACAGCCCATCTCTCGTGTTTTCCGTACAGTTTGTAAATGTAATGAGTGACGGAAATTTCCTTTACTGTTGGTGAAATCCACCACCCTAGGTGAAGTTAGCTACGATTTCTCGTTACGTTTTTACAATTGCGTTCCAAAAATGAACACCATTTACTTAAGCCATAACAGTAACTTGTTACATGCCAATTTCTTCATATATATACATACTATATTTCTCCTCGCTTACAGGCAGAGTGTTGATTATTCCTTTGAGAAGTAAAGAACTTGGTAAGGCCACACAGCGGGTCATTGGTAATCAAGTACATATACATCTGAATTTTCAGGTAAAAAATTACATTTTTATTTGAAAATCCCCCAGAAGAGTAAAAAAAAAACAGATGGCGTGGGGTTTTCATGAAGTGCTAATTTTCTAACGTCATTTAATGATGGATCGAGCCTCTAGTATCGTATAAATTTCAGAAGGTAAAGGTAAAGTCAACTTTGACTGCACCCTCCCTGGGAAATTCACTCGCACTGGTTCGTGCGGCAGACATAGACCAAGTGGCTCCAGAGGAGTAAGTGCAGTTGGAGACGACGACTGGTCGCTAAGAACCAAGACGCCGAAACGGAAGGTTCAACGACCAGCCACCACCCAACCCTAGGGCAGGTACCCCCACGGTAGCTATGCACACCAGCAAATGCGCTGATTCAGCGCGCCGGGTGCCTTGAGAAAGACTGCGCCTGGTGTGGGGATCGATCCCGGATACCTCGAAACAATTGGGTAGCGTACAATGTGTGCAGCTATCGAAGAGAAAATGTTATTGTAAATCTCTGCTCTAACCACTAGACGGGTAAATCTGACGTAATTCTTTCGTTATTAATTCATCATGAACTGGCTACGTCGCATGCAAGTAGATGCATTACAATAGACGGATCACTGCACTGATAACTCAACTGTACCAACGCAGCAGACGCACCCGTGCAGCACTTCAATTTCTACTAGGTTATTTCAACTTGCCCTGGATTCATTTCATGACGTGACAATTTTTTTTTTATTCTATTAGTGAAGAAATGTTAACGCAAATCACACGTGAACGTGCGAACTACCGCATGCAGCTGGTGAAGGAAAAATCAAAACAACGTCATTGTTTCGAAACTATCTATTCTTCAGATTAACTTTAAACATGTATATTTCTAAAATAAAGACATTTTAATGTTACCCATTGATAATAAATTTATCTCAAAATCTGCCTTAATTTTTAGTTATATACAATAAATTATGTTTGGTCGTTGTTTCGAATACCCTACAATCTCTTTAAATTTGACAGCTTTCACAATGAAAGACAAACGTAATTATTACATGAACGATGATAGATATTCAGCATGAAAAAGGGTGACATACATTTATGACAAAGTCTAGTGTCCAATGCTGACGTTCTATTTATGGTGTAACTTACATGTTAAAACTGACATCATCATCATTAGTTTTTGCTTTCCTGTTCCTGAAGTCGCCCGTAAATGAAAGTGTAGTCCGCAATCCTCATACAATGTTTTCAACTCTATTCATATCAGTCTGTGTAATTTTGATACAAGGATTCTTTGTCCTTTTTGTATTCCTACGGGAAAACGACTTTGTAGGGATGGGCAAATCCTGGCACAACCAGGCTCAATAGTTATAGTTTCTGTAACAAAGCAAGAAATTGGAGGACGTACGGGAGAAAACACCGAGTTGCTTACTGCGTTTGACTCTCGATTTGTGTACTTGAATTCCAATAGCGACGATATGTAGCAACTGATATATATAATTACTGGAATTGTATCTATAAAAACATTATGTAACCGTACCACATTTGGATTCACTATGGTAACACCGTTCGTGTTATTATTATTTTGACATTGTGCCGTCAACTAGTATCGACCATTCTCCACTACGATCTCTTCCGTACCGGTTCAGCGGTAGACTTGAAGAGAAAATAAATTACTTTATTTCGTTTATTACACAGGTCTACATAAGAAAAGTTTGTGAAAATTGTGCTACTTTACTCAGTTTTGTAAGCTGATTCCAAATATCACATTTATTTTTCTGTCTCTGGGGCCAGTGGGCCTATACCCTCAGCACAAACCAGTGCATGTGGGTTTCGAAGGTGAGAGTGTGGTCTAAGTTGACATTACCTTTACTTTACTTTATCTCCATTTCGGAAAATTCAACACCGCTTGATTATCGTACTTTATTGATATCTGTTCTACATAATACATGCAAAATAGAATTTACAAGTAGTAGAGCAGGCTGCACCACATTTCAAATGGTAAACAAATGAACACAGTGTTCACATTTTAATATTATGCAGCCACTTCACTATCATGAACTTATTACTAAATTCAATAAAATAAATAAACACGTAAACAAGCACTTTAGGATTACATGAACCGCTTTTTCGGATAGAGACGCTTGTGAGTAGTGACGGCACAGTCTCGCTTGAGTGACCAACACACGTCAGCCATAGAGAAATACTGGGTGAACTCTTTCCCACGATGTCTATAATATATACCATGCATAGGTTGCACCCTAGCTGCTCTAGAACATTGTTCTCAAATAAACGAGATGCCAATATATTTGCTGCCTCGTTTGGCAAATCCAAATCACGAACGAGGTTTCTCAGTTCTTTTTAAGCAAATTTATAAGCATCATGATCTATATCATCTGGCACAAACTCTGGATCAATGGTACGAACATCTTCTTGAGAATCTGAATCAGATGAAGGTATTATAAGGGGCATCCCCTTTTTGGCAGGATTTGGAATCGGGGTATCTACACCATTAGGTTCAGGTCTTGCAGCTGGAGGCAAGTTTGAATAGTCAAAATTAGCAAGGTACCGTAGCTTTAAACATCTAAGGTCTGTCAAGCAGAAGTAACCATCCTTCCCATGGTTTGTAGGTTCTCTTCAAATCATCAAATCCTCAAATCAACCAAATAGCGCATATGAGAGCTTCCCGTTCTCTCAGTTGTCCAAACTATCATAGCAAATATTGCAAATGAAATGTGGTGCCCATGTCTTATCTTGGTCTTGGGGGAATCGAAAGTATGAACAGTACCTTAATTGCTTTCACTATTGTGGAAATTTTCCTTTTCCGAGTCTCATACTCTAGACATACAAGCGAAAGTTGTTTGCAGGATACTTGCACTGTTGGGGCATCTTGATATCTTGTCAGACCTCACCCACCCTAAAAATGGGGTATCTAAAATATCCTAGAGCATTATAGGCTCATTAAATGTATCTGTAATAAAAGGTGGTATGAGAGAAAATATGCAAGCAATATGAGTACTTGTCGACAATGATTTCTCGAAAACCAAGATAAAAACACGAAAAGTTATTACTACATTTCAAATCTGTGCAAAACGCTGGTTCTGATGGTATTCATGACAAATGAGAATTTTTTTTAGTGATGACCAGTGTTATCGACAAAGCGCTAGTTGTTTCTTAGTCTTCTATCATGGCGCTCTTTATCGTCTTCCGTAAGCTCAGCGATATTCTTGAATAGCGTAGCAAACGCGTATCCTGCAAACAGCGCGGCACCGCCCACAGCTTTTATTGTTTGTACAGTAGAGTCCTCTTCCTCAGATGGAGTCCTAGTTTTGGAAGCTTGTTGCGACGCAACAGCTGATGCGGATCCGAAAGACCCAAGTCTCCCTCCACTGACGAGAGCTGCTTGTCCTTGCGGACTTCTGACTGAGGCAGCCGATCCATTAAACAGGGAGTTAGCATTCGAGAAACAGCCGGTTATGTTGTTGATGGTGTGACCGAAGTTGATGACGTTCCTCAGGTCGACGGGAAGGAGGCTTTCAAAAGCCTCTTCGATTTCGAATCCCAATTTTTCTGCAAGGGCAATGGCCCAATGATGGCAGTTGCGATCTGTGAGCAGGTACTGTTGGCCGTTCAGAGATATACTTCGAGCGCACGAGTTCACTTGCTGGGGCGAGCAATCGATATGGAAACTTTGAGATACTTTCCATTTATAAGACATGTTTGGGAACCCTCTGTTCCAGACAGGTAGAAGGAACCCATCGAAATCATTAGCTTCATAGGTGGCACTTCGGTCGGTCCAGTCGAAATGTAGAGCCCAGTGTTCGGATATTCCACCCTCGAGATCTCTGGTCATAAGTTCCACGACACAGGCTCTTTTTCGCCCATCACGGTCGGTGTCCCACGAGAAACTCGTGGATTTTTCCAAAAGTCGTGCAAATGGGTCCATGGCTGGGATTTTAAAATCTCTTTAATTGGGAAAAATGGAGGGAGAAGTGGCTTGATTCTTTCAATCTGCGACTGGATTTGAATAACTTACTAAAGTTACTCGTTGTTTCTCCCAATGATTGTATGTTTAGAAGGCTCTACTGACTTCTGCGAAGTGTGCTAGAAAATACGGTTGTTGGAAGCTTTTAAATTGCGGTCGGAAGGCAGACGGAGTTTCTTGACTTGTTGAAGCGGTGATTTGTTGACTTACTGAGCTGCGTGCTTCCCCCCGAGTTGTACAGGATGGGGCACGTGGACCTTGCAATTTCTGCAAAAAAGTCATTATTTTAGTTTAGTTGTTTGACAAGCAGTAATTACTAATTAGACTGAGCTACTTGCTCGGGGTAACGTCTGTAAATTTTAGCAATGTGTGAGATTATCTGTCAAGCAAGTTTCGGTTTCCGAAATGGGAATACATTGATTAGGTACATTAATCATAAGCTTTACGGTTTCAAATATTCCAATTTGGATTTTTATAGGAATAGACACACAGCTGGACAGTAACTTGTCACGTTAAAAAATCCAGTAACTCAGTATAATAACAAACAAGCAATTCTAGGGACGACTTAGTTCAGCACCACTGACAGTCTGATATTCACTGACAGCCACTGCTAACATTATTTCTATTTAATACTACTTTATCTCCGGTATAAAATAAACGCGGCATAAAAATTAAAGGCAAGAAACGAAAACCAACGTAGATTGGGTGGCGCAAAGTGCAATTAGTTAAAAATGAATACTTTAGGGCGCTGCGCTCTAGTTAAGATGTTGCACAGTGCACACTGTCCGACAGTGTATTCACTCGAGAGTTATTACTGTTATATCTGGCCGCTGTGTTGGTAAGGTTGATAGCTCCACCAGGGCTTTTAGCAAAGCTAATCAAGTTATCATTGGTTACAGACAAAATCCTGAAGGATATTAAGACTAAAGAGAAAACACAGAGAAGTAAACAAGTAAACTCTAAAAATGACAAGTAAGACTATTTCGCAACTTTATAAGATATGTACTATGTAATATCACCCACAAGAGTATTTTCAGTATATGATTTAATTGATTGCATTGTTTGTTTGAGACTTTACAAAATTTAAGAGGTATTTAAGGACTACGGCATTCCTGAATTTAATATCGTCTCGGGCGGTTAAATCTAAAAGATAATGATAATTGATCACCACATTTCACGATAACACCTTGTTTGGCAGACTCGATAAGGAACCAGTTTTCCCACGACACTAGTTTTCTTTAATATGCAGTTCTGAACTATAGAAAACGGAGCTTTAATTGAGATCTTAGAGGAATACTCATACGAGTAAAATGTATGTTTTCACAATCTAGTACCGTATAAGGTTGGAGTAAAAGTGATATCTGGTCTCAATGCTGTTGTCGTTCCTGAAAATCCAGATATTAATTAATAATAATTAATATATATATGTGAAGTAACCTGGTACTGGTACATTTTCTAGTGTAATCGAACTGAAAGCATTGACCGTGATATTACAACGCAATACAAGACACGCTGAGTCAGAAATAGCTGGATTAACAAGAATATCCCAAGTTCACAAGTCTTAACTCGTGAAAACAATGCTCAAGACCTGTTAAAATTATTTTACAATATAATAATAACGAATACACCGGATGATGGTACTGCTATGACAAAGCCAAGCAAGCAAACTATTTCAGATAGGTTAATGTTAGACTGAAAACGTCTAATCTAAAAGACATGTCCATTAAAGTTTGCCACGGACTTTTCGACCCTTTCGCGAATGGGTATAGGAGCTCCAGGACGAGCAATGCCCTAACTCTGCGTTTACATTAATATTTTAGCAGTGCAGTGTACTTCACTTTACAGCTGAAGTTACTTTCCAGCAACGAACTGAAACTTAGCCTGAAGTCGTGAATGAATCCCGAGGGTTAGTACCCTTGAGAAAAATAACTTTACGCAATAACTTAAACAGTAACTAATTTCGTGAAGCAGGTGTTTTACTATTCTTTGTTTGTTACTCCAGATTGTTGATTTGATCCATGAGGTCGAAACGTCGAAATCACAATTTAAATCGATACATATTTTGTTTTAAGATCCATCAATTTCACTTCGATCATGATGATGATGATGTATTTTGCAACTTTACGCAGATTGAATTACATAGATTCAACATAAAATTTCACTTAAAAACGTCTCAAGCAGAACTTCTCTGCTTTTTATCTTTAAGTCAAGTCTTCACTTCGAGGAGAACCTAGCGCATATATTTTATATTTCACGTGGACACAACAGTGCACAGCTTAGCCACTCACTTACTTTGAGACTGCGACTGAAGAATGACTGCTCGTTATCGTTGGCAGGCTGCGAGTGATAGCCATAAACTACCGCAGCTGGTTTTATACAGCAGCAGCAGCACAGCTGGTGCAGGGCTAGCCGGCGACCCCGCAAACCACAAGCCAGTCTACGGGGGCAAAACGAATAGATTACGAAAAGCAACCGATTGCGTACGATCTCGCAATGGTCAACAGAGGGTTTGGGGGCGTCAATAATTTCAATGTTTATCTACAGTAGGTCAACGCGCTCTCGGTATCAGTCCCTTCTTTTCCTCCTACAATCTTCTTGTGTATAATATATAGATATTTAAATTGAACGCTACTTCAAAGACGGTAGTGAATTTATAAATTCATTTATTCGTGGGTTTATTCCCGCCAAGGAGGTCAAAACAACAATAATAAAAAACTTATCAAAAGCTAAAGATTGACATCGAGACATCACATGGTATAAAAGGCTTATCATTAGAGTTAGGTAGAAAAGAATGCCTGGTATTTGTCGGTACATACTATAGACTGCTCTGCGGTCCGCTGCTTGTCTCCTGTCTGTTATTATTATGCACTGCCATTGGCTGTACATATAGGATAGTGAGTAGCTAGAGCTATTACTCATCTTATTAACCCCTTTACTAATTTCTGTTTAAATATTTACAATTTGGTTGTAAAAACCTACGCACACACTATAGGCTGCTGCTGAATAGATATGTATACAAGGGTTAGTTCCTTGAAAGGTTCATAAAGAATCTTAGTTTTCTACCCTCATCTGGAGACAAAGAGGGCATTTTTTTCTCCTGATTTTGAGGCAATAAGTTAACGTTTGAGCCAAGGCTATACTTGCACTGGTAATTGACCTCGGTTCATTCATAGCTGACGAAAGATGCCATTACAACTTACACGTACGCGTTCCATGGATGTCTGCTCAAAGCTCGACTAAAGCAACTTAGAAAATAGGGGGTAGCTCTAGTTTCGTAAAGGCTAACTTTTGATTTCTCCAGAGCCGTGATCAAACTTCTTGATTGCCATGTTTTTCCACTACGTGGAGATTCTGCTTTTCTTTCTCTATGTCCTGGTTTTCACGAGAATCGTTAATGATTCGTGACCCAGGTAAGAGAGGCAGTTTGCATCAGTAAGTTCTGCTCCATTGAGAAGAGTGAATTTATTGGTGGACTCAAGACTAGGTTTAATACACGTACAAACCTCTTGGAATGTATTCGGCGCTTCGTTTTAAGCATCACTGTCTGACAGCAACATTACTCATTACTCAACAAACTACGGACGGCTCGTTGTGATATTTACAGGAACTGCTAGAACTGTCCCGAGGAAGAGTTGATATAATTTTTAAAAAACAAATTTTTATTTTTGACCATTTTAAAATTTTGTCAGCAAGAATAAAAATTTTTTTCAGCAGCGCATTGCTTGGTGGAGGCCTGCGCTCTCTCTCTCCTTCTCTAGCTTTCTTTTTTTACAATTATCTACTAATCTTTTAAGCTAAAAGTATTTACTTTACATTGGACTTGTAACATAGGGACTGTACCCTGAAAATGGCTGGTGTACAGGTCGTACAAACGTTCAGTTTCTCGTACAATGAAATAATTTGATATGTAAGTATACTTATTTTTGCTCAAATTTTGGTTGCACGGGTAGAACGACGGTAATGCGTTGTTTGCAAATTCTAGCCGAGCTTGGATAGGGAAATTGAAGTGTATGATTCACGCAGCAAAATAACAACCGCATCCAAGAACAATTATTTTCTCGTCGTGTTTGGAAGGCTTTTTTCATCGGTAAGAGTCGCCTTTGACTATGTCAAGAGGAACCTACTTCAACAGTAAGGCGTGTGAGCGGCAGCTACGGCCACCCAGTTCCAGCTCCAGTTGCACTAGTAGTTGAAGGTCAGTGTGCAATAGGACGTAAGAGGTTAGGAACATCGTATTTTTGAATAGATATGTACATACTCCTGCATAGTGCAGCACAGCATGCTAATATGAGCAAATCTACAAGACTATGACACCTTAA
The DNA here is from genome assembly GCA_001587735.2 of Parhyale hawaiensis. Lineage (NCBI taxonomy): Eukaryota > Metazoa > Arthropoda > Malacostraca > Amphipoda > Hyalidae > Parhyale > Parhyale hawaiensis. Next base: position 3,573,563 of record LQNS02007217.1, read on the forward strand.
GGTGGGTTGTCAAACCATACACTCTACACCAGTGGTTCTTAGCCTCTTTGGAGGTACCGAACCCCTTAAGTTCCATGCATGCATTCATCGAGCCCTTCGTACTAAGGAAAATAAAGTACCCTTGTGTTTTTCTTCATATTCAAAGCATCCGTATATAATCATATACTGTATTAGTGGGCACACTGTACCATGGATACATCATTTACACAGAAAATCGCTGTATTCAAACTTTCAGAGAACAAAACCAGGAAGCAGAGCGTGGCGTCACGAAGCATATGAGTTAGGTGAACCAATTCGCCGAACCCCTGGGGTTCGATTGAACCCAGGTTAAGAACCACTGCTCGAGTATACCGCACTAGACTACTGTATAATTTTATGAAATGCATCGCACACAATAGACTCATTCCTGTGTTACAATTATCCCTATCTGACTCTACTTATGCAAACTAGCGATTTGTAGCACCGGATGATTACCACCATTGGAGCGCAGGCATGATTAGTTAACTCCACCGTTGCAACAGCACCAGAGGTAATCTCTACACAGTTATTAGTTTCTACAACATCGATATTATATTTTTCTCTTCCCAATGGCCACCCCTCATCTCATCACAAGCACAGCAGTAGGTGGACACATAGGCCTACAGTGCCTTAGGTATAACATCATCACATTATTAAAAAAATAGGAAATCACAGCAACGAAAAATATTAAGAGAATCAGCTCACGCCTCTGCTAACAACTAAGAAAACAGCCAGGTAAGAAAACAAAAACTTGAAGTGTATTTAAGTGTTAGGTTAGGATACATTAAATAGCTTAGGTTAGTTTTAGACTGGGGTTAGGCTAAGGACAGGTAGAATAGGTGCCTACTTGGCAGCTATAGTCACACATGTTATACCTTGATCTTAGGTGGGCCATATACCGGAACTGCACTTAATACCGATAAGATTGCATACAAAAGCCCTTGAACTTACCAGGCATTTCGTTATCGCCATGTTCTTGCAGCACCCTATGGAGTGTAGCTTACTTGTAGTGCACCTGTTGCGCAACGCTATAGGCTGTTCCTGGTACTGATGAGGTCTTATCACCGAGGTGTTTACGATGTGTTTCTATCGTTGAAATGATAACAACGAATGGAAATTTTTCAGCTTCTCGCTTCTGGTACTGGGACCGTTCAGCATCGTTTATTTTTTCTCTCATTTTCCCTGCACAGCGCCTTTTGGTCATCAAGTTGCTGTTTACTTATTTGGTGATCCTTGCTCTCTTGAATTACCCACGCCGAGGAGGTTATGTCTTTGCAGTGGTTTGTTTGTTGTGTTGTGAGTAGAAAAAACCGAAATGAAGCGTTAATTATTTGCAAGAGGCCCAAACACAGCTAAGAAGAGACCCGCAAAGACCATCCATTGGTGACTTGTACGCCCATAGTGGAATGGAACTACCCACGTCCAGGTCACTTTTATTGTAAATATAGAGTGACGCCAAAAGACCCAACACAAGGTAAAAATATTGACTAGTCATCGTGTTAAATTAGTGTAAGTGCTAGTGTTATCAGCAACAAGTAAAAATATCGAGCAGGGATAGTTACATATTAATGTAAATTACACTGGGATACAATGAATTCGGTGAATTGATAAAAGTATATATTTTTTTACCTCAGTCGAGTGTACTGAATTCAAATCTGAAATCAATTCCCTCGAAATGCTACAGACTTCTTGTTCTATCAGCGGCTATTATTATTACAGAATAACTTTAATTTTATACCGTCTATCATCGTGCCTTGAAGTAGTTCTGGACCATCCTTTGGTGTTAATTATAGTAAAGCGGGTTTTGAAAACGTTTCGTTAGCATAGCATTCACCAGGCAGAAATAACAGTCTGATACATGATCCTTTGGCTCTGGCCACACGAGGGGGAACGCAAAAGGTAAACTATTTCTCTTTCCTTTCGTCCGCTCACAAACGTTCTACACAAGTTAATGTATAGTCAACGTGACTACACACCCGAACTGGGAACCCACACTCACTGGTTCGTGCTGCAATTGAATACTCACATAGGTCTAGTAGAGATTACGGCTGCAGTTGATCACAGATTGTCCGTCTATGGCGTCGGAATGATGGAGTACCCGATTAATGACTGCGCCCCCCCCCCCCGGGGCCATAACACCAGAGCTCTCCCAGTGGCTACGAGGGAAAGATTTACTAATATGATGCCTTCCAGAGCGTCAAGACTTTTTTCCCTGACCCTGGGCTCGAACCCTCGCTCTCCTACTCTGCAATGCGCCTGTCAGCAGCTTTGCCACTCAACTACTTGAATGCAGCAACAATAACTAGAGCACTCTAAGAACGCATATCTCCGCCAAGCAGAGCAACGTCAATGGAAATTTAAAACTAATTCTGAAACTATGATTTCTTCTCTATCAGCACTAAAACCGTGTCAGTTGTGTCTTTGATAATAATAAAAAATTCTCTAATTTTCTTGAAGATCGGTCCGTAACTTCATGAGTTGTGTTCTGACGAACATTTTGCAAGCATTAGTCAAACACACAAACGAATCAACCGTTCATCACTAAAATGTGATCATTTGTGTCTTCTAACGTTTCCAACGACCCTAACAAATTTCATGAAGATCCATCTATAACTTTTTGTTATACTTTTGACAAACGTTCTTTGACAAAGAGTAGTTAAACAAACGATCGAACAAACCGATGATCACCAAAATCTGAATATTCATGTCTTTTAACACCTCTAAAAATATCTGTAAATTTCATAAAGATCTGTTCAAAATATTTTGAGTTATTTTGCTGACAAACATGAATCAAACATAGAGACTAGCAAACAAGCAAATGAACGAACTGATCATCACAAAACAATTCATATAAATTTCTTAAAATTCTGTTTATAACTTTTTGAGTTTTAGCGTTTAGTAAAAAGAGGCAGATAAACGCACAGACAGACGAACAAACAGATGAGCTTATCTCCAATAAAAATTACTTATCTGTTCCTTCTACCATACCTAATAACCCCTGAAAATTTTGGTAGCAGACAAAGAGACAGACAAATCGACGAAAAGAAATCTCTTTGGCTCGGCAGAGATACCTATGATAAATAGCATCTGCACGGGGCCCACTTCTTATCTTCATCGCCGAGAGGAACATCAGACTGTGCCTTATAAGTGCTGATCACAAAGTTTGATACACATACTGTATATCTTTCGCTTATGGCGAACTAGTATATAAAGTCACATATCGAAAACATGGCTGGACGTCTGTCGGGGTTCATCATATCAGGTTATTAATGACTTAGTACATAATCTGATGTCTGTACTAAGTCATTAATAACCTGATATAAAGTCACATATGTAGCAGAAGGTAGCTGGGTCATTATAGTGCAATTTACTCATGACAAAGCTATCACTCTAACACAAGATCAGAAAAAAGAGACAATGCCAATATTTTACGCAATAACACATAAATACCTTACTACTATGTACCTACTGTGAGGTAGATAAATCTAGAAAAAAACTTGCAAAATAACTAGCTATAGCATGTAGGTCAAACGGATTATATGTTTGAAATGAGGAAAGAAAAGCTACATAAAATTGGCAGATAAATATACGTCACCAGAAAATGTGATTAAAATTGTTCCCGGCCCTGTGTATTGCTGCGCAGCAAAGTATGAAAACATTCACTAGTGACAGTGCTAGATTAGCGTAAGTTAGCGTTATTAGCAAAGAGCGATATCTTCGAGCAGTGATGGTTAGTTCCACGTTAGTGTAAAGTTGTGTCACCCAATAAAGAGCGAAAATGTCGAGCTCATTAATCATTTTTAGCGTCATCAATTGATTAACGACTCTGTGCAAGACGATATAATTCTGCCTATCCTACGATGATGCACAGTATAGAGGAAGAATGCGGTCTCTATACTTTTTCCATATTTATCACTCATGCTAGTTTTACAAACACCTATACGCATACGACTATTCGCAATAATACACATGATGCTCTGCTAAATATACCCGAGTCGGCGTACAAAAACATAGACTAGAAATGTCCTACCCTTATAATGTTGTGTCTATTCGTGAAAAGTTATCAACACAGTGTTATTGAAGAAAATATGTAGGTGCCCTTACCATTTGCCCGATCTTTTTCTTCAGCTGTTTACAGAACAGAACCCATATGTTGTCGTCAAGTAATAAGTCACGTTTCCTAATGAGATCGATTGGCGTAGTACAAGTGTCAGTATATTTGGTCCTATCTTTTTTCTAATTTTGTCGATGACATATTTCCTCCACGAGATAACGATAGCCTATCAAAGTAGGCAGTCGCAGTTGTTAATGGTGATGTCTTGCTCCCTAGACGAACCACATCCTGCTAGAACTTGATTCAAATGCAAACTACTGCATAATGAATGAGCTCAAGGACAGGTGGGCAAAAGTGGCCTCAAGCTCAATGCTGATAAAACGCAGGGCATAATTTTGTGAGCGTTTGATCAGGGTATAAGGATGAATTCCGTTTCTTTCACTTTCGAGACTATTACAATATACGGCTTGTTGAAGTTTTTTAGACCCTTAATTGGAGCGTGGCTAGAGAAAACTCTCAAGTTCGATTCCCACAAAAATTGCGCAGACATGTTAATAGAACTCTCATGCTCTTATCCTCAAGCACACCTCTTACCATACAGCCACTCATTCTTTACCATTGCGACTGCTGTAGTTTACTCAGAGGTAAAACTTCTAAAAAAATAAAAAAATAATAATAATAAGAAACCACAAATCTATCGAAATCTCTTAATTTTGTTGCAACATCAGTTCTAACGTGCAGACATCGTAAACATGACCATTAGGGTGGTCCTTATGAGGGGGTAAAAATCAAAATTATATTTTTTAGAGCTCTCAGCCTATAAAATGGATCCGATTGCTTCGAAAACATTGTTGTAGAATATATTTACAATTTAATTAATACATAGAGGTAGTCCAGTGCGTTGGAAGTTATCCTGTTGTTAGATTGAATGCTATTTTTCCATGACGGATCCAGCTTCGATGCTGAGAACAAAACTTTAAAACCTTCAAAAATAAGGGCCACCCAAGTGACCATACAAGCGCTCTTCTCGAAAAATTGGAATGGCCTCACATCGAAACTGTTATACATACATTCGATTGGCACATACATGCGTTTTTGGAAGCTTCCCTCAATTTCCCCCATTTTAACCTCCAACGACTCCCTTTAACATAATCTAGTGTCATCCGGGTCACCTGGGACTGTAGCGCCTCATTTATTGACAATTTTTCTGTATTGATGGAGTCCCCAAGAGTGGAGTCCCCTAGAGTGAATTAATTTTGAACAACTTCATCAGCATTGACAAATCAAACTGCTCCAAAGCGAAAGCAAGGACGTGTAGGCGATAGTAGGGTGTGTGGGCGCTACTCTGAAGAGACTTCGGTTTGGGGCCTTCAATGCTTGCCAGAATGAAGCAAAAACTTCATTATCCCATGAATGCCGAAATTCAGAAAAAAGCTGCGACGTATCTGACATTTTCAGCGTTAAATAAGTAGAGTTTACCTACGATTTAACCTTAAATATTACCACTAATACCATTTTCACTCATCTTTTCGATTTTTTTTGCCTTAGTTTCGGAAGATACGTAACTGCAAGGAAAGTTTCATTTTATTTCTTCCGTCCCACAAGGGCATATGTAGTTAGTTTTCCGGTTGTCCTATTAAAACGGTATTTTATTTCGGTCACAAGGGTTAAGCTTTCTATAACTACTGCCATCTAACTAAAAAGATTTTACTTGGTAAGAACTGAGTCTGGACAGTGTTGGCATGGAGGGACCTAAAAGGCAAATGACTACAGAGCGGAACGAAGGTCCTTATATAGGCGTCGGACGGTATGGGAAGCGGAGGGAAGCGGGCAAACACAGTCGGAGGCAAAAGAGTTAGTCATGGATCGTGACGAGTGGAACGGCTGAAGACATTATGTTGAGGCTAGGTTTCGTTTTATGAACATATAGAGATTCTAGAGTTCTGAGTTCTATTGGATTAGAATAAGCTATTATAGAGGTTGTTTTGTTCCGACGCCTATATAAGGACCCTCGTTCCGCTCTGTAGTTATTTGCCTTTTAGGTCCCTCCATGCCAACACTGTCCAGACTCAGTTCTTACCATGTAAAATTTTTTTAGTCATCCTTTGTATGCTATTTTTTAGTTACAAACTTGAAAGATGCAAGATTTCCCATGTTAATACAACAAAAAACTAATGGAAGAACAATCATGGGCCTGAAGATAATAAGGTGCTGGTATAATATAAGATCTACCTGGGATAATAATAATAATAATAATAATAACATGAGAGCTTTCCGAGAGCGCATACCTCCGCCAAGCAAGGTAACGATAACAAACATTTCAGATTGATTCTGAAACCAATATTTTCTTTGTACAAACACTAAAATCTAATTATCTGTACCTTTCGATAGTATTAAGAGCTTCTGTAAGTTTCTTGAAGACCCGTTCATGACTTTTCGACTTATGCTGCTAACAAACATTATGACAAACACAAGTCAAACACAACACCGGACCAACCGATTATCACGAAAATTTAATCATTCATGTCTTTTAGCATTACTAACAAGTCAGTAAATTTCATAAGGATCCATCCAAAACTTTTTGAGTTATTGTGCTAACAAGCACAAAATGAAATACAGCGACATACAAACGAACGAACCAACCAACAGATCACTAAAGTTTGATCATTTGCTCTTCGTAATTTTTCTAACAACTCATGCAAATTTTATGAAAATCTGTCCTTTACTTTTTGAGTTCTGGCACTAAGGAAAATAAGCAGACAAAAAAAAAAAAAAAAAAAAAACTAACCAACAGAGATGAACGGATTTTTGCCAAAAGCTAATCATCTGTTTCTGTTAACATACCTAATAATCCTCAAAATTTCATAAAAATCCGTTCTTAACTTTTAGAGTTATCTTGGTGACAGACAAACATAGAGACAGACAATCACAGCAGAAACATAACCTTCTAGGCGCAGGTAATTACAATAATAAAACTAGAGCCATCTAGGAGCGCATATCTCCACCAAGCAAGGCAGTGTTATACAAAAACTTGGAATTGGTCCTGAAACCAGGCTTTAATTTTTTAATTACAATAATTTGGTAATTTAAGCCGCTTACAAGAAACAACAACAGAACAACCAGAGCATCAGAAAAATTTGGTCATTTGTATCTTTCAATGTTTCTGAATTCCTCCAAACTTCAGGAATATCCGTCCATAACTATTTGAATTATATATTTTGATAAAAATAATCTATTTACTTACGCCCCAAAGTCTATATGTGTTCGTCTGTGTTTTTGTTTGTGTGTCACTAAGATATTACGAAAGTTACCGGGATTGTTGGTTACGTTAGGAAGAACTAGTAATTAAATTTTAGAGCTAATCCGTTTCTTCGTTTGTTTGTTTGTTTATCTGCCTCTTTTCTGATACTATAACTTGAAAAGCTACAGACGGATTTTATATGAACTGAACTTCAGTTGTTCGGTATATGTCAAAAAATAAATAATCAATTTATTTTGAGGATCTGTGAGTCCGTTTGTCACGGTTTGATTTTATGTTTGTGTCGATTGGATCGTTATCCTAGTTTACAGGAATCGTTAGAAAGGTTAAAAATTATAAATGATCGAATTTTCACTGACGATAGGCTTGTTCGTTCGTATGTTTGACTAACGTTTGCCATAATGTTTATCAGAAAATCACTCATGAACTTACAAATGGATTTTCAAGAAAATTACAAAGCATTTCATTACTATCAAAAGGTACAAATGACCAAATTTTGGTGTTCATAGCGAGGAAGTTATAGTTTCAGAACCAACTTGAAACCTTCGTTAGCGCTGCTTTACATGGCGGAGGTATGCGCTCTCAGAGTGCTATATAGTATTATAGTGAAACACACAAATTGACGACTCAATCATCACCAAAATTGCGTCTGGTTTCATGAGTGTCTTTCAACATATCTCACAATTCCTGTAAATTTTCTGAAGATCCGTTCATAATTACTTTTGGGGTCATGTTACTGACAAAGACAAACACAGATATAGAGACAAACGAACGGACGAACAGATCATAATACACATTTCATAATTTGCTCCTAGCAACATTCCTAAAACTTTGAGCAGATACATGAAGAACCGTCCTTAAATTTTGAGTTAGGCCACCATCACAGAAACAGACAGAGAAATAGACGGTTGAATGAATTTAAACAAAAAATTAATCATCTTTTCCTCCTAATATACCTAGCAGTCCATACAAATTTTGTACAGAACCTTTCATAACTTTTATTTTATCATAATGATAGACAAAGAGACACTCACACATAGGCAAAAAGACAAATTTAACAAATGCATAACTTCATCGACAGAGGTAATATATGTATTTTTTCTGGTTTCCAGAAGGAGGGATTAATTTGCTCACGGCCTAACGCTATTACAGCTTATTTCGTTAAACAATTCGCTCCTCTGGACATTAGCGAACTAAAATGCGGATCAATGATAGTATCATACAACACAACCTACAGTCTAGCAAAGGCTCTTCTGCACAACTGTACAAAACTCTTGTGTCTGTTAGTTACCTGCAAAGTGCCTCTTACGCTTAAGAAATCTTGAACTTCAAGTCGTCGTAGCCTAAAACTCTTTACAGCAATATTACCTTGAGAAGTACGCTGTGAGTGCAAACCTCCGCCAAGCACGGCAGTGAAAACTAAAATTTTAATTTGTTTCTGAAACCAGGAATTTCTTTTTACCATCATCATCATCATCATCAAAATTTGATCATTTGTGTCTCTTGAGAGCAGTAACAGTTCCTGTATTTTTTGTTTTGAAGATCCGTACGTAACTATTTGAGTTATGTTCTGTTAAACACTAAGATAAAAACATTGTCAAACACGGGAACTGATGAACCAATCATCACTAAAATTTAGTCATTTCCCCTTCCAAAAATTTTAAAAGTTCTTGCAAATTTCATGAAGATTCAATCTTAAATTTTTAGGTTATGTTTTTAACAGACATAAACGCAAAAACAAAGAGACAAGGAGGCAAGCGGACTGAAAAGAATCATAAAAATTTAGTCAGTCGTTTTCGTAACATCCCAAACAAATCATGTAAATTTCATTAAGATCCCTTAACAATCGCTTGAGTTATAGTGCCAAGAAAAAATAAGCAAATAAACATCACATGACTGAATGGATCTTCACCAAAGGCTCATGATCCGTTCCTCATACCATAGAGATTTGTCCATAAGCTTTTGAATTATCTTGGTGACAGACAAACAACCAAACATAAAATACAAACAGACAGATAAACTCCCAAAAAAATGTGATATACTCAATTGGAGGACTTAAATATAATTTTATTAGAAGCTCGCTCAACACTGTAGCAATAGGTTCATACAGAGCATTATTTCAATTGTTTAAAAACTAAAAAATAACAAGGAGGACACACAGAAGAGAAAGCCACTAAGAGAATCATCCCACGCCTGGAGGCAAAAAATAAGCAAGTTCACTCAGCAGTTGGTAAAAACACAAGAACTAAAGGTGTATGTGTTGAGGCCATAACACAAGCTAGACAAAAGAACTAGTTTCCTCGGCTAATCGTCTGAACCTTCTATTGAACTCTCATAAACACAGCTCTGAGACTGCCAAGAAAAGGTGTAAAAATGTTAACCGTCACTTCAGTTTGCTCCGTAAATGCCGTTAGTTAACTTTCAGACAGCTCATTGAATTTGAAGGGCTTTATGATTCAAAATTTATTGCAAGTGTGTGCAATTTCAATGAGTGCATCAATGCATTCGGACGCAAAGATGACGATACTATTTCTTTTGACTAACGTATCTACAGGCTCTTAGGTTAGAATACATTAAATAATTTAGGTTAGTTAAGAATGGGTTGGGCTAGCTTCTGTCCTGGTAGAAAAGGTGCCTAATTTGACTTGTAGGCTCAAATAGTTATTACCAGAAGTTCAGGTATATGTAGACCAAATATTTACTGGACATGTACCGGTACCAGTGTATATCAAAGCCTTCGAACTTAGCAGGCGTTTCCATACCGCCATATTGCTGCAGCACCCTACGGTACGTAGCTTACGTGTTGTGCAACTGTTACGAAAAGCTATTGTCTACGCTGGTACAGATACGGTCTGCCGCAGAGGTGTTTATGATGTGCTGCTATCGTTGTAATGATAACAACGAATGGAAATTTATCTGCTCCATGCTGTTGGTACTGTGGATGTTCTGCATCGTTAATTTTTGGTTTGATAACCTGCGCAACGCTACTCGGCCTGTTATCGAGTTACTGTTCATTTAGTTGACGATCTTTGCTATTTATTACCTTCGTCGAGGCCGTTACGTCTTTGCTGAGTAAAAAGTATTACAGTAAAGAAACTGTAGTAAAGTATTAAGTAGCTCCAAGAGGCCCAAAACACATCTAAGACGAATCGCCTAAAAAATCAATTACAGCTAATATGAACGCCTGCGTGATTGTATTTGCTGCAGTAAATACAATTGACAACGTTCACTTCTAGTCTTTTCTTTTTTATTTTAATGTGTAGGGCATTTTTCACAGCCCCTGGCGCTAGCGTAAAAAAAATTATATTAATTTCCGAAAGCGCCTGCCCGAACTTCCAAACCGAAGTTTGCCGAGGACAGTCTAAACGCTCATTTGAATAACATGAACAGTGATGCGACGATGAACAACTCGAATGTAATTTTTGCTACCGTATCTATGCAACCGATTTCAAATGTGTATCGATACGGCACGGGAGCAGCACATCCTAGCTACCATGCAGCTGTACACGCAAATGCATCTGAGGACCAGGAATTATACGCCAATGCGTGCAGTATTCAATCAGCAGTGCTAAGGCACCTCCCCATGAAAGTAATAAACAGCGGAACTTCATGCACAAGCCCTTGCGACAACATTACTACGTATACAACGGGTCACTGAACATAACGCTGTCCAAAAAAAATTCTCAAAATGTTAGCCGCCACTTCGGCTTTTCAACTACAGCAGGTGTCATTGTCACTGTTTCGAGTGTCTTTTCCAATTTCCCGTGACACTGAACATGCTATGACGTATCGTTTATAATCATGTTCAAACACATTGAGATATAGCGGCGACTCATGCATTTCTACTCCCAATTGGTAGCTCGGATGCGCAGCTCGCGTGCCGTTTCGATATATATGTAAAGGCGGTAGAATATATAACCTGACGTAAATGACGTCCGAGTCTAGCATCCACAGTTCATGTACTACAGATAGTTATGTCAGCTCTAATGGAACATCACAGTTTACTTACTAACCCACTTACTAACCCACACACGTAACACAAAGGCATTCTATAAATATGTAAATGAAAGACGATTCAAAAAGAAACCTTAGGTCCGCTGAAACGACCTGACGGTGAAATCACAAATAGCCTAAGCGACAAAGCCACAATACTGAACGACTATTTCACCTCTGTATTTACTGTTGAAAATGTTACAAATATTCCTGAACCAGCACCGATGCAAGTTGCTCCAATTAACACCTAAGTTTTCACGGAAATCGAGATCCTTCAAGAACTCACCCACCTAACAGTGTACAAATCCACCGGCCCAGATAATCTTACTCCTCGTGTACTACGGGAAATGGCTCCAGTCATCGTGAAGCCACTGCTCGAAATATTTAATCGCTCTCTAACAACAGGAGAAGTTTCGCAGGATTGGAAACTAGCTGATGTAATACCGATACATAAGAAGGGGGATAAGAAAAGCCCCAGCAACTATTGACCAATCAGTCTTACTTCGGTCGTCAGCAAAATCATCGAACGCCTTTTGAAAAAGCGCATCACGGATCACCTGAGGATGCAGCATCTCATATCCGACACTCAACATGGCTTCCGAAATGGACGCTTAACAAACCTACTGGACTTTTTCTCAAAAGTTACAGATATTAAAGATGAAGAAAAGATTGTGGACCTTGTGTATCTAGACTTCCAAAAGGCTTTTGATAAAGTCCCCCATCACCGGCTAATGAAAAAATTGGAAGCCCATGGCATCCAGGGTGACTATTTACGATGGAACAAGGCATGGTTTATGGCAGCAGCGAGTGAAGCTTGAAGGAGAGTCGAGCGACTGGACACAGGTTTCATCAGGGGTTCCACATGGTAGCGTGCTTGGCCCACTTCTGTTCTCATTTTACATCAATGAACTCGATTTTAACATCCGTAGTAAAATCTGTAAATTTGCGGATGATACAAAACTATGTCATCCTACAATGAAAAGAGCCGAGCTCCAACAAGACCTTGACCACCTCATGGAATGGAGCGCGACGTGGCAGATGAATTTTAATGTCGACAAATGCTCAGCAATGCACGTAGGGCTGGTGAACTCTTCCACCCCATTGAAAATGAATGGGACGGAATTGGATACCGTCACCCAACAACGTGACTAAGGAATCACTATTACAAACAAACTACAACACAATCAGCAAGTTGACAAGTGTGCGAAAATGGCTAGCAGAGTACTCGGATTCATCACCAGAGACTTCGAATACAAATTCAAGGACATCATTGTCCCCTTGTACAAGGCATTAGTGAGGCCACACTTAGAATTTGCTGTTCAATTCTGGTCGCCGCATCTCTGTAAAGATATCGATAACATGGAAAGAGTCCAACGCAGAACAACGATATTGATACCTCAGCTGAGAAACAAGTCGTATGAACGTCGCCTGAAAGAACTGGGTCTGATCTCTCTCGAGCAAAGACGACTCAGGGGGCAACTTATAGAAAAATCCAAGTACTTGAATGGCTTCAACGACGTACCTATAACGGGACTCTTTGAAAGACACCCAATGATCGCTTGCGAAACAACGGTCAAAAACTCAAGCATAAAGCTCGAAGAACGACCTTATGTGAGCAGTTCTTTCCATATTTCATAGTCAGCATTTGGAATAGACTCCCTTTCGACGTTGTTGGTGCGGAGTCGGTCAACTCGCTTAAAAATCGTCTTGACATACATTGGGAGAGACATCCTCAACTTCTAAGAACTCCTTCTCCACGAGTCGCAAGCACTTAACGGCCAAAGCTTCCCAGGCAATTTTAAGCTGACTTCTTCTCACTTCCGCTCCATCTATATATTTAAGCTCCGCATATCAGCGGCCATCGATCATGCTTGCGGGCATTAAAGACCATCGCTTTGGCGTAGATTCTTCCCCCTTCTTTTTCATTTCTCCTGTCTTTTTTTCTCTTTCGTCTTCCATTTTTTCTCCTCTCGTTTATCCATTCCTCCTACTAACATAATGGCAATAGTTCATAGAGGGCCGGGGTGTAAGTCCCGGTGTCTCTTTGGGAATGGGCCTTTTGGTTCGTCTACTGCCGTCTATCTAATCTAATCTACTACTGATATTTATGTCAGCTCTAAGGGAACACCCATTCGCCCAATCTCATGGCGATGACACACGCTAGTCAAAAGAATAAGTATCGTCATCTTTTCGTCCGAGCGTTATGTTAAACTCCTGTAAACACAGCTTTGATGTTGCCAAGAAATGTTGTGAAAATGTTTACCGTCAGTTCAGTTTACTCCGCAAGTGCCGTTCGTTAATTTTCGGTCATATAGTTATATGTAACTGGAGGGAGAGGCCGTAATTCCACCTCTCGATGGTAGTTACGCTACCGCTATAGATTTCGGAAAAAAAAGACAGAGGAAAAAAAAAAAGATCTCAGCCATGAGTCGATCAAGCATGCACGCAAGTGCACATCTCGCTCGAACTTGTGCCAAATACAAACTAAACGAGCTCATGGACTGGTATAATAAAACTGGTATGAAGCTCAATGTTAATAATACAGGGCCTAATTTTAGGCCCGTCTGATCAATGTAGAAGGACGAATTCCTTTTGTTTGTCTCTCGACACTACTTCGGACCAGCTGAAGCGTTTGCCTCACTTAAAAGATATGGGAACACAGTGAGTTTTCTTCAAGGATAGAATCTGTTTAGTGGGACCAAATTCTACTGTGCTTTTGGTTCTGATTGCATCTCCAAGACTGCGAACAGCCATACGAAGCAGTAAGCACCATCCGTTAAATCCTAGCACTACAATGCTTACATAACTATGCGGCGGCGATACTTCGTACGCATATCTACGTACTTTACTGCGAGGTGCTTATCGAGGCTCGACCTGGCTATCTTGTGTCTCCGGCCCTCATATAAAATATCATGGATGTATATACATATCATAGAACCGAGAGCAGATATATTTCCTCAAGTACTGGTTAAAGACACCTGGATGCTGCTATAGCAATGTGAAGCAATAATAATTGTTAACAACAATCCAAAGGAGTAATTCAGATTTCTTTACTATCTTCCTCCCAATTATAAAATCAACTAGAGCACTCTGAGAGCGCATACCTCCGCCAAGCAAGGCAACGGTTACAAAAAATAAAATTGGTTATGAGACCATGAATTCTTTCTTTGTATCAACTTCAAAATCTAATCATTTGTGTCGTTCAACGGTGTTAACAGTTTCAGTATTTTTTTGGAGATCCGTTCGTAATTTATTGAGTTATGCTGCTAACAAACATTATGACAAACATGAGTCAAACATACAAACGAACCAACGGCTCTGCACCAAAATTTAATCATTTATGTCTTTTAACATTACTAACAACTCCTATAAATATAATAAAGATCCATTCAATGTTTTTTGAGTTATTGTGCTAACTAGCAAAAATCAAAAACAGTGAAAAACGAACAGACGGATCATTAGAAAAATTTGGTCATTTACTCTTCGTGATATACCTAACAACTCATGTAAATTTAATTAAAATCAGTCAATAACTTTTTGAGTTATGACATAGAGAAAAATGAGGCAGACAAACAAAACAGACGGATCTTCACCAAAAGTTAATTATCTGTATCTCTTAACATACCTAACAATCCCTGTAAATTGAGTGCATATCCGTCCATAACATTTGAGTTATCTTGGTGACAGACAGACAAAGCCGACGAAAACATAGCCTCCTTGCCGGAGGTAATATTTGCGTAGGCTCAGTGCTTGCTGTCAACGGACTGAATTGGCGTTCTGAATTTGAAAAAGTTTGATTTTATAGAGATCACTTTCTTCACTCAAAATTACTCATGATGAGCAACAATTGAAATTTAATAGCCTGATATCAAAGAAACTGCATGCGTATTTAAAATTTTCATTTCAGTGGTTTTATTGTATTATTGTAACTAACCCTTTCAATAAAATTATTACTATTTTTATGTTGATGTTCAATGTACATATACATAGTATATATATTTCTAACCTAAGGAACAAGTCCTCCCGCGACTCATGTCTTTGAAAGTTCGCCGTATTTATTATTGTTATTATTAATGATCAAGTTACTTTCACTGTCAGTTGTTCCTCAATTTCGAGAGGTTCCAGCACCATAACAAAAAATCTAAAGATTGTCCTATTTCCCTTTAAAAAGGCCGACCGGTATGACCCACTATCGCTCCTTCAGGTACCTAGAATTAAATGCAAACCAATGTAGAGGCAGGGAGCTTAGCTCCTGCACTGTCGACACAGCGGCTGCAAAGAAGACGATGGGGTTGAGATTAAATTTGAACGACCACACCGTTAACCGATTTTTCAAAACTGAGTAGGCGGGTGTAACATATTTTAGAAAGACGAGTGCGATGAGGGTGAATAACTTAGATGTGGAGATATAAGTGCAGTCTTGTCATTTTTACAAAGGAGAACACGACAAATTTGTTTATGTATTGATGGTGGATAATAACTAGTTACGAGTGAAATGAGAACAAAGATGATTTGTTTCAGTTGCATGTCCGCATCAAAATGGAGACGAATTATTATCAGTTAACGAATGTTTGTCAGCCACCGAGTTTTCCTTTATTTCTTCCATGCTGTGATAACTGAATGGACGGCTGACTGTAAATTAACAATAGCGCAATGCTGTGTGAAGTAGATGAAAAAATAATATCACCACCTGAGTTATTTTGAATTTGTTTGGAGGCCTTTATATATATCTTACGAGAATCAAGCGCTTTCAATAATATTGTCGATAACGCGAGGAATACACTACATACAGTCACCGATCTGGACTCTGTTCATATGTCGCCATGAAATGTTTTGATTTTGTGATTTTTGCCAGTTTCATTTATAGGCCAGAACAATATTTCCTTCTGCTTGAAGGGCATCTGTCCTCAGGAAACAAGCCCAGAGAAAAGGTAGCAGCAAGAAAGAACGTCACGTGTTCATTGAAAAATCTCTGTATTTTGCTCAATATCGTTAGATATGAACCTTTGGAGCGATGCGAGTACTCCCGACAGGATGAAATACAAGAAGTGAATAACGAACAGTTTATTTGAATGAACTTGTAGATACACAAAGTTATGGATATGGTTGCAACGTACGACAAACCTTTATCGTGAATTTCATAATTGCAAAGGAAACAATACGTATTTCAACACAGCAAATTTCACGACTATGCCTGAACTTTTAACGCTCAATTACGGACAATGTAAGGCACTGTCGGAACATATATGGCCAAGCACTACTGAAATATGTGCGACACAAATTAACAACGATGAAACCCAACTATAGTAAGTTGCTAGACTACAGCATAGTACGGGCTAACTTATGACTAGAAGTGGCAAATCAGCAGCTGCAGACGTTGTTTATACACTCCCACATTTCTAATAGCATTTCTACCGGAAATAGCTATGTTGAATGTCCGTATAAATGTAGTTCCTTAATTATTCGGTTAAGATTGTCTTGAACTGTAAAGAGACCTCAGGGATGCCCGGTAAATTGGTGAGTGTAGACTTCTGTTATATTACAAAAGAAACATTGAGATTCAGTGCAGCAATGAAGTCACTTAATTTGATTAGGAGTCATAAGATATAAAGAGTATATAGGCCTATGCACTTCGGTGACAAACGACTTGGGACGATGAGTATGCACTTCAGCGCTTAACTAGAAGCCACACTTATTTTCAGTGTATGTATGTTCAAATCTCTAAAGTACTCCTGGCAACATTTGTCGATTTAGGATTTCCACAGTTACAAAATGCAGAAGTAATGAAAAGAAATAAGTAGTGTGATGCAACAATATTGATAATTTTTAATTTTTCTAACTGAGAATAAAGAGTAACGTTTTATTATGAGTCCTCAAGCACAGAAATAATGGTTAGCCCTTTCCTGGGCAAGCGATCGTATATAGTTACTCCTATAATGCTTTTCTTGCGAGAGTTTTTTTTTTCATATGCCCGGCTTAGGGTTAAGCCCCGTTTACACTGTGCAACTTTTGGTGGGCAGCCAGCTCTTTTTCTCTCTCGCTTTCTGTAATCGAAAAATTTACTTGCTTAGTAAACTGCCCGCACTTGCATTGCGTGGGATGTCAATACGTGCGATAAGCCATCAGCTCCAAACAACCTGTGACACTTGCATGCATCGAACATTCATGAATGTAAATTTGCTAGCTGATCCTCAAAAACTAAAAGTGAAATAATCGACATTGAATTTCTACGACCTTATGGAAAATCCTTAGCAATAGCAGTGGTGTTGTGCTACCTACCTAAATTATCGTTGCGTAACAGGTTTCACCAGCACTAGTCTCTCTAACTCACTGTAGCACATAGCGGGGTATTAGGCACCCAAGTTTTAGAATGAGGCATTAATTTTCTTCATGAATTTATCTGTATCTCTCGTATAAATAATACTATGTGAAGCGTAGCATGGAGATGTATAACGGGATGAAAAAAGGGTTAAGCGCTCCTCACAGAAACAGTGCTTTTACGCAAGTGTTAACTGCTGCTTTTGAACTATGGGATATGAAACAAGGAGTCTGAATGGTCTACGGATGATCAAACCAAGTGATTTACACCCGGAAAGCACGCTTCAGCAGCACAGAGGTTGTAAAGGTTTGTACTTCAATGGTACCTAGTGCCCCACTTTGCCCCATATATTTTCGAAGTTGGAAAACGCATCATAGTATAATGAATAATTAGAAATTCCGTAACACACTCTCCACATATATGCCGTATATTGGGATGATCTCTAAATGTGCAAAAATTTTTGTAGTTATTAACTCGAATTCAATCAAAGATTATATCAATAGAAGTAGTTAAGGAACCTGTTTACTCACAAATAATACATTATGGTTCATCATGTGAAAATCAGATAACTAACACCAATACTTTCCACGTACAGTATACGACTTAAAGTACACATGCATCTGCGGTACGCTTCAACAGGCTATAGGAGTCACCTGGACTTAAATTCCAACCGTAGTCTATGTGAAAAAAATTACCTATTTTCTTTTGTCTGCAAACAACACGGCTTTTTACACACTTCACGTCTCACTCGAACATTTCATTACTCGAACAGCCTGCACGAGCGAGCAAAATTCTAATGAGGAGATAAGACGGGATTTGCTACCAGTAGAAAGTATCAAGGATCTAATTTGCCAATAGTCATTAGAAAATCCCGATGATTAATGCTCCTTTGATTCACGAAATTTTGAACTAATCAGATTAGGTTAATCTTATCAGCAACTGGAATATTCATAAGCATACGCAAATTGGGATCGCAAATTGGCATTTATTTCATACCGCTTACGCTTGAGGCAGCTGAACACTAATTTCTACAGTTTGTGATTAGCGCTTGCAACATGATTCAAAATGGTGCACGGAACACGCCTCTTCTCGGTATTGCAGGAAGCTCAGTGTCAATTTTTCGAATAGTTTATATTATATTTTACTTGGTATTACGAGTTCAAAACCTGTTGTATTAATTTTCGATACCTATGTATTATGTAATTTGTTACCAATGTAGTCGACTTACAATAGAATAGCTCAAGAGTAAGACGTGGTTACCTTCGTTGTGTCATAATACAAATAATAAAAAATTATTAACGTAAGACGCAACTCCGTCACTGAACAGATACAAAGTTCTCAGAGGTAGGGAGCTATGAACAGTTTTGTGACTCTAGTTAGCAGGAACGGAGGAGAAGAGGGCACCATTAATTTGTTTCTATCCTTTCCGACAGTTGACTCGTCCTACTCAGCTTGGAATGTGATTTAAGACGATAATGTTATGAAAGTTGACCTCAGTTTAATGCTTCAAATGATGCGCATACTGAGAAAAGCAATAAAATATTACATTCAGTTTGTGCTCCGAATTATGTACACGGGGCAAACAATCTGTTCCAGTTCTGGCTCTGCTAGGATACGATTGAGGAAAAACTAGATTGCTAACATCTGTCTGATCTAAGAAGAGCTAAATCGTTTATCGATTCAGCCACAAGCTCTCTCACTCTTACTCTAGAATCTGAACACTGAAGCTGTTCAAAGGCAGGAATCCAATAGCTACGATTTCTTTTGTAACTAACCAGCAAGATTAGGAGCGGTGTCTTCTATTGTTATCATAGGACGATGTTTCATCATCTGCCGTATCTTCGGCGAGGTTCTTGAAGACCGTGGAGAAAAGATATCCGGCGAACATCACTGCCCCTCCCACTTGTTTCAGCGTTTGTACCGACGAGT
Source organism: Parhyale hawaiensis (assembly GCA_001587735.2). Lineage (NCBI taxonomy): Eukaryota > Metazoa > Arthropoda > Malacostraca > Amphipoda > Hyalidae > Parhyale > Parhyale hawaiensis. Next base: position 3,593,135 of record LQNS02007217.1, read on the forward strand.
CCTCACCCTGAGACGCATTTCTTGAGTTCTGCCTCGACGCTGCAGAAGCTGTAGATCCGAGTTCAACTCCACGGGCAATAGCTGCTTGTCCTTGAGGACTCCTGGCCGACGCAACGGATCCTTCAAACAGGGAGTTAGCGCTGGAGAAACAGCCGGTTATGTTGTTGAGGGTGTGGCCGAAGTTGATGACGTTCCTCAGGTCACCGGGGAGCAGACTTTCGACAGCCTGGTCGATGCTGAAGCCTAGTTCTGAAGCGAGGGCGATGATCCAATGATGGCAGTTGCGGTCGGTAAGCAGGTAAGGTTGGCCGTTCAAGGATATGTTTCTTGCAGAGGAGTTCACTTGTCGAGGAGAACATTCGATATTGAAACTACGGGACAGTTTCCACTCGTGAGAACTATCTGGGCAGCCTTTGTTCCAGGTGGGCAGAAGGACACCATCGTGATTGTTAGCTTCATAAGTGGCAGATCGGTCGTTCCAGACGAAATGCAATGCCCAGTGTTCGGATAATCCGCCCTGCAGATCTCTGGTCATTAGTTTCACCGTGCAGGGTCTTCTTCGACCGTCGCTGTCGGTGATCCAGTCAAAGCTCATTTTATTTCCTTCGAAAAGAGTTGCAAGCACGTCCATGGCTGGGAGTTTTCGGGAGAGCTGCCGCTGTTAGAAGAAGAACGAAGTTGCTTCTTTGAGAAAATGGTTCGGCGATGAATGAAGTTTTCATAATATTTCCGATATCCACTGGATGCTTCACTTGCTTGTTTGTTCCGAGATGTGCTGGTTGGTAGTTTTGTTTTAATATCTGCAAGGTAAAAAAAGAAAAAAAATTACTTCACGCAATGTATCAAGTACAATCGCCTAAGTAATCATTGGTTAATCAAATTAGTCCCGACACGCAACCAGCCCAGCGAGCGAAGAAAAAAAGAAATAAAGAAAGAGAAGATCCGTTATCGCAGAATAGCTCTGTGTGCAGATCGCTTAAAGCTGCCAATTCCCGCACCAGCAAAGACAGAGCCATCAAGACCATTCCAAACATCCACACATGACGGAAAAAACGAACGAGAATGCTGGCCCGTCTGGCATCGTAACGGTTCCTAAGCAAACTCATGAAGAGCACCAATTAATACGCCGAGTATACCTCACCCGAACAAATAGCTCCAGAAGAAAAACAGACAGTGGATAATAGGAAAAGTAAAGGAACGTTCAGGAAAATAATTCATAAATAAACCGTAGATAATTTTGCAAACCCACACATCAACTACAGCTATAACTACAACAAAATGTGACGGTAATAATGACTATTAGTCACTTTTTAATAATGATGGCTTTTTTCTATATCTCTCTATGGTATGAAGAACATAGGTGTATCCGGGGTGTATTCGAAAGCCCTATCAATGCTACTAATTGATTTGAAGTTATTACTAATCAGTAAGATAGGCACACACCCAAGGCACTCCTAGAATGCTTTAGAAGCATTGCCACACAACAATACTCCACTCATATTCTAACATTCCCAGTGATCGCATGATTTTAATTTAATTACAGTTTCTCTATCAATCATTTATTTAGTAAAATAATTCTCATAAAAATTCCTAAAGAAATTGCTAAGAACATTTTGCAATATCTGGGAGCGCATACCTCCGCCAAGCGAGGCAACGGCAGTCAGAAAATTCAAATTGAGTCTGAAACCATAATTTTATTTGTATAAACTCCAAAATCTAATCACTTGGGCCTTTTAATAGTAATAGCAGCTTGTGCGATTTTCTTGAAGATCCGTTCATAACTTTTTGAGTTATACTGCTAACAAACGTTAAGACAAACATGAATCAAACCTACAAACGAACAAACCGGTCTGCACTAAAATTTGATCATTTATATCTTTCAACATCACAAACAACCCCTATAAATTTCATAAAGATCCATTCATTATTTGTAGAGTTATTGTGCTAACAAGCATAAAATTAAAAACAGTGACAAACGAACGAACAAATGAATCATTACAAAAATTTGGTCATTTACTCTTTTTTATGTACTTAACAACTCATATTAATTAAATAAAAATCCATCCATAACTTTTTGAGTTATGGCATGGAGAAAAATGAGGGAGGCGAACAAACAAAGAAACGGATAGACATATCTTCACCAAAAGTTGATCATCTGTTTATCCTGATATACCTAACAATCCCTGTAACTTTCATTCAAATCGGTTCAAAACTTTTTGAGTTATTTTGTTGACAGACAGACAAACACGACGAAAACATAACCTTCTTGGCGGAGGTAATAATAATAATATGAATAAAAAAATTAAGGCTAACTGATAGCTAGCGACTGGGAGTAGACTGTATAGTAGACTCCATTTTGTAAATATTATGAATGAAGCAGATATTGCAGTGCGATTGATTGCAAATAATGCATTAACATGGGTGTTCCTTAATTGATAATATGTAGACTGACGGAGAAATTTCGATGCATACTTCATGTTAACTTATGACACTTGTGACAAAGAAAAAATCTTCAGTTCTCTTAAGCATGCTAGTTTTCTTTAATGAGGTAATATTTACTCACAGAAAACGGACTTTCGATGAGATGCTATTATGCATACCCGGAAACATTTGCACTGACAAGGCTACACGAATCTGTACGAACTAAGACTAAAAATGTGAGTTTATTATTGGTTATGAAGCAAAAGATATTGTATGAAACTCAAGTATGGAGATTTAAACCTGTGAAAACCAAGTGGATTTTTTTTAAAAGAATACCTATAATTGTAATGTCGATATGAAATACGGTGGGCTTTCAAAGAATTAATGCAAGAACTTCTCAACAAGAGTGTTACATGTATGTAAACATTCTCAGTCTTGAAGAAGACGGTCAAGCACTTCCTAAAATAACGTTATGATTTCATATTTAGGCGTAAAGCAGCTCTGCCATCTTTCCGTAAGCTACAAGTTTTAAGCAATAAGTGTCCAGTGTAATACAACATTCAGGGATCCGGCACCTGTTGTTTCAAATAATTTCTTAAACTGAACGCGCAATGAAAGAACGAATTGCCACAAGGGTATTCCAGTCTCCTCCGGCTACTTCTCAGCTCTATGACATCCCCACACTTGAAGGGACGAACCCATGTACTGTATATACACTTGGGTACATTAGTGCACGTATTGCTTGTACTTCCCACGTACCTCAAGGATGTGGATGAAGAACTGCTGCTTCTGTCGGTGTGCTGAGTGCAAATGGATGCCATGGTCTGCCAGAGCGCATTTATATTGCTGTTGGTGGTGGCCGGTACCACCTCAGGCTTCGGTGGTAGAACGAACGGGTCAGGCAACCAGAACGTTTCCGTGACGACTTAGAACCGTCAGCCAACTTTCAGAAATATTTTTAGTGCATTCATTTCCCCTTATCACTATGTGTCTGTATAAGTTCAAAATTTGCATGATCTGCAGTATAACTGTATAGATACATACTGTAACGCCGTACGTTATATCCCTGGAGAGCTACTAGAACTCGTACTACTACATACTGCTTTACCAGTTACCTATTAGGAGATAAACATGCCTGTGATAACTGACTTAAGAACAGGGTAATAGTAACAGCTCGATAACATGGAAAAACGGATTTCGTCGAACTGCCTTTGGATGTGCTGTTGTACGAACTATATAGTAGTGAATTTCAATGACAGCGAGAAATTAATGATGATCTTTCTCATTGATTATACTTCGTTTCTGATATACCTCTGAAGAATAAGCAACAACGGCCAACTCAAATTGTCATAAAAGATAAGTACTTTCTCTTTCAATTTATTTGAGCAGTACAGTTCTTCCGGCCCTTAAATAAGATAAAAAAAATTAATTGACATTTGAAAGCAGTGAAGCACCACTGAGTGTAATTAATTTCACGTCGCGTATCCTATATACAGAAGTGCGATACACCTTTAGTGCGTCCAAATTTTTACGGCGAATGTGAATTGCTACCTTAAAGGAAGAAAGCAAGCTGATAAAATAATTCTTCGTCTACTGCATCGTGAAAAATCGCCGCTCTTGTGCGTAGTTGACAATTGTTTTGATAGAGATTGATAAGCGAAAATTAGACGGGGATGCAGAAGATGGCAAAAGTTGGACTTCTCCATCAAACAGAATGCACTTTTTTCTCAGCCAGCCAGAGTACTGCCAGGGTCTAATTTTAATTTTTACATTTTCCATAAATTGATATTTATTGGCTCACAGTTCACGACGTCCACAGTTAGGAGATGATCAATGAAGCGCAGGAGAAGTAATTTTTCACGATTCAGTTGACGTAGCTCTTATTTTATTCAGTTTGCTTTGCACTTTTCCCTTGAGGGCAAAATTTTCGGTTACTGAAAGGGTTTCACGCCGTGTACAAGATATGTGGTACCTTTGAAACCTTTGATGATTCTTCGGACGAGGTCCAGGCGACGTTACGCACGCCGCCCATCTTGTGTAGAGGTGATGCTGTAGTCCGTGACCAGCGGGGTGGCTAACAGCGAATTATCCCCACAGTTCACGTAGCCGCTTACAGCAGGTTTATCTGGCACTTTCAGTAAGCATGCGTCCAGTAAGTGTTAAAATTTCGCAATCTCTGTACCGGTGACATTTCGAATGTGACGAGGCATTTTGTTGAATAATCTCGCCCCTCGGACAACAAAACTATTAGAATACTTTGTGGCTATCGCATCACCACCAGGTTTGATCGGAATTAATGCGCACCTCACAAGTGCGACCAATACGGTTTGGATGTCTTTCGTGGATTCGCCCATTGACATTGACAGTAATTCCTTCTAGAATTTCCCAAATATATATGATCGTAAAACGCTCGAATCTCCTTTGAATGGAGTACATTTGAAGTTGAGCCAGTCTTTCGGATAGTTTAAATCTTTTATGCCTCGGATTTTGGCAGTGAACGATCTCTGGATCGCCTCGAGGCGCTCTAAGTCTTTCCGTTTGCATGGCATCCAAAGAGGTGAACAGTATTCAATCCCTGGCAGTATCAGTTGTTTCCATAAGGTGAGCATTGTGTCTGCCTCTTGTGCAGAGAAAGTTCGAAGCACCCATCCGCTCCACTTCTTGCCTACGGTAACAACTCGAGCCACATGATCTTCAAAAGTGCATTATCTTGTATTCTCACCCCAAGATCCCTTAAAATTTGCTTTCTCTCGATTTCGCTCCCATCTCTCGTCGTGTAGGATGTGGATTCAGTAAGGGAGAAGTTTCTTCCGTATCGTAAAAGTTCAAATTTTGATTCGTTGAAGGTCATGTTGTCAACCGATGTCCAGTGAAAGATGTTGGTTAGGTCTAGTTGCACATTCCGTACGTCCGCCGTTGATTGTACCGCTGCTAATATCAGTGTGTCATCAGCGAACGATGAGGAAACGGCAAACTTGCATTGGTGCCCCATATCATTAATCATGATAAGGAAGAGTATTAGACCAAGCACGGTGCCTTGTGGGAGTCCACTGAGTACCGGCTGTCGTTTAGACACTTTCTTATTTATAATTACACTTTGGGTTCGGTTTGTCAGAAAAGCTTCAATCCATCTAAGACATTTTCCACGGATGCCCATGTTGAAGAGTTTGAGTAGCAGTATTCCATGGTCTACTTTATCGACTGCTTTGGCAAAATCTAAATATATTACTTCCACACTTTTGCCTGGGCATAGTAGGTCGAGAATAGAGTCATAATGCTCAAGCAGCTGCGAAGTGGTTGAACGTTTTTGGCGAAAGCCATGTTGATTCGATGTAAGCAGCTTATTGCATTCTAAATGATGTACAAGGTGTTTCCTAAAGACCCTTTCAAACGTCTTCACTACGTGGCTAGTTAGGAAGACAGGCCTATAGTTCGCTGGATCCATGCTATTTCCAGCTTTAGGAATAGGTGAAATAATCGCGTGCTTGTAGTTGAGTGGAATTACTCCATCATCCATTGATTTCCGCCACATAAGGTATGGGGGGTAAGAGATGCTTAGCTT